>CAJVGC010000582.1:46357815-46569185 GCA_910822075.1 Senecio squalidus | reverse complement strand
TTCTACCATTGATCAAAGAGTTGCTGCGGATGAAGTAATTCATCAAGAAATGACTAGAACAAATCTCATGTCTGATGAGTCCACTATAGCATCACAACTTCTGAAGATCAAAGAAGACAAGCAGAAACAAGAAAGGGAGAAAGCAGAAGCTGAAAGGAAGAAGATGATTGTTGCGTCAGTTGCTAGACAAAAAGCAGCAGCTGCTGTTGATGCTCAATCTACAACAGGTTCATTACTTTTACCTGAGCAACCTGCTAGTGTTTCTGTGTCTACAGGTAGATGGGGTTATGTCACTGTGGATGGAAAGATTCAAAGAGTCAACATTGATGCTCCAGAACACAAAGACAAAGGCAAAGAAATAGTTGTGGAGAAATCAAAGGAGGAAAAGAAGGAAGAAGAGAGGCTTGCAAAGGAGAAGGCTGCAGAAGAAAGAGATTATAAAAATCTGCTAGCTGAGGATGAAAGGGAAAGAATCAGACAAGAGCAGGTCAATGATGAATTATTGGAAAGATTGGCTGCTGAAAAAGAACAGGCTGAAAGGGAAAGGCAAAGAAAGATAGCTGAGGAGGATGAACTTCATGCTAGATTAAATCAATCTCCTACTCCATCTGAAAAGGAGAAGCTAAGACAAATTGCTGAGGAGGATGCAATTCGTGCTCAAGAAATGACCAATGAGAAATTTTGAATGATCTTTACATTCAAGGTCTAGAGAGAGCAGATGCTGAGCTTGCAAAGAAAATGCTTGAAGAAGACAAACTTATTCTCCAACAGCAAGTCAAATCCAAAGCCAAGCCTGAGAAGAAGAAAGTGTCTGAATCCACAAAGGCCAAGCTAGCTGAAGATAGGCAGAAATACACCACCTATCTCAAGAATAAAGGCTACAGTGGTAGGTCTTTAGGTCCTATGAAATTAGCTAACATTTTGGATCTTGTGGAAAAGGAGAAGAAGAATGAAGCCAAAAGGAAAGCTGCACTTGCCAGAATTCAAGAGAAGAAGAAGCAAGATGCAGAGAAAGTCCTGAAAGCTGCTATTGAAACTGGCAGGAAGATCTTTCATGAGCAAGAGCCCATTAGTACTGCTCCTGCTACGGATGAACCTGTTGAGAAGCACAAGAGAAAGAAGCTAGCATCCAAGAGGGTACATGGTCTAACTAAGAAACAAAGAGTAGAAACTTCTACTGCTCTAAGTGCATCTCAAGAAAGTCCAAATCCTCAAGCAGATTTTTCTTCATACATCAATCATGAAGAAGGACTAAGGTTTACTCCATTAGCTGTGAAGCCTCCTATGATCATCGACTGGAAGTTTATTGGTGGGCAAATAGGAACTGAATATGAAGTTACTAGGCAAGACAAATCAAAGAAAGTACTTCTAGCTTTCCATTGGGCAATAAGAGACTATGACAGAGATGACTTAGAGAGAATGTATCAAATTGGCAAAGTTAAATATTCTCATCAAAGAGGAGCTTGCTCAGGTACGGATCTTGCAATGGACGTTCTATGCGGTTTGTTTGAACCAGAATATAAGAAGAGAAGTTCAGTATTCAAGAAGGGAGGTCCAAATAATCCAATAGTCAAATGGTTTGTGTATGAACGAAGTGGTGTCTACTCACTAGTCAGAAAGGAGGGAGCCATGGAGTTTTACTTGGTGGATAAAAAGTATCCACATGATTTGAAGACATTGGATGAGATGATAGAAGTCAAGCTTAATGGACTCCATGATTCAAGAATAGCTCATGAACTTATTTGGAGAATTCTGGAACAACGCATAGAAGAGAAGACAAAAGGAAAAGACTCTCATTGGCAAAGCAGAAAGATGTAATTAACTTTAATAGTTAAAACTTGTTTTATAAATGAAGTAGTTAATACGGTTGGAGCATGAAACTTGTACTTTTGATTAATCATAAAAGTTCAAGGTTAGGGGGAGATTGTTGGGTTATAACTTAGACAAAATAGTTTAACTCCTAAACAATACGCTTAACAACAAGAATAGTAACTTAAACGATTAATGCGGAAGACATTAAAGAAGTTACTACGGAAGACAAGTTAGTGCGACTGTCCAATCAAGTTACTACTGCTCATAGAGTTGCTACGGAAGAAGTCAAGTTGATGCGGTCATATCAAGTTAATACGGAAGACCAACTTGCAGTGCAAGAATAATCTAAGTTATAGAATTATAATTAGATTATGTTTATGTTTTCTTTTGTAATTAGATATAGTTTCCTTATTCTAGATAATGATAGTTTTAGATAAGGATAGATGATGTTTCCTAGTTTATCTAGGTCGGCCTCAAGGTCTATAAATAGATAGATCCTTGTATTAATAGAAACACGTTGTATTGATATTCTGAGATTAATACAATTGAGGCTTATAATTCGACAATACTATTTGTTCATTCTTATTCATATTCTATTATTCGACAACTCATAAATATTGAAGTGTTCATCCGCTGTTGAACTTCTTCAATAGATCAAGATTTTAACGAAGGGATATTATTAGATTATATTAGCTAATCCGATCCTGACAGCGTGTGCTATTATTCTTCCATATTACTCTTGCGTTATCATTGTCATTGTCCATTGAATTAAATTCTTATCGCATTCTATACGTGCGTTCTAAATTGGATCTTTCTTGTTGTTGTAGAATCATGACTCCTAAGCGCTCCAACGCTAGTTTGATTGCCGAGCAAGTTGCTACCTAGTTGAACGCGGCTATGCCTAACATGATCGCCCAGATCACGGCAGGAATCAAAAACAACATCAACAAAAACCAGACCCAAAACCAAAACCGGAATCAGAACAATAACCAGAACCAGAACCAGAACAACAATCAGAATCAGCACCAAAACCCAAACCCTCCTGCTTGCAACTACAAGAGCTTCATGGCTTGTAAGCCAAAGGAGTTTCACGGCACAACTGGTGCTGTAGGACTACTTCAACGGTTCGAAAATATCGAATCGGTCCTGCACATCAGCCGATGTGCTGTAGGATCGATATGATTACTTAGATCAAGATTTATCAAAGAAGTTGCAGCGGATCAACACTTTGATATTCACAAGTTTATGATAATCGAATATTGTATATAAAAGAACAATAAGAACAAACAATAACGATTACCATCAAGCCTCAATCTATTAATAAATTAACAGACTTGTTTCTTTACATACAAGGATCTATAAAAGACCTTGAGGCTAAACCTAGCTATCCTAGGAACCATCTAACAACACGAGCCTCAATCTATTTGATCAGAATAGACGTGTTTCTTCTCTTTACAAGAATCAATTTGACCTTGAGGCTGAACAAAGGGGAACGATCTCAAGTGGTGAGATCGTTTGGTGTTTTCCTAAAGAATAAACATGATGAAAAACCTCACGTTTACAATGTCTAGAGATCTCTTTATATATAGAGTCTCATATGACTTACATAAGGAAACCTAGTTACATAAGGAAACCTAGTTATATTAGGAGACTAATTCTTTTAGATCTTTATCTTGAAATTCAAGTCTTCCATAACTGAGTTGCAGCAGTAGTAACTGATGTGGAGCAGTAGTAACTGAAGTGGAGCACTAGTAACTGATGTGGAGCAGTATTAACTGATGTGGAGCAGTAGTAATAGAGTAGGAGCAGTATTAACAGAGACTGAGCAGTATTAACAGAGCAGTATTAACTGAGTTCTTTTGAACTGCTCAATACTAACTGTTGTATGTAACGCAACTCTAGAATAACAATCTCGACAATTTAATCCTAACAATCTTCCCCTAAACTTATGCTTTCTATATGCAAAGCAATAAGTTTCTTCAATGTAAATTGTTGATGAGAATGCTATCACAACTGTTATTTCAACTTTGTCTTCTCCATGTTTCCTTGATGTATATGCTCAGTTTATATTTTGTCTCATCAAATCAAAATATTATCCCACCAATCTTCCCCTATTTGATGATGACAAAACAAACACTAAACTGAGAACTTTAAAAACTTCCCCTTCAACTGAGATCTCTTTTGAACAAGTTGATACTTCTTCTATCGTTGATATTTCTATCAAAACACGCCACTTTTTTTTTTAAGTAGACTTTCGATATTTTGAAGCCTTCAAATCTTATTCCATGCCACCACACTTTATATCTTCCCCCTTTTGTTATCATCCATTAGGGGAACATCTCTTTACGAACTATAAACCATATTAAACTCCCAATCTAAGCTTTCCAATGTATCAAATTACCCTCCATGACGCACAATAAATAATGAATTCGAAAACAGTAGAAACTCAAACTAGTTGTAATAAAGTTAAAGTAGTATACCTTCTTCTTTGAATCAGGAGTTGTTCTTCTTATAAGAAATTAAATAACTGTACATAAGTGAAAACTTCTCCCTCAAGTGGTGTATGTATACGATCACATCCAAATGTTCCAAGCCTCATATCCACTTTTGGAACATATTCTTCCCCTTAAACCAATATTCTCGGCTTACAGCAGCAGATTTCGAAACCTAATATCTCACGGATCAAAGCTCAGAACGAAAATCCCTTCGGTCAGATTGCGCGTTATTATGTCAAGAATCTACAGTCCAAATTTCGTCCAAATCCGAAGGCTAACGAATTAGTTATACCCTTTTTACTACAATTGTCCAGATTATGACGAACATAAACCCTAATTCGCAAAATTGTAGATCTCCTTCTTTCTTCTTCTTCTTCTTGTAAACTTGTGAATCTTTGATCTAGAGCACCTCCTGTGCTCTGATACCACTTGTAGGATCGATATGATTACTTAGATCAAGATTAATCAAAGAAGTTGCAGCGGATCAACACTTTGATATTCACAAGTTTATGATAATCGAATATTGTATATAAAAGAACAATAAGAACAAACAATAACGATTACCATCAAGCATCAATCTATTAATAAATTAACAGACGTGTTTCTTTACATACAAGGATCTATAAAAGACCTTGAGGCTAAACCTAGCTATCCTAGGAACCATCTAACAACACGAGCCTCAATCTATTTGATCAGAATAGACGTGTTTCTTCTCTTTACAAGGATCAATTTGACCTTGAGGCCGAACAAAGGGGAACGATCTCAAGTGGTGAGATCGTTTGGTGTTTTGCTAAAGAATAAACATGATGAAAAACCACACGTTTACAATGTCTAGAGATCTCTTTATATATAGAGTCTCATATGACTTACATAAGGAAACCTAGTTACATAAGGAAACCTAGTTATATTAGGAGACTAATTCTTTTAGATCTTTATCTTGAAATTCAAGTCTTCATAACTGAGTTGCAGCAGTAGTAACTGATGTGGAGCAGTAATAACTGATGTGGAGCAGTAGTAACAGAGTAGGAGCACTATTAACAGAGACTGAGCAGTATTAACAGAGCAGTATTAACTGAGCATTATTAACTGAGTTCTTTTGAACTGCTCAATACTAACTGTTGTATGTAACGCAACTCTAGAATAACAATCTCGACAATTTAATCCTAACATGTGCTGAAGCCAACAAAGTGGAGTACGCCTCCTGCGTGTTCCACGACAGAGCCTTATCGTGGTGGAACAGCGTGGTCCAAACCCGAGGGCGTGAAACTGCCTATGCTCTTTCCTGGTACGTTTTCAAGAACCTGTTGATCGAGGAGTACTGCCCAAGAGGGGAAATCAAGAAGTTCGAGGTAGAGCTTTGGGACCACAACATGATCGGCAACGACATCGAAGGGTACACTACCCGGTTCCATGAGCTCGCCCGGCTAGTTCCAAGGTTAGTGACCCCTGAGGAGAACCGGATTGACCTTTACATCTCCGGTCTTGTTCCGGAAATCCGAGGCATGGTTATCTCTTCCGAGCCCAGACACTTCAGAGCGCCATCATCTTAGCTCATAGACTCACCAGCAATCTCCTCACCGCTCCTGCATCTTCCAAGAAGGAGTCGGGTGAGAAAAGGAAGTCAGAACAGACCCCGAGAAGAAGCGACAGAAACAAGAAAGCCTGAACCACCCGAAGTTATGCTGTGACTGCTACACCTGCACCTGTACCACCTATTGGACCCCGGAGTTACACTGGGCCACACCCCAAATGTGACAAGTGTCACTACCACCACACCGGTAACTGCCCAGTATGTAGCAATTGCAAGAAGGTGGGGCATTTTACCAGGTACTGCCAAGACAAGACGATCAACCAAGGTCAGAAACCGATATGCTTCGAGTGTGAGAGCGACCAACATCTCCGGAACACCTGCCCTAAGCTGCATCGTGCTCAGCAGAATCAGGGTGGGCAAGGCCGAGGTCGTGCTTTTGCACTTACAGCCGAGGAGGCACGTCAGGACCCAAATTCAGTTACAAGTACGTTTTCTATCAATGACCACTTTGCTTCCGCACTATTTGATTCAGGAGCTGAAAGAAGCTTTGTTTCCTTAGAATTTAGACCCCTCATTAACCTAGGATATAAAATTCTTAAGGATAGCTTTACTATCGAATATGCTAACGACCAAGAGTTCGAAGCCAAGGATATAATCTTAGGATGTTCCCTATGCCTATCTGACAAAACCTTTTTCCATTGATTTAATTCCTATCGAGCTGAAAAGCTTTGACGTTATCGTCGGAATGGACTAGTTATCTCGCTTTCGAGCCGAGATCGTCTGTTTCAACAAACTCATACGTATTCCTCTCTCAGACGGTGAGACTCTCGTTGTTCAGGGAGACAAACCTGGACGACAACTCCGTATCGTCTCTATCGTTAAGATGCGCAAATACCTCAAAAAGGACTGCGACGCATTCATTGCGCATGTTGTTGAAAGCAAACCTAAAGAAAACCGAGTCCAGGACATTCCAGTAGTTAAGGATCACCCAGAAGTCTTTCCAGAGGATTTACCTGGGCTACCGCCGCATCGACAAGTGGAATTTCGAATAGACCTCGTTCCTGGCGTAGCACCGGTTGCCAAGACCCCATATCATCTAGCACCACCCGAAATGCAAGAACTGTCAAAAAAGTTGTAGGAACTTTTAGATCATGGTCTTATTCGCCCAAGCTCGTCCCCTTGGGGAGCACCAATCCTCTTTGTCAAAAAGAAAGACGAATCCTTTCGCATGTGCATTGATTATCGTGAACTGAACAAGCTGATCGTCAAGAACCGATACCCACTCCCGAGGATCGATGATCTATTTGACCAGTTGCAGGGTGCAACCTATTTCTCTAAAATCGACCTCCGCTCGGGTTATCATCAGGTTCGTGTTAGTGAAACTGACATTCCTAAAACTGCATTCCGAACTCGATACGGACATTAAGAATTCCTCGTCATGCCGTTTGGTCTAACCAACCCACCAGCAGTGTTCATGGACCTAATGAACAGAGTGTGTAGACCATATCTAGACAAATTCGTAATCGTATTCATAGACGACATCCTCATATACTCAAGGAACAAGGGAGATTACGCGAAACACCTAAAGCTCATCTTAGAACTCCTCAGAGATCATAAACTGTACGCCAAATTCTCGAAGTGTGAATTTTGGCTCCGGGAAGTACATTTCCTTGGTCATGTGGTCAACCAAGAAGGGATTCATGTAGACCCGGAAAAGATCGAAGCGACCGAGAAATGGCAAGCCCCTACGACTCCTACAGAAATCCGTCAATTCCTAGGGTTGGCTGGCTACTATCAAAGGTTTATCGAGAATTTCTCGAAGATCCTTAAGCCTCTCACCGAGCTCACTCAGAAAGACAGGGACTTCATTAGGGGAAAAGAACAGGACTAATCCTTCCGGAAGCTCAAACACCAACTTTGTCACGCACCAATTCTGTCCCTACCGGAAGGCACAGATAATTTCGTAGTGTTTTGCGATGCATCACACCAAGGACTTGGGTGCGTCCTTATGCAGAAGGACAAAGTCATCGCATACGCTTCGAGGCAGCTTAAGGTGCACGAGCAGAACTACACGGCACACAACTTAGAGCTGGGATCCGTCGTGTTCGCTTTAAAAATCTGGAGGCACTACCTATATGGTAATAAGTGCACGGTTTTCAAGGATCATAAAAGCTTTCAGCACATTCTTGATCAGAAAATGCTCAACATGAGGCAACGCAGATGGATCGAACTGCTAAGCGACTACGATTGCGAGATCAAATACCACCCGGGTAAAGCAAACGTAGTAGCAGATGCCCTAAGTCGGAAGGAAAGGGTAAAACCATCTCGAGTTAGAGCATTGGGTATTCAGATTCAGACAAATCTTCAACCGCAAATCGCCGGGGCTCAGCGAGAAGCGTTGAAACTCGAGAACATTAAGGACGAAACCCTGCACAACCATGAGAAGGAATTAGAACTCAAATCAGACGGAATCCACTACTTCAAGGGCCGAGCATGGATTCCGAAATCCGAAGATCTTCGCAAACTCATTCTGGACGAGGGCCACCGATCCCGATAATCTATCCATCCGGGATCCGACAAGTTGTATAAGGATCTCCGGGAATATTATTGGTGGCCGG
The DNA here is from genome assembly GCA_910822075.1 of Senecio squalidus. Classification (NCBI taxonomy): domain Eukaryota; kingdom Viridiplantae; phylum Streptophyta; class Magnoliopsida; order Asterales; family Asteraceae; genus Senecio; species Senecio squalidus. Next base: position 46,560,729 of record CAJVGC010000582.1, on the reverse strand, counting down.
GCATGAAGAAGGATATCGCCTTGTATGAAGCCAAGTGCCTTACTTGCTCAAAGGCCAAGGCGGAATATCATAAGCCTTCAGGCCTACTACAGCAACCGGAGATTCCCATGTGGAAGTAGGAACATGTCTCCATGGACTTCATCACCAAGCTACCCCGTACGGCAAGGGGTAATGACACGATTGGGTCATCGTGGACCGATTGACGAAATCCGCTCATTTCCTACTGGTACGAGAAAACCACTCGATGGAGAAATTCACTAAAATCTACATCAACGAGATCGTCTCTCGTCACGGAACACCTCTCTCCATTATCTCCGACAGGGGTAGTCGATTCACGTCCCGCTTTTGGAATGCACTTCAGAAATCGCGTGGGACGCGACTAGACCTTAGCACCGCTTACCACCCTCAGAACGATGGTCAGAGTGAACGAACGATCCAACACTTAAGGACATGCTAAGGGCGTGTGTAGTTGACTTCGGAGGAAGTTGGGACGCTCACCTCCCTTTGGTCGAGCTTTCCTATAACAACAACTACCATGCCAGCGTCAAGTGCCCACCGTTCGAGGCCTTATATAGATGCAAGTGTCGGTCACCCCCTTTGTTGGCTAGAATCTGGCGATCGACAACTTACGAGGCTCGACATCGTCCAGGAGACCATCGACAAGATCACCACCATCCGGGAAAGACTGAAGACATCCCGTACCCGACAGAAGAGCTACGCCTATAACCGGAGGAAACCCCTTGAATTCCAAGTTGGCAAGTTGGCAATAGAGTGCTTCTCAAAATATCGCCATGGAAGAGTAGTTCGCTTCGGGAAGCGCGGCAAGCTAAGCCCAAGGTATACCGGACCGTTCGAGGTGATAGAGCGAATTGGCCCAGTAGCGTATCGACTCCAACTCCCCCAAATTCTCTCCAACGTTCATAACGTATTCCATGTCTCGCACTTGAAAAAGTTCTTATCGGATGAGACCATCGTCATTCCACTCGACGAGGTCAAGATCGACAACAAACTCAACTTTATCGAGAAACCGCTTGAGGTTGTGGACCGCGAGGTCAAACAACTCAGGCAAAGTCGTGTTCCTATTGTCAAATTTCGGTGGAATTCCCGACGTGGTCATGAATTCACGTGGGAACGTGAGGACCAAATCCGTAAAAAGTATCCGCATCTATTCCAAGACTCTTCTACCTGATGGGACGAACTAAATTTCGGGACAAAATTCCTTTCAACCCGGGGAGAATGTGACAACCGTCCAAATTTCAGGTGATTCTTATATATTATGTTTGTGCAAGTCTTTAGTCGTACTTTATCGTGATCGTGTCATTCTTGATCGTACTTTATTATGACTGTTTTTGTGTCGGAACCAAAGTCGGAATCAACCTATAAATCCTAACACCAATAAATTATTCTATGAACCTGACTAAGTTCATAACGGGAACTAATATAAAACTCTAGTCCACACTTAACAATAACGGAAAACTTAAAACGACACCTATCTGGGAAAACCATCCAGCCGATGGCTGAAGACTTTCAGCCAGCTGCTGAAGCCCAGTCGACGGCTAAAACCCGCTGACCAGTGACTTGATAAGTCATTATTGCATGAAAAACGATTGGCCAACTCCCCAACTCGGGGATTGGGCCAAATACTGGCCATATCAACTCCCAAGACCAGTCTTGAACACCCCTTTACTCTTTTCTTCATTACAATTTCATTTTTTCAAAATCAAAACACACACCTAGTCTCTCTCTCCAAACTCTCTCAAGAACAAAATCAAAAACCAGTGACTTTAGCCACAAAAACAGCAAGTAAACACTTAAAAATCACCATCAAATTACATAAAAATCGTCCTAGAAGCAAGGGGTATCAAAAGGCTAGCATAAAAACGGGTTTTGAAGAAGTTTTCCAACACTTTTGAAGCTTTAAATCTCATCCAACCATCATCAAGCTTTTTCCTTCGGTAAAACTCTTTTACTTTACTATTTTTACATAAATAAACACTTGCATGGACGACCCATAACTTTAAAGTTGTTTTTATAAAGTTCTATAATGTTTTCCTTACAAAAACGGGTTTTTCATATAAGATCTACATTTTGGTGTAAAAGATCTAAAAGAAACTGTGATTTTGACACTAATATGACTATATTTCATTAAGAACCTGTTGCATGTTGAAATCCATGGCTAAAACGCACAAAAATCGTAAAAATGTCAAAATGGTGAAACTGGTCGAAGGCCTCCAGCCGGCGGCTAAGCATCTTCAGCCGCTGTTTGGATCTTGTTGTACACAAAAAACCTTCATTTTTACAATTTAAACGTTTAGATTCGAGAACTGACATTTTTCATAGCTTATTTATGATTATAACAGATTGTTAAGTTTTGGAAAAATTATATGTTGGTTAAGTTTTATTAACTAAAACTAATGCATTGTTGTATCTTGTCGTTGAATATGTTGTTTAGAAAGTGGATTGTAAAAATGGACTAAATTTTTATAGCGCGGAAGCGCTGCCCAAATTTCACCGTAACATGTACCTAAAACTCAGTAACAAACTATTTTTATAACTTAAACATATTGATCTCGAACATCAAACCTTTTTGGACATAATTGGACTAATTGGACATTAAACGTGATTTGAACATGTCGTAACATATAAGTTTTCCGTATTGAAACTTTTTGGACAGAACCCAAGTATAAAGATTTAACACTAAAAATGTTAAAATGGAACTTTAACATAACTTAAATCGTAATACTTATACTTACACGAAACTTGGGTGTTTCGGTCGTCTTTGATTCCCGACGTGTTCCGCTTCCCTTTTCACTCGAGACTTTATCTTCGCAATCCGTGAGTTACACCCCCCCTCTATTTTATGTCTTTGAAGTACTCTTTTGGGGGAAACATGAGATCCAAATATTTATGAACTATGTCTTTTATGAACTATGTCTTTCATGAACTATGACTTTATTGAACTATTTGACATTGATTAAACTTATATGAGTAAAACTATTTTAAATCGCCTTATGTGACACCTTTGACTCTTTGACACTTTGACACTATGGCTTGCCCCCTTTCGGCACTTGACTTAAACTATGATTGTTGATTGTATATATTCCGACCCTTGATGAGAATATAAACTCCGTAAGTGCATACTATCATTTTTGACAAAATTGCATAATTGCCCCGTTTCCAGATAATCTCTACACTATTAGCTTTAAGCCGTTAGTAACTATGGGTATCGATACTTAGGGGAGATCACTCCTTACTTTAGATGGCAATCTAAGTACATATAACTAGAACTCACAAACTTCGTCGATAGTGCGAGGTTGGGGCTGATCTCGATCGGTTAATCGGTTTAGTGTAAACACTTACGTTATATTATGCAAAGTGGTTGATACAATACTTAATCATATGTTACCTTTATTTACGCATATACATACTTATTTTTGCGATTTCTCCGCAACTTGACTGTGATCTTCTTTAAAAGTATATATATATATATATATATTTTAAGCGACTATTCCGCTCATCTTTCTTTTAAGAAAACTTTATACTTATATATACTTATCGTCTTACACATGTGGATTATTCCACCGCTGAGGAAATGACATCATATACTTATCATCTTACTTTTGTCAAGAATTTATAAACTGTAACTCACTCACTATGTTATGTAGTTTGACACTTTATCTTATGTTTCAGGAAACCAAGTGTAAGTCATGAAGTGCATTGCTCGGGCGGGTCAGGATTGTTATGTGAAGTGTAATTCGGGAGAAGACCTATTTTATTTTGGGAATTTTATCAAACATTTTATCATGTATTTGTTGTCTTGAACCTTATTTATCTTGGTTATGTCTTTGAACATTTGAACTTTTCAAACTTAATTTTAATGACTTGAACCGTTAAACTTTGTTATAACTCGTGAAATGATTCTCTTGCTCTTCGCACCTCGTGTTTCGGCTTTAGCGGGGTGTGACATACTTGGTATCAGAGCACAGGTTATAGTGAAAACGGTTTTAAAAATTTTCAAAAGTTTTCGAAACCAAACTATAACCAAGGCTTTTTAAGAAAAATCATTTTTCGAGTTCAAACTTTAGTATATTAATTCCGCAATTGCATGATTGTCTTTTCAACTATGCATGACTTGATCAACCATGCCTAGTTCAAAATGAATTATGCAAGAACGGAAGGTAATTGCTATTGTTAACGATTTTGAGTCGAAAAATTCCCGGTCTTATCAATTCCCGATTCTCACATAGCTGACCCTTGCATGCATTTTACTTACACTTTTCCTATTTTAGTTTTCCCCTGTACTTACGTAACTCACTATCCGCAGATCCGTCATGTCTCAATTATCCCGTTCGCGATCACCTTCCCGATCTCAGTCACGATCCCTTTCCCGAGCCGCTCCGTCACACGAAGCCTCCGAGTTCCGCACGGATTCCGTGAGCCAACGCCACCAGACCACCGACCCCACGGAGGACACCTCCATGGCGATCTCCAGCAGTATCGGGTCCAGCCCGAGGACTGTGCTTCCACCTCCTCCACCGATGCCCGTCGCAGCACCCCCGCAGTACCAGGGGCCTCGTACGAGAGTGACCGCACGTAAGCATGTCATTCTCCCAGGCCGCCTTCCTGACAGGATGGCCGGACAGCAGCCTGGTCCATCCAGACCCGCTCCTCCACCCATGCCATTCGGAGACCCGTACGCCGGGCTCCACGTACGTCCATGTTGGACCACTACACGTGGGAGCGACAACTTGAGCGTGAACAGATGCAGCGTGCTCGTGACGCTAAAGCATCGAGACAGAGGATGCCGCCTACCCTTCATCCTCCCACACCAGCCGCATTCTTCCACCTTCACCGCGAGGTTAGGGGACTATCCGCGGAGGCCCAACAGCAAGGGCTTCTCCTCTGCGAGGTCTCCGATGCCGCACACCGGCTGTCGGAACAGTCGATGCAAGTCATCGCATCGGCTCAGGCCACAACACGGACCGTGCAACGCCTCGTTGGGGCATGTCTGGTCATGGGGACCCTGATGACGGTCATTTTCGCCAAGATGTTTCTTGAGAGGCGCCGCTAGTCATTTCTTTATGTATTGTACTAAGCTAAGTCGTAATTTTCCATGTACACGACTTAAGCTATTTTATCTTATTTATTTTCCATTGTACTGTACTTGTATTTCATTTTCCTTATTTTGAACTATGTATTCAACTCTATTATCATTAATGGAAATTTCTATCTTTTTATCCATACTTATCATTGTCGTGTGAATCTTTACATTATTGTTGAACTATTATTATCTCTTGAATCATTATCGTGCGTGTGCTATTATTCTTCCATACTACTCTTGCGTTATCATTATCAATGTCCATTGAATTAAATTCTTATCGCATTCTATACGTGCGTTCTAAATTGGATCTTTCTTGTTGTTGTAGAATCATGGCTCCTAAGCGCTCCAACGCTAGTTTGATTGTCGAGCAAGTTGCTACCCAGTTGAACGCGGATATGCCTAACATGATCGCCCAGATCACGGCAGGAATCAACAACAACCAGAACCAAAACCAAAACCAGAATCAGAACAATAACCAGAACCAGAACCAGAACAACAATCAGAATCAGCACAAAACCCAAACCCTCCTGATTGCAACTACAAGAGCTTCATGGCTTGTAAGCCAAAGGAGTTTCACGGCACAACTGGTGCTGTAGGACTACTTCAATGGTTCGAAAGTATCGAATCGGTCCTGCACATCAGCAGATGTGCTGAAGCCAACAAAGTGGAGTACGCCTCCTGCGTGTTCCACGGCAAAGCCTTATCGTGATGGAACAGCGTGGTCCAAACCCGAGGGCGTGAAACTGCCTATGCTCTTTCCTGGAACGCTTTCAAGAACCTGTTGATCGAGGAGTACTGCCCAAGAGGGGAAATAAAGAAGCTCGAGGCAGAGCTTTGGGACCACAAGATGATCGGCAACGACATCGAAGGGTACACTACCCGGTTCCATGAGCTCGCCCGACTAGTACCAAGGTTAGTGACCCCTGAGGAGAACCAGATTGACCTTTACATCTCCGGTCTTGTTCCGGAAATCCGAGGCATGGTTATCTCTTCCGAGCCCCAGACACTTTAGAGCGTCATCATCTTAGCTCACAGACTCACCAGCAATCTCCTCACCGCTCCTGCATCTTCCAAGAAGGAGTCGGGTGAGAAAAGGAAGTCTATTCAGACCCCAAGAAGAAGCGACAGAAACAAGAAAGCCCGAACCACCCGAAGTTATGCTGTGACTGCTACACCTGCACCTGCACCACCTACTGGACCCCGGAGTTACACTGGGCCACACCCCAAATGTAACAAGTGTCGCTACCACCACACCGGTAACTGCCCAGTATGTAGCAATTGCAAGAAGGTGGGGCATTTTACCATGTACTGCCAAGACAAGACGATCAACCAGGGTCAGAAGCCGACATGCTTCGAGTGCGGGAGCGACCAACATCTCCGGAACACCTGCCCTAAGCTGCATCGAGCTCAGCAGAATCATGGTGGGCAAGGCCGAGGTCGTGCTTTTGCACTTACAGCCGAGGAGGCACGTCAGGACCCAAATGCAGTTACGAGTACGTTTTCTATCAATGAACACTTTGCTTCCGTACTATTCGATTCAGGAGCTGAAAGAAGCTTTGTTTCCTTAGAATTTAGACCCCTCATTAACCTAGGATCTAAAATTCTTAAGGATAGCTTTACTATCGAATATGCTAACGGCCAAGAGTTTGAAGCCAAGGATATAATCTTAGGATGTTCCCTATGCCTATCTGACAAAACCTTTCCCATCGATTTAATTCCTATCGAGCTGAAAAGTTTTGACGTTATCGTCGTAATGGACTGGTTATCTCGCTTTCGAGCCGAGATCGTCTGTTTAGACAAACTCATCCGTATTCCTCTCTCAGACGGTGAGAATCTCCTTGTTGTCCAGGGAGACAAACCTGGACGAAAACTCCGTATCGTCTCTATCGTTAAGATGCGGAAATACCTCAAAAAGGACTGCGACGCATTCCTTGCGCATGTCGTTGAACGCAAACCCAAAGAAAACCGAGTCCATGACATTCCAGTAGTCAAGGATCACCCAGAAGTCTTTCCAGAGGATTTACCTGGGCTACCGCCGCATCGACAAGTGGAATTCCGAATAGACCTCGTTCCTGGCGCAGCACTGGTTGCCAAGACCCCATATCGTCTATCACCACACGAAATGCAAGAACTGTCAAAACAGCTGCAGGAACTTTTAGATCATGGTCTTATTCGCCCAAGCTCGTCCCCCTGGGGAGCCCCAATCCTCTTTGTCAAAAAGAAAGACGGATCCTTTCGCATGTGCATCGATTATCGTGAACTGAACAAGCTGACCGTCAAGAACGGATACCCACTCCCAAGGATCGATGATCTATTCGACCAGTTGCAGGGTGCAACCTATTTCTCTAAAATCGACCTCCGCTCGGGTTATCATCAGGTTCGTGTCAGTGAAACTGACATTCCTAAAACTGCATTCCGAACTCGATACGGACATTACGAATTCCTCGTCATGCTGTTTGGTCTAACCAACGCACCAGCAGTGTTCATGGACCTAATGAACAGAGTGTGTAGACCATATCTAGACAAATTCGTAATCGTATTTCATAGACGACATCCTCATATACTCAAGGAACAAGGGAGATCACGCGAAACACCTAAAGCTCATCTTAGAACTCCTCAGGGATCAGAAACTGTACGCCAAATTCTCGAAGTGTGAATTTTGGCTCCGGGAAGTACATTTCCTTGGTCATGTGGTCAACCAAGAAGGGATTCATGTAGACCCGGAAAAGATCGAAGCGATCGAGAAATGGCAAGCCCCTACGACTCCTACGGAAATCCGTCAATTCCTAGGGTTGGCTAGCTACTATCGAAGGTTTATCGAGAATTTCTCGAAGATCGCTAAGCCTCTCACCGAGCTCACTCAGAAAGACAGGGACTTCATTCTAGTGAATCAAACTTGAATCATTTGTAATTTGATCATATGCAAAAAGTAAAAGAAAAAACGAATTTTAGGTCAAGAAGAAAAAACCATACGATTGTTTTCAATTGGATCTAGATAATGGTTGAATCTAAGAAGATACACGATTTAATACTAAAAATCGAAGATTTAATACTAAAAACCGAGTTTGTTGGAAGAATTTGGGGAAAAAAGATGAACATGAACTTGATTTTGGAGAAGATGAAAATGAATGTTGAATTTTGGGGGAATTAGATTAGATCTAATATATTATTAGATTAAATGTCTATTATACCCTTTTCCTTATTAAATTACCCTAAATAATTAAACTTAGATTAAAACATGATCCAATGGTCATAATATGGTTCTTTTGGTTCCTAAATATTTTGATAGTTCTAATTTGAAACCAAATATATATATATATATATATATATATATATATATATATATATATATATATATATATATATATATATATATATATATATATATATATATATATATATATATCACAGCTATGCAATGTAATGTTGTGGTGTGCTGAAGCAAAGAGCCGTAATGGTTCTACAAATAAAAATTCTTTTGCCCTTTGTTGTGGTTACGGTAAGATAACCTTACCGCCACCAAAAAACCTGCCTCCGTTGTTGCATGATCTTTTTGTGGGACGGAATGCCAAAAGTGTAAACTTCATAAAAAATATTCGACGGTACAATATGATCTTTGCGTTCACTTCAATGGCCAACAAAGTTGATAACTCACTAAATATAGGAGGCTCCCCCTTATGTCTTTCTACTTCACGGTCATGCTACCATACCATGGGAAATCTATTACCCGAAATTTTCTCAACTTTACATATACGTCACTTAAAATGAAGATACTAACAAACAAAATGTTCTTAGTTAAATTTACTAACCGTTGTACTACAAGTACAATTTCCTAGGAATATTTATCAATGTTATTATTATGTTCTTATTTGCTCACAAATATTATACAGATAAGGATCGACTTCCAATGTGCTTGACAAGGAAGTTATCACATCTATTAGGGATATTTTGATTCAAATAATGTTTTGGAGAAATGTTATAGGATGGTTCGAGATTTTTATATGTCAAATGAGCTTCAAGAGGTAAGGTTAAGACTTATTGGAAGAAGAGTATAAGATGGAAGGACGTATAACCTTCCAAGTGCTTCAGAAGTTGCAGCTTTAGTTAAACTCCGACTTCGGATTCGGTCAGAGCTATTTACATTTCAGAAAGTTTGTTTTTTTTTTTCTCTAACTGAAGAGGTTTAAAATATGAAAATCTTTAATTTCTCTCATATCTAAAACCATCCTTGTTAAAATCTGAAATAAAACCCTATCATAAAATAATGTCCCACCTATTTCTTTACCCACCTTTATTTTCCACGTTAATGTCGTTGCACGTGGAATCTAAGGTTTGCTTCTGTTAGAAAAGAAACAAATAATGAAGGATCAATAATACATCATCTCCTCATTTAGCAGATTTTTACCATCAATCAAGGACCAAGATTACACCTAATTACAGCTAATATAGTTTATATATTTAGAACGTAATTCTTGTATAAATCTGACCTTTAGTCATTCACAATGTAATACAATCAACTATAATAAAACCGAACTGATTATCCATTGTTAAGATGGTATCAGAGCGGGTTCCGATCTCATCATCTACCAATTAAACCACCTGCAAAAATCATAAAACTAAGCCACCATGTCCGACAAGGACGAAAACTCGTTATCCGACCTTGCTATGCAACTAGCCACGATTCTGAAACCAACCCACCACCACAAAACCCAAAATTATCCGACAACCTTCATATTAACCTGAAACTGAATAATCAAAATTATGCTCTATGGACCCGGATAATCCGAGTTTCCATTGGAGGAAAATCAAGAGCATTGTTATCTCATCTTACCAAAGAACCCCCGGAAACCACAAACCAAGCTTACGAGACATGGGAACAAGAAGATTTAATCGTGTTCTCGTGGCTTATACAAAACATCGAACCCACAATCGCCGGTAATCTTACCGAATATCCAACTGCGAAAACATTATGGGATGCTCTCGCAACCACATACAACAGTGGGAAAGATAAGTTACAAATATTTAACCTTTATGTTAAGGAAAACAAACTTAAGCAAAACGAAAAAACCCTTGAAGAATTCTGGATCGCTCTTCAAAGGGTGTGGGAAGAAATCGATCGAATCGATCCAAACCCAATGATATGTGCTGAAGACATAAAAACTTACTCAAAGGTTAGATCTAGACAAAAGCTTTTCCAGTTTCTTCATGGATTGGATCACAAATTCGATTCGATTAAACGTGAAATATTAAGGCTCGACACACTTCCATCCACTGAGAATTCTTATGCCACCGTGAGGAAAGAAGGCGCTCACCAGAATATTCTGGGAGCAACTAGCAGTGAAGCTCAGGGCATAACAACCAGATTCAAAGCCGAATCGGTCGAAACCGGAGGGGTTGGTCTAGCCGGAAAGGGGTACCGTCAAAAACCCTTCATCAAAGAAGATAAATCACACCTCAAATGTGAGGAGTGTGGTATGTCTAAACACACCAAAGGACAATGCTTCCGGATCGTTGGGTACCCGTATTGGTGGAACGACGGGCACAAGAAAGGGGGAAAAAACTTTAACTCGGAGAAAGAGAGAAGAGGGGTTTCCTACCGGCTAGCCAAGCACCAATAATTTCGGCGCCAAAAATAGCTTCGGGGGAGTGGTGGTGGCTGGAAACGAAGAACACGAAGTTTCTTTCTCTGTCACAGGTAACAACGGTAAGGAGGTAAAGGTAAAAAATGTGTGTGTTTCACACAATTGTAAAATGGGCTTATCCAAGATTACTAGCGCATTTAAAACCCTTCACGGACTTGCTCATATAGCCCAAAACCAATCAAAACAAGAAAATGGCCCATGGATATTCGATTGCGGTGCAACCGATACGATGACATATGATATATCTGATTTTACAAAATTGACTAAACCCAGAAAGACTCACATCCAAGTTGCAAATAAAGAAAAATTGGATGTAAAAACTGGAGGGACGATCAAAATTTCTAAAAATATCAAACTCCCTAATTGTTTATATGTACCATCTTTGTCACACAAACTGTTATCAATCAGTCACGTGACAAAGGAACTTAATTGTTCTGTTCTTATGCATTCGTCTTTTTGCATCTTACAGGATATCAGGACGGGACGGATAGTTGGGCGTGGCACTGAAAAGCATAGACTATACTATGTTGATGATGTGACTCAAGGTGGTACTGTTACGTTAGCTCATGGAACGGCCGAAAGAGAAGCATGGTTATGGCATAGGAGGTTGGGTCATCCATCTGCTAGTTACTTACATATGTTATTTCCTAAACTGTTTCCATCTAATAAACCTATCTCTTGTGCAACTTGCATGTTAGCAAAGAGCCATAGACAAACTTTTAAACCCAATAATACTCGAGTTGAAACACCCTTCTCTTTAATTCATTCTGATGTTTGGGGTCTGGCTCCGGTTATTGGGGGACAAAATTTTAGATTTTATGTTATATTTTCGATGATTGCCTACGGATGACATGGATTTATTTTTTGAAATATAAAAATGAAGTTTTTGAAAAATTCATCGCGTTTTATGCCATGATTCAAACCCAATTCAAAAACTCCATTCAAATTCTTTGATCAGATAATGGTGGAGAATATGTGAACTCGCAAATGAAATCTTTCTTCCAATCAAACGGAATCATTCATCAAACTACTTGTCCTCATACTCCTGAACAAAATGGGACTACAGAAAGGAAAAATCGTATCCTACTAGAAATGACTCGGTCCCTTCTTATCAAGTCCCATGTGCCAAAGATGTTTTGGTCAGAAGAACTAGCCACAACCACCTATCTCATAAACCTCCTTCCAACCAAAATACTTAAACACAAAACTCCATTAGAAACTCTTAAAACCTACACCGAATACCAAAACCATGCCCGGACAAGCTTGATCCCTATGCAAAAAAGTGTGTATTTGTGGGATACGGAATAAAACAAAAGGGGTATAGATGCTATCATCCGAAAACACGTCGAATGTTCACTACAATGAACAACAATTTTCTCGAAACCAAGTATTTCTACTCTTCCCAATTTATTGGTCAGGGGGAGGAAGAAACGTGTGACACACTAAATTGGTTGACATATGACGAAGGAGCTCCGATTCATAGTACCACACCACAAAATAATAGTCCAAATTCCAGTGCCACCGAAGACATCCTTCCTAACCTGATTTCCGAGGTAAGTACTTCTCATCCGGTTATTTCGGAGCCTATTATTTCAGAAACTAACAATTCAGAATCAGAAGTACCTACGGAAGATGAAACTCAATCGACTCCTGAAGAAAATCAAGAACTAGGAGAACCAGTTTCCGAAAAAACACCGAGCAGATATGTTCTCCCTACCAGAACAAACAGAGGTATCCCAACAAAGCGATATTCTCCAGAAAGAGTGTCGAAAGGCTCCAAATATCCTATGGCCAACATAGGATGTGGACATCTCTCAAAAGAAGCGAAAGCATTCAGTGCGAATCTTTACTCAGAAGAGACGCCCTCAAGTATATAACAAGCCTTAAAATCAAAAATATGGAAAGATGCTATGGGTACTGAAATGGATGCACTAGTGAAGAATGGAACATGGGATAAATGTACTCTACCTCAAGGCAAGAAGCCCGTGGGATGTCGTTGGATCTTCACAATAAAATATAAACCAGATGGAGAAGTTGATAGATACAGCCGGTTAGTAGCCAAGGGCTACACTCGGACATATGGAATTGATTACTCCGAAACCTTCTTACCAGTTGCAAAAATTGACACAATAAGAGTGCTGTTTTCGATAGCAGCAAAAAAAAGTTGGCCGCTCCACTAGTTCGATGTAAAGAATGCATTTCTCCATGGAGATTTAAAAGAAGAAGTGTATATGGAAGCACCACCTGTTTTTTCTCATGGTTTCAATAAGGGAGAAGTTTGTCACCTTAGAAGAGCCTTGTATGGGTTGAAACAATCTCCTAGAGCGTGGTTTGGGAGATTCACTATAGCAATGAAAAAGTATGGATTCAAACAAAGTGTGACAACCGTCAGCAAATCCTCCCGGTCAATGAAAACTTTCCGTTAGTCAACGTTCTCTCTAGTTGCATGTCATTACTTGTTAACTGTTATTTAACGTATATTTTGAAACTTGAATACATATACGTGGTTATTTGTGATGGGAAACGTTTGGTGAACTTTATATAACGAAAACTTGCATGTCATGGTATGATCAAGAACTTTATATTTTAATTAATACCCCGAGTTAGTGTTTCGTTCAAGTTTGCACTCGTATTTAAACCTTGAGTCATGTTTTGTTATTCAGGTTTAATTTGTTTGAGATTAGTCATTTTGTTCATTCTTTTGGTCTTAGCCCGATTTACGTATACATTGGACTTGGTCCATAATCTAGTTATTACTTAATTATAATTGTTTAGTAAGTAAATAAATTGAAATTTAATCCCAAACCGAACCCCCCCAAAACCCTCGGTCGAATCCCAAAACCAACCCTAAATTAAATCGAACCCAAATCCCCTTCCCTCTTTTGATCAATCTGAGCTTTCACCATCATCAGATTCATATTTGTTTTTTCTTTGGAGTCTCGAGTAGCAAATGTTTAGCAAGGGCTTCTATCTTCTCGGTTCATTATTTTGGCTCACAATTCTACCTACATACAGACTTTTGTTGGGTAATTCATATAATCTAATTTTGTTGTTATAATATATATATATTTTTCTTCTTGTAAATACTCTAATCAAAGTGGTGAATTATCCTTTTATAAAAGTTTGTAAATAGGGTTTTGATTATAAGTTTTCTTGTAGCTGTTTATAAAACCCTTTTTATTTATTGTGTTTAGATCTTTTCCGTTTGCATAATCAATTTTAAAAGCGTGTACATATGTGTTTTAATTTCAGGTCGTGAGGTCTTAAGTCACGTGTGTTGATAAAAGGGTTTTTTTTTATGTTAAAGTTTTCGTTGTAAGTTTACGTTCCTGGTCAGCTTTATACGTCTGTGTTTGAGAGGTCATAAGTTATTCACAAATTAGTATTTGCAAATGAAATCTAGACCAAAGTTGTATCTATCGGAGTCTAGTTTTCATAAATATAAGACTCATCTTCTAATTCAATTTCATATTCTCTAAAGCTAATTTTTAGTAAATGTGGGTCTAAACAGAGTTTTGTGTTAGTTTTCTACATCCAGTTTTGAGTGCACTTGTTTTATGTCTTAAAGGTGTAAAATTTTAGATTTTAAAACATGAAGTCCTTATTTATATATCAAATATGTAATATGGAGTTGATAGTGAATTTATGTTATCGTTTGATATTTAAAAACATCTTTACGAATTGTGTTATACAAGTTTTCTGGAAAATTCTAAATAGTTTCACTTCACTTCAACCGTCATATCATAGTCATAACTAAATGATTTTGATTGAAATTTTTATTCTAAGTTGTATATCTCTGAGTCTAGTTTCTGAGTATATAAGCCTCGTTTTATAATTCAATCATTTGGTTATTCAAATCAGTTAGATACAAATGTTGGTCAAATATGGTTTGCTGAAACGTACAGTGTTATGTCGACTTTAAATATTTATATCTCACATATACATATGGGTTAGAACTTTAATTTTTGATATGTCACTATCTACTGAGTTAGATACTTAAAATAATTTTTTTTTGAATTTTTGAGGTCTTTAAGTATTTTTAAAAAAATGGGTTATCACTAGGTGTCGATAACTTTGCGTTTTCAATGAGTTTTTATAAGATCTTAAAACAAAATCATCGAGATTCGAAAACTTATGAGATTAAAAACACATGCTCAAAACTCAGTAAAGAGTCTAAATTAAATCAGTGGATTAATATTACATGTGAAAAAACGTTTGAATCGCAAATATCGTTGTGGATTACTTCGTTACTAGTTTACACATACTGTCCAAAACACTTATCAAAATCGTTTATATTATCGTTTGAACTACTTATTTGACAATTTTTGAGTTACAGATTTCGTATGACAAAGAGAGATGGTATTCTCTACTTAAATTTCAGTTTCTAAACTACAATTGTTGTTACAAGGAATTTCTTTCATTGTTTTCATAAACTTTACGAACTCACTCAACTTTATGTTGACATTTTTAAGCTATGTTTTCAGGTAATGATCAGGCATATGATGACTACAGACTTCTTTGGACCTAGAAGACCTTTCTTATGCATTTTGAATTATCATTTTTATTCTATTTTGAACTTGGGATTGTGTTTGGATTATTTCATTTGGTTTTTACCCGAATTTGGGATTTTACATTTGAATTATTGTTTGTATTCAATAATATCATTGTGGATTTAGTCCACAAGACATAAGTGTTTGCTTATGATTGTGCGGCGTCATGACACGTATTTATCAAATTATATTTATTTCATTTTAGATATTCTCTTAAACTATACTATGTGTTGTGACGATCGCCAATCGTGTTGCACCCTACGTTTCCGACAAATGTGGGGTGTGACAGGTTGGTATCAGAGCCATTGGTTATAGAGAATTATGATTGAATTGACCTAGACTATAACCTAAGTGTCCGCATATAGATCTTTCGTAGGAATCGTTTGTTCACATTTTCATTCGTTGTTTTTATTACTCTTTTAAATTATATTATTCAGCCGTATCGATTAATCGCGCGTTTTTGTATTTCTAATCCACCGGGAGCGACGTTTCAGTTGGAGTTTCTATTACCTTATCTTTGAAGACGACTTTTCCTTGAAGACGATTTTTTTTCCTTATTTTCTCAAGTTATACATTCATTTACGGTTATATTTATATTCTAAAATTTTCATTCATTCTTTGGTACTATTGCGACATTTAAGATCATTTCGTTTCTCCATGACTTCTCATATACCGTGCATCATCGCTTTGGATTAGCACGAGTGGAAATAGTATTTTTCCATATCACTGATTCATACAAGTTCGAATTTCTATTGGTTGAGGATGATTACATTTTTCGGGGAGAGCCTTACGAAATTACAGAAAACGTCATTTGTCTCCCAATTCTGTTAATTTTTAATGTTCAGTCCCTTCTGAAAAGTTGTAGATAACGTCGAAATATAGAAGACACGGGGGAATCAACTCCTGAATCAAATTTTTTGATTTTATAATGAATATATACCGAACAACTCAAATCAAAATCGTTACAGAAAATGTTTTTTTCCAACACAAACTTTTTTTCTTTTGTTTAGCCTCGAGTTGGTCGATATCAACTCAACTGACTTCCTGTCCAAAAACTAAAGATGGGATAAATATTTTGTTTTCTTTAAGTATAACTTATCCTTAAGACATATCCCCTATACTTAATTTACTTATGTTATTTCGGTTTATTCTTGTATTCTTTGATCGTGCTAAGGAGCTTAATTCACTCGACGAACCGACCCCTCCAAGAACAAGATGGAAATATATTTCAGTCATAACAACTCTTATCATATCATTTGATTTCACTCAGCCGAAATAAATCCCGATGTTACGAAGATATCGTCTTTACTCCGAAGCTTTGCTTGTTGTGCGTTCCTTTCCTTGTAGTATGTACACTTTTTATTCGAGGTGCTTATTCGAAAATTCACAAATTTGAACGTTGATGATTATCTAACTTATAACAAGGATTACATGAAGCATTTTGTTTCGTTCACAAGTATGTTTACTTCTCTGTCTATCGGCATTCACAAGGTCTCACGAAATATCTATGGTTTCAATTTCCGTTTCTACTATTTTCAGACTTGGTGCACCTATCTATTCACTTTTCGTTTAGACAACAGATCTCTTTATCAAAATTCGTATCTTACATTCTGTTGAATGTGTTTCAACATTGAATGTTTCATATCGAAAACTATCTGTCATACTTAATGATAAGTTTTAAGTTATGTCTGGCCAACATAATAGAGAGCTTATTATTTACCAAGGTATTGACTTCACTTTTCAACTATAATCTAATTCACGTCACTGTTGACGGCAAAATTCGTGCAACCCTTTATTTTAAGTATATGTTATGGTATTGAAGATGTATATGTAAGACATATTTATAATTAGAAGTAATTATGAATATATCATTACGTGTATGTGCTTAAGTATCGAATGCAACCCGGATTGTTCTATGAAACTATATGTACTTATGACAATCTTCACAAGTTATATTTTGTCAACTATCTACGTTCCTGTTCTATGTGTTAGATCAGTTATACTACTTGAATTTCGGGACGAAATTCTCTTAACTGGGGGATACTGTGACAACCGTCACCAAATCCTCCCGGTCAATGAAAACTTTTCGTTAGTCAACGTTCTCTCTAGTTGCCTGTCATTACTTATTAAATGTTGTTTAACGTAAATTTTAAAACTTGAATACATATACGTGGTTATTTGTGAAGGGAAACGTTTGGTGAACTTTATATAACGAAAACTTGCATGTCATGGTATGAATTTCACTTTAGCGTAAGGTTGAGCTTCTACGTCCAATTGTAGTATATATAACGTTTAGTAACTAGATTATTGTCCCGCGATAGAGCGGAAAAAAATAAAAATTGAATCATAAATTTTATGTTTATGTAGATTTTATTTTATTATGCGGAAATAATGTTGTACGTGTAATACATATATATACTTTTACGTTTATACACATATTGTTAATAGCTATAATAACATATACACTTTTATCTTTATACACATGTTTTGATATTTTGTATTACGATATTTTAAAATAATAAGAAGGTAAATTATAGTCCAAATTGAACAATTCTATAAATAAATTATAATTATATTTTTATTTTAATAGAGATTGAATGAAAGAGAGAATGTAATTATGTATTGTAAGAGGGTGTAAAATATGAAATAGTTTTGATGACATCATCAATTTGATTTAATGGCTGACATCAAAGAAGATAACCAATCCAACGGACCTTACTTCGCCATGTGGCATTTAAGGGTCCTCTTTTATTATATATTAAATATTGTTCTTAATTACTCAATTTTAATGGAAACAAGAACTTTATATTTTAATTAATACCCCGAGTTAGTGTTTCCTTCAAGTTTGCACTTGTATTTAAACCTTGAGTCATGTTTTGTTATTCGGGTTTAATTTGTTTGAGATTAGTCATTTTGTTCATTCTTTTGGTCTTAGCCGATTTACGTATACATTGGACTTGGTCCATAATCTAGTTATTACTTAATTATAATTGTTTAGTAAGTAAATAAAATAAAATAAAAATTGAAATTTAATCCCAAAACGAAACCCCCCAAAACCCTCGGTCGAATCCCAAAACCAACCCTAAATTAAATCGACCCCAAATCCCCTTTCCTCTGTTGATCGATCTCAGCTTTCACCATCATCAGATTCATATTTTTTTCCTTTCTTTGGAGTCTCGAGTAGCAAATGTTTAGCAAGGGCTTCTATCTTCTCGGTTCATTGTTTTGGCTCACAGTTCTACCTACATACATACGTTTGTTGGGTAATTCCTCTAATCTAATTTTGTTGTTATAATCTATATATTTTTCTTGTTGTAAATATGTTGGTGCAAATTGTGTGACAGTTGTTCTAGATTAATTAAGTCTTTAGTAATAGTATATTTGAGTTTGTAATGGTCCAATAACATTGTATTGTTAAGTGGGCTATTTAGTCTGTTATGGGTGTTAATGCACTTCGCATAGTCCATGAGCCCATTAGTGGCCCAAGCCTGTGAACATGTCTCTATATAAAGAGACATTGAGTTTAGGTTTAGGGTTAATGAGTCAGTGAAGGATTCGAGACAGACTAAGGGAGAGAGTTCTGAGAATACTTTATTGTAATTGAGTGATTCAATATATAAAGTATTAAGAATTCGGTAATTGTGTTTTTGTGTTTATTGCTTTCGATTATAACCTGCGTGTTTTATTGATTACGAGATTCCGCCTCGTAATTGGTATAGTTTAATCCTGTAGATCGGACCACTGGGACCTACAATTGGTATCAGAGAAAACGCATTGTTTGCTCTCTATCGAGATTTGGTTCAGGATTAAATATCAGGTTTTAATCGATTTTGGGAATTAGGGTTCTTCAATTTTCTGACGACTGTAGTCTGATTATTAGGGTTTCTGACGGCTGGACTAATAAGTTTCCATTTTTCGTGTTCGTATTCAACATGTTCGGCTATCATTAAAATTACTATTAGTTGGGCCTGTGTGTTTTGTTTTTTGGGCCTTTAGGTGCGATTTAAAAAAAAAAAAAAAAAAAAAAAAAAAAAAAAAAAAAAAAAAAAAAAAAAAAAAAAGGTAATCTTTGTTTGTGGCAGTGGAAAGTTGAAATAATAAAAAGGGAAAGGAATTAAAAGCGGCGGACACAAAAACAAAAGGGGATCTTTGCTTCAATTATACACACACACAGATAAAAAAAAACAGCGGCGGTGCACTTGGTTTCTTTATCTTCGCCGTTGAATTAAATATCATCTTCGTTCGTCAAATTACATCTTCGGCGAGCCAACACATCTCCGTTTTCATCTTCGTTCGCACCTTCTTCGCGGCTGTAATCAACTTCGTGCAGATCAGCGGCGAACATCCAGTAACATCTTCGTTTGAATACTTGTTCGTGGCTGCTTGAAGACAACTTCGTTATCATCTTCGTGGCAGTGATTAACGGGGCACGAACATCATCTTCGTCACTTGTTCGTTTGGCATCATCTTCGTCACCTGTTCGTGGGTGTTTGGGAACATCTTCATTTAGCGTCATCTTCGTGGCTGTTAACAGGGGCAACGAACATCATGTTCGTTTGGAAATTAGCTGGCAAATGTTCGTTTGGCTGTTGAATTACTTGTTAGTTTGGCGGGCGATTGAAACATCTTCGTGAAATTAACTAATCGTTTGATGTTCGTTTGAATTTGTTATATGTTTGTCTGACTGATTCTCTTGTTCGTGACTGAATTTCATGTTCGTGAAATCGGTTGTGTAATCAGTTCATGTTCGTTTGCAATTTGATGGTCGTGAAAATTGTCTAGTTCATCTTCATCTGCTGCATTTGTTTTTGGATTTAATTGGGCCTCTGATATTGGACTTCTTAAGTGGACTTAATTGGGCCTTTACAAATTAAACTGAATTGGGCTTTAACTTTTCTATTTGGACTCGTTATTTGGACTGTTTCTTGAATCTTTACTTGGACTTAATCAATTTAACAAAAAGTAAAGAAATGTATTATTTTCAATACAATAATGACGCTGAAAGAGAAAGTGCTGAAAAAATCTTTATGAGGCAATTTGATACGTTCAAAGCTGAAAGAAACGAAAACTTTGAAAATACTGTCACCAGATACTATAATCTCCTTACAGAACTTGGCAGGTGTCGTATAAGTGTAAGTAATAGAATAATTAAGAAATTTTTAGACGCTTTGCCTAAGCATTGGGAAGTTTATGTAAACTTGGTAAAAAATGAACGTGATTTTGATGAGGTGATTAAAAGATTAAGAGCTTATAAGTCAACAATCATGGCATCTATTGAGGGATTTCGCAGTGAAGCCAGTATTTCTACAGGTGATTCTAGTACTGCAAGTGATCAAGATATTGAGAGTACATCTTCTGACAAAGAGACTATTTCAACTTTAACCTCGGAAAATAAACTTTTAACCGAAGCCTTGGACATCTTGACGAATCAACATAAAGATTTGCAAATTGAATTGTCTTGTGAAGTTCACCTGAAGAATGACTTATCCAACAAGCTTCATCAAGATTCCAAAGATAAAAATGAATATTTATGTACTATCAATTTACAATCACAAAAGATCGACATGCTTTATGAATGTTTGGAAAAAGAGAAGCAGTTGTACATCGAAAAGGAAAAGGAACTACGAGACAGCGAGGTCAAAAGATTGGAGCTTACCAGAGAGATTGAACAATTTCGAACTTCATCTAACACACTTACTTCCATTTTGAGTCGTCAAAGGCGAAGTGGAGATCGTACTGGTTTGGGATATAATGAAACACCTCCACCTTTTAATCACAATTACAGTTTTCTTAAAGATTGAACAATTTCGGACTTCATCTAACACACTTACTTCCATTTTGAGTCGTCAAAGGCGAAGTGGAGATCGTACTGGTTTGGGATATAATGAAACACCTCCACCTTTTAATCACAATTACAGTTTTCTTAAAACTGAATGTAATGAGAAGGAAAATAGCGTTGAATCTTCTTGTGAATCTTCCTGTACAAGGGACGATCAGACTGAGTCAAGTGCTTCAACTGATCCAAGTGTTTCGGAAACGACAATGAGTACATTAGCTGAAAACTCAAAACCCAAACAGCCAATGGACGACTTGAAATGTTTTAAATGCCGTGAACATGGTCACGTAGCCTCTGTATGTCCAAAGAAGAAGCAAAAGCAAGCCAACAGATCGCCTTCTCCGAAGAAAGAGCACGCTAGCAGATCGTCTTCACCGAAGACTAAACAAATGGCTCGTTCACATTCACCTGTACGGAAACAGGTGCAGCATGCTCGGCACTCAATGGCTCGCTCATATTCACCTGTACGGAAACAGGTGCCTCAAAAGTGGATTAAGAAACAGGAACACACGGGTGTTTCTAATGATAGTTCTTTTCAACCGCGTCCATTTCGACCGTCTTTTAGAAGTTCTAATCCATACTGCCCGAGTCAGAAAGTAAATTCCTTTTATCAGGAACCGAGTCAGAGAGTCCATTCTTGTTACCAACAGGCGAGATCATTTTGTCCACCGATGAACCATCTGAATTCTAAAGTTCAAGCTACGGTTACTAAAGATGATGGTTTCTTCAAAGAATTTGTCTACGTTAACAAAAGCGGTCAATCAAGACGTGTTATGGCATGGGTTCCCCACCATAACTGATTATTGCTAATTTAGCTGAAAATTTTTGTAATCTTGTATATTTATCTTTATGAAAATTAGAGTCGACATGAAAAGCTCAAAATTTCGTGTCGATGTCTTAAAAAAAAAAAAAATGATGAAAATTAGAATCGACATGAAACACTCAAAATTTCGTGTTGATATTTAAAAAAAAAAAAAAAAAAAAAAAAAAAAAAAAAAATTACTAACATTTGTTTGCAGGTTATGAAGCGCGTACAAGATTCTACTCTTGAAAATGCTGTTTGAGACGTTGTTCATCGTCAGACAGCTCAAGGGGAGTTTTGTTGTCATTTATGGAAGCTCAGAGAATACAAGAAAAGGCGATGAACTTAGTTGAATCAACTTGTGATAAAGAACGAAGTTCACAACAACAAATGGAGCTGCCTAACTCTTCACAAGCATTAACGGAGAAGACTAACTCTTTGAAAGCGTAATCGGAGAAGACTGAATCTTCACAAGCTTAAACGGAGAAGACTGAATTATTGCAACAATTCAGGGGGAGTTATTCAAGACAATGATGAGTTAGAAGAACCTGCAAGGAACACAAGGAATAAAAGACTATAAAGACTTTGAGAGTATAACGGAATCTAGAAGCAATAGTCAAGGGGGAGTTTGTTGGTGCAAATTGTGTGACAGTTGTTCTAGATTAATTAAGTCTTTAGTAATAGTTTGTTTGAGTTTGTAATGGTCCAATAACATTGTATTGTTAAGTGGGTTATTTAGTCTGTTATGGGTGTTAATGGACTTTGCATAGTCCATGAGCCCATTAGTGGCCCAAGCCTGTGAACATGTCTCTATATAAAGAGACATTGAGTTTAGGTTTAGGGTTAATGAGTCAGTGAAGGATTCCAGACAGACTAAGGGAGAGAGTTCTGAGAATACTTTATTGTAATTGAGTGATTCAATATATAAAGTATTAAGAATTCGGTAATTGTGTTTTTGTGTTTATTGCTTTCGATTATAACCTGCGTGTTTTATTGATTACGAGATTCCGCCTCGTAATTGGTATAGTTTAATCCTTTAGATCGGACCACTGGGACCTACAAAATACTCTAATCAAAGTGGTGAATTATCGTTTTGAAAAAGGTGTATTGATATTGTTTTTACAAAGTTTGTAAATAGGGTACGTTTTGATTATAAGTTTTCTTGTAGCTGTTTGTAAAACCCTTTTTATTTATTGTGTTTAGATCTTTTCCGTTTGTATAATCTTTTTTAAAAGCGTGTACATATGTGTCTTAATTTCAGGTCGTAAGGTCTTAAGTCACGTGTGTTTATAAAAGGGTTTTTTTTTATGTTAAAGTTTTCGTTGTAAGTTTACGTTCCTGGTCAGCTTTATAAGTCTGTGTTCGCGAGGTCATAAGTTACTCACAAATCAGTATTTGTGAACAACATCTAAACCAAAGTTATAGCTCTCGGAGTCTAGTTTTCATAAATATAAGACTCATCTTCTAATTCAATTTCAAACTCTCTAAAGCTGATTTATAGTAAACGTGAGTCTAAACTGAGTTTTGTGTTAGTTTTCTACATCAAGTTTTGAGTGCACTTGTTTTATGTCTTAAAGGTGTAAAATTTTAGATTTTAAAACATGAAGTCCTTATTTATATATCAAATATGTAATATGGAGTTGATAGTGAATTTATGTTATCGTTTGATATTTAAAAACATCTTTACGAATTGTGTTATACAAGTTTCTGGAAAATTCTAAATAGTTTCACTTCACTTCAACCGGTCATATCTTAGTCATAAATAAATGATTTTTATTGAATCTTTATTATAAGTTGTATATCTTTGAGTCTAGTTTCTGAGTATATAAGCCTCGTTTTCTAATTCAATCATTTGGTTATTCAAATCAGTTAGATACAAATGTTGGTCAAATATGGTTTGCTGAAACGTACAGTGTTATGTCGACTTTAAATATTTATATCTCACATATACATATGGGTTAGAACTTAAATTTTTGATATGTCAGTATCTACTGAGTTAGATACTTATAATAATTTTTGGTTGAATTTTTGAGGTCTTTAAGTATTTTTACAGAAATGGGTTATCACTAGGTGTCCATAACTTTAAAACAAAATCATCGAGAGTCGAAAACTTATGAGATTAAAAACACATGCTCAAAACTTAGTAAAGAGTCTAAATTAAATCAGTGGATCATTTCTGACATGATTAATTATAACATTCGTTTAGGAAGTTCAACTGACTGAAAGCTTAAATGAATTTTACTTAACTAGCTTGCACATGACTTGAGGTGAGTTTCGTAACCCCTACTTTTAAATGTTTTCAACTTTTTGGGGGAAGACATAGCTTCTTTTATGTAAAACACTATATTTTTAAGTATGTTTTTTATTGCACATGTTTGTATGTTGTATTCTACGTGCTATAACAATTGTGTGTTGGATTACATTATCTTTTCAGCCTTTGCAACGTATATGACTTTAGTGAAGTTGACAATGTGCTTTGATTACGTGTTCAACCTTGCAACGTATTTGACTTCATCTAAAGTTGGAAAAGTACTTTGATTACAATAAAGATATCACATGTGAAAAACGTTTGAATAGCAAATATCGTTGTGGATTACTTCGTTACTAGTTTACACATACTGTCCAAAACACTTATCAAAATCGTTTATATTATCGTTTGAACTACTTATTTGACAATTTTTGAGTTACAGATTTCGTATGACAAAGGGAGATGGTATTCTCAACTTAAATTTCATTTTCTAAACTACAATTGTTGTTACAAGGAATTTCTTACATTGTTTTCATAAACTTTACGAACTCACTCAACTTTATGTTGACATTTTTAAGCTATGTTTTCAGGTAATGATCAGGCATAGGATGACTACAGACTTCTTTCTAGAAGATCTTCTTTATGCATTTTGAATTATCATTTTTATTCCATTTTGAACTTGGGATTGTGTTTGGATTATTTCATTTGGTTGTTACCCGAATTTGGGATTTTACATTTGGATTATTGTTTGTATTTGATACTATCATTGTGGATTTACTCCACAAGAAATAAGTGTTTGCTTATGATTGTGCGGCGTCATGACACGTATTTATCAAATTATATTTATTTCATTTTAGATATTCTCTTAAACTATACTATGTGTTGTGACAATCGCCAATCGTGTTGCACCCTACGTTTCCGCCAAATATGGGGTGGGACACAAAGCAACTCAGACCATACTTTATTCCTCAAACATTGAAAAGGACGTGTAACATGTTTCATTATCTATGTTGATGATATTATTATCACAGGATACGATGAAGAAGAAATCAAGAAACTGAAAGAAAGATTATTCACAGAATTTGAAATGAAGGATTTGGGGAGATTAAAATAGTTTCTAGGAATAGAAGTTTGAAGGTCTCAATGTGACATTCGCGAATTTCACGGTATTATTCTATCGTCTCGTATTCGTTTTATTTATTTATGTTCGTGTTTTGACCCTATTGTATTCCTTTTTATGTTTATCGTATTCGTATTTTATGAGTATCGTATTTGTATTTTATGCGTATTTGCGTTTATCGGGTATATAGTATGTGATTCGGATCTTTATGTCGGGAACGTATAGTCTTAAGTGCCTTTAGTATAAGTCTAGTATGCTCTTATGATAAGTTTAGGGGAAATATGCCTTAATTATATGATTAAGATTAACGTTTAAAAATATTTCATTTTTAGTCCCTTCGGAAATTTTATTACAAAACTAGTCCTACGCGAGAAATTTTATTACAATTTTGGTCCTATTCAAATTTTATTACAAAATTCGTCCCTCAACAACTTATTTGTCTTATTATAATTCTGATTTTTGTCTCTATCCTTCAACACCTTCCTTTCCAAGTTAACCTACACACACTCTCTCTCTCTCTAAAAACACACACAAACACCTCCACCTTCTCTCTAACTTTTCCGGCGATCCGACCGTCCAAATTTAGATCCGAGACCGGATTATTGATCACCATCATCACCTCTATCTATCCTCCAAGTTTTGACAACGCATATACCTGAGGCCGTTGAGGTCTCTGATCTTGACTACGGCTTCTCTTCCTTGAATCGCCCCCATTTCTTCTGTCAGATCGACCAGAATCTCTTCGGTTTACCACCGGCTGTAGAGTACCAGCACGGATCGCACTTGCGGTCAGCCGACCAGCAATGTCGACCGCACTCTGAAGAGTACCCGGATAGTGAGAGATAATGTGATCTCGCATATTTTGAGGCAACCCATGAGTGAAGCGTTCAATCCTCTCATTCTCAGTGCGAACCAGACGAGGAGCCAAAACACATAGATCATAGAAGCGGTTCACATACCCCCGATAATCAGAACCTTGCATAGTCAGGTTCCACAGTTCGTTCTCCAACCTTTGCGTCTCAGAAGACGGCACATACTCTTTCCTCATCAAAACTTTCAGATTCTCCCAAGTCATCAAGGTAATAGCAGCTCGACCTTGAACTTTCTTCACAGAGTTCCACCAAGTGAGGGCTTTACCCTGGAATAGATATGTAGCATACTTCACTCGGCTTTCATCGGCACATCCCGAGACATCAAATACCGACTCCATCCTCTCAAACCATTGTAGGGTAGCAACAGCATCTTCATTACCCCTAAATTCAGTAGGTCTGCAGTCTAGGAAAGCTTTATATGAGCAGCCTCGGGGTGGATCTTCAATCACAATACTTGGTCCTCCAGATCCCACGTGCACTGCTCTGCCAACATCGGAACCATCGCGCCCAGACGCCATACCTTCAGCTCCAATATCGGGCATCTCAGGTACATCAAACTCTAAATCAGCATCTTGCACTGGTGTCTCCTTAAGTTGTGCCACAATCACTGGGATAGCTGCTGCAATCTGCTCCGCAATCAGCTGACTGATGTTCGGAGTAGCAGAAGTAGTATTGGGGACAGCAGTGGTGTTCTGAGCAGTAGCACCCGATCTAGCGCTGGCGCGACCTCGCCTTGCCGACCTTCTCGGAGCGGCGACGGCAGGAGTAGCTCTAGTAGAAGTAGCTCTAGAAGAAGTTCTCTTAGGCGGCATCTTCTACGAATATCAAACGGAATAAATCAGAACGATAAACTGTATGTGCGACTAAAACGAGCAGGCCTCAAAACATAAAAAGCATAACAAAAGCACATATAGCATATAAATCACATACAGGCCCACAAAAGAAGGAAATGCGCACATAGAGTAAATCAGATAGGTCCAAAAGCCTAGGTCATAGTCTAAGTGATTCCGTAAGGTCACTTAGTTCGCTATAACCATTGGCTCTGATACCAACTTCAATGTGCCGATGAAAGCCGAGTGAAGTATGCTACATATCTATTCCAGGGTAAAGCCCTCACTTGGTGGAACTCTGTGAAGAAAGTTCAAGGTCGAGCTGCTATTACCTTGATGACTTGGGAGAATCTGAAAGTTTTGATGAGGAAAGAGTATGTGCCGTCTTCTGAGACGCAAAGGTTGGAGAACGAACTGTGGAACCTGACTATGCAAGGTTCTGATTATCGGGGGTATGTGAACCGCTTCTATGATCTATGTGTTTTGGCTCCTCGTCTGGTTCGCACTGAGAATGAGAGGATTGAACGCTTCACTCATGGGTTGCCTCAAAATATGCGAGATCACATTATCTCTCACTATCCGGGTACTCTTCAGAGTGCGGTCGACATTGCTGGTCGGCTGACCGCAAGTGCGATCCGTGCTGGTACTCTACAGCCGGTGGTAAACCGAAGAGATTCTGGTCGATCTGACAGAAGAAATGGGGGCGATTCAAGGAAGAGAAGCCGTAGTCAAGATCAGAGACCTCAACGGCCTCAGGTATATGCGTTGACGGGTGCTGGAACTGGTTATCAGGGCGTGCGCCCTAAGTGTGAGACTTGTGGTAGTGCTCATGCGGCGAATGTAGCGTGTTGGGTTTGTAAGCGCTGCAAGGGGTTAGGCCACACTGAGCAATTTTGCAAAAGAACTGCTGGAGCTTGTTATGAATGTGGAGAAGTGGGTCACCGCCGACAACAGTGTCCCAAGCTTGCATCATCTACTTCCCTTCCTACTCCTGGTGCTGGTACTAGTGCTAGAGGGAATCCTGCTAAGAGCCGAGCTTTTGCTATGGAATCTACTGAAGCTCATCAGGATCCTACAGTAGTCACTGGTACATTCCTTATTGACGATTATCCTGCTTTTATTCTATTTGATTCGGGTGCCGATAGAAGCTTTATTTCTAGTGACTTTCGCCCCTTAGTTAACCGTGCCTCTAGTCGTTTAGAGCCTGCTTATGAAGTAGAAATAGCTGATGGTAGTTGTGCCTGTGTTAAGGAAGTTATACGTGATATTTCTCTCGTTTTAGCCGATATTCCTTTTTCCATCGACCTTATCCCTATGAAACTCGGTAGTTTCGACGTCGTAGTCGGCATGGATTGGTTAGCGAAGCATAAAGGAGAGATAGTCTGTTATGAGAAGCTTATTCGTATTCAGAAGCCGGATGGAGATCAGTTGATTGTGCACGGAGACAAGGCCGGGAAACGCCTTAAAGTTATTTCTTGTTTGAAGGTTCGCGAGTATGTCCGTCAGGGTTGTTCTTTATATCTCGCTCACTTGGCGAAGAAAGACTCTGCGATAAAGATTGATGGTGTGCCGATTGTTCATATTCTGACGTTTTTCCCAACGATTTACCTGGAGTCCCTCCCCAGAGACAAACCGATTTTCGTATTGATCTTATTCCTGGAGCAGCACCTGTTGCTAAAGCTCCGTATCGTTTGGCTCCTTCCGAAATGCTCGAGTTGTCGAAACAAATTCAGGAACTGGTCGATAAGGGTTTTATTCGTCCTAGTTTCTCCCTGTGGGGTGCTCCTGTTCTCTTTGTTAAGAAGAAGGATGGCTCCATGCGTTTATGTATTGATTATCGGGAGTTAAACAAGTTGACTGTGAAGAATCGTTATCCCCTTCTTCGTATTGATGACTTATTCGATCAACTTCAGGGTTCTTGCTATTTCTCAAAGATCGATCTTCGCTCTGGTTATCATCAGTTGAGAGTTCGAGAAGATGATATACCTAAGACTGCTTTTCGTACTCGGTATGGTCATTACGAGTTCATGGTGATGCCGTTTGGTATGACAAACGCCCCTGCAGCATTCATGGAACTAATGAACCGTATTTGTCGTCCGTATCTTGACAAATTCGTTATCGTATTCATCGACGACATTCTTATCTATTCCCGAAGTCGCAAGGAACATGAGGAGCATTTGCGCCTTGTTCTAGAAGTGCTTCGAAAAGAGAAGTTGTATGCGAAATTCTCTAAGTGCGAGTTCTGGATATCCGAAGTTCAATTTCTTGGCCACGTGGTTAGCGCGAAGGGTATTCATGTTGATCCTGCTAAGATTGAAGCTGTTAAAAGTTGGGTTGCACCGAAGTCACCGACCGAAATCCGTTCATTTTTGGGTCTTGCTGGGTATTATCGCCGATTTATCGAGAACTTCTCCAAGATTGCTTCATCTATGACTAAGCTGACACAGAAGAGTGAACCTTTCGTTTGGGGTACCGATCAGGAGGAGGCATTTCAGATATTGAAACAGCGGTTGTGTAACGCGCCTATTCTTAGTCTGCCAGTTGGTTCCGAGAATTTTTGTTGTTTACTGCGACGCTTCGCACAAGGGTCTGGGTTGTGTGCTTATGCAGAATGGTAAAGTTATAGCTTACGCTTCGCGTCAGTTGAAAATCCATGAGCAGAATTACACGACACATGATCTAGAGTTGGGAGCTGTCGTCTTTGCACTGAAGATTTGGAGACATT
Organism: Senecio squalidus; assembly: GCA_910822075.1. Taxonomy (NCBI): domain Eukaryota; kingdom Viridiplantae; phylum Streptophyta; class Magnoliopsida; order Asterales; family Asteraceae; genus Senecio; species Senecio squalidus. Next base: position 46,531,003 of record CAJVGC010000582.1, on the reverse strand, counting down.
ATCTGTATGGGACCAAGTGTACCGTGTTTACCGACCACAAGAGTCTACAGCATATATTCGATCAGAAGATGCTGAACATGAGACAACGACGCTGGGTTGAGTTATTGAACGACTATGATTGCGACATTCGCTACCACCCTGGTAAGGCGAACGTTGTTGCTGATGCATTGAGTCGTAAGGAAACCGTCAAACCGGTCCGTATTCGTTCTATGGTGATATCTATTCAGACGAGCTTGAAGGCTCGGATTATTCAAGCACAGGAAGGTATTATGACTGAAGACCGTGTTAAAGAGGAAAGATTGTATAAGTTGGCGTTGGAACTAGAACCGAAGGAGGATGGAGTTCTGTATTTCCTCGAGCGTATTTGGGTTCCAGTTAGTATCCGTCAGTTGATTCTGGACAAAGCCCATAAGTCGAACTATTCCATTCATCCGGGTTCCGACAAGATGTATCATGACTTGAAAGATTTCTATTGGTGGCCGGGTATGAAGCGTGAGATCGCCGAGTATGTTAGTCGATGTTTGACTTGTTCCAAAGTGAAGATTGAGTATCAGAAACCGTCTGGACTACTCCAACAACCGAAGATTCCCGAGTGGAAATGGGAGCGCATTACTATGGATTTTGTTACGAAGCTTCCGAGATCTTCGAGTGGTTATGACAGTATCTGGGTTATTGTTGATCGTTTGACGAAGTCTGCTCATTTCCTTCCGATTCGCGAGAACTATCCGATGGAGAGATTCGTACGTTTATATATTTCCGAGATTGTATCGAAACACGGTGTTCCGGTATCGATTATTTCCGATCGGGATGCTCGTTTCACCTCTCGATTTTGGAAGACATTTCAGACTGCTATGGGTACACGGTTAGATATGAGTACCGCCTATCATCCTCAGACCGATGGTCAGAGTGAGAGAACTATTCAGACTATGGAAGATATGCTACGAGCTTGCGCTATTGATTTTGGTGGTAGTTGGGATATTCATTTGCCGTTGATCGAGTTCTCGTACAACAACAGCTATCACACGAGTATCAAGTGTGCACCGTTCGAAGCCCTATATGGCCGTAAATGTCGATCACCTGTATGTTGGGCAGAAGTTGGAGATAGTCAGATATCCGGTCCGGAGATTATTCAAGAGACCACTGACAAGATCTTCAAGATCAAAGAACGATTGATTACTGCCAGAGATCGACAGAAGAAGTATGCTGATAAGCGCAGGAAACCTCTCGAGTTCAGTGTTGGAGATATGGTATTATTGAAGGTTTCTCCATGGAAAGGGGTTGTCCGATTTGTGAAGCGCAGCAAGCTGAGTCCTAGATACACGGGTCCGTTCAAGATCTTAGCCCGCATCGGTCCAGCTGCGTATCGACTAGAATTGCCGGCAGAACTGAGCAATGTACATAACGTATTTCATGTATCTCAGTTGAAAAAATGTCTGGCTGATGAGACATTATTAGTTCCGCTTGAGCAACTCCAGATTGACGACAAGCTTCACTTCGTTGAAGAACCGATCGAGATCGTTGCTAGTGATGTTAAGCGTCTGCGACGAAGTAAGATCCCGATTGTCAAAGTTCGCTGGAATTCCCGCTTTGGTGCTGAGTTCACGTGGGAACGCGAAGATGAAATTCTGCGGAAGTATCCTCACCTTTCTCCCGGAAGTAGTACCCAGTGATAATTTCGAGGACGAAATTCTTTTTACTTGGGGAGACTGTGACATTCGCGAATTTCACGGTATTATTCTATCGTCTCGTATTCGTTTTATTTATTTATGTTCGTGTTTTGACCCTATTGTATTCCTTTTTATGTTTATCGTATTCGTATTTTATGAGTATCGTATTTGTATTTTATGCGTATTTGCGTTTATCGGGTATATAGTATGTGATTCGGATCTTTATGTCGGGAACGTATAGTCTTAAGTGCCTTTAGTATAAGTCTAGTATGCTCTTATGATAAGTTTAGGGGAAATATGCCTTAATTATATGATTAAGATTAACGTTTAAAAATATTTCATTTTTAGTCCCTTCGGAAATTTTATTACAAAACTAGTCCTACGCGAGAAATTTTATTACAATTTTGGTCCTATTCAAATTTTATTACAAAATTCGTCCCTCAACAACTTATTTGTCTTATTATAATTCTGATTTTTGTCTCTATCCTTCAACACCTTCCTTTCCAAGTTAACCTACACACACTCTCTCTCTCTCTAAAAACACACACAAACACCTCCACCTTCTCTCTAACTTTTCCGGCGATCCGACCGTCCAAATTTAGATCCGAGACCGGATTATTGATCACCATCATCACCTCTATCTATCCTCCAAGTTTCATTACGATCAAGTAAGTATTCAATCATGTTGGTTTTAAACTTTAATCTATTTTTACCCAAACACGTAAATCACATTTTTAACCGTCAAAACTTGGATTTTATGTAAGATTATTGTTCCTAATAGTATTCTGGACATAGGGATTTGATTATAGATCATTTGGACTTTTAAAACACTCCGAAATCGATTCCGATTGCTATTTTTCGTGAAAATCTCGTTACGTCACGTAATTGTCATTTCGTTCACGTAACACTGCTTAAGGATCACGTAATTTATGAATTACGCACGTAATTGTGTTTGCCATCACGAAATTCTCTTGTTCCATGCACGTAAGTACTATTACGTTCACGTAATAGTGCCTTATGGTCACGAAATTTATTTTGTTGCACGTAATTAGTATTGCGTCCACGTAATTGCTTATGAGTTCACGAAATTGTCATGCCATGCACGTAAGTCTATTCCTTTTTCACATAAGTTCCTTTCCATGCATGTGATTCAGCAAGTAACAAGTTTGAAAATCACATAATTGCTTTGAGCTTCACGTGATTCCTTTGCACCTAACTCATATTGATTTAATTAACCTATTGAGCACATATTCAACACCATAATCTTGTAACTCTTTGATTTCGAGTAACTTTCTTGCTAATCACGTATGTGGTTCTTTCGATCACGCAATTCCTTCTTAAGCAAGTAACTAATCACGTATTTAAACACTTGTTATTCCGTGATATCGATATTCCTTTGGTTATTTCAACACCCGTATAAAACGTTAATCATTAAGGCATAACCCTACTAGACTTAGAGATACTTAGACATGTTTATTTACGTGATGTATAGGGCACTTAGACGTTGAAGCTTGACGGTATTATAGTATTTCCCGACATATAGAGATTTGGATTGCTTTGCTATACAGTGAGTTATTCGTTGCCCTTTTTACCCTTTTTATATTTTTGGGCATGATTAGCGTTAAACAAAGGTATTTTATGTTATGTATGTATTATGGCATGTATATGCACTTATATGAATGCTTTAGATGATCTCACCCAACTTGTACCGCCTATGTGGTAGTACAAGGCCCCGTATACACACCTGTTAGTCTTGTACCGTCGGAAGTATATATAGCGCTATAAGGGTCTGACAAACCCTCATTGTTAACACTATTTTGGATATGGTGTGCCCTGTCCATGTTAACAATCTTACAACCGAGTATTATTATCGAGGATAACCTAGTTTGAGACACTAGGTGGGGTTAGTTGCCAGTATCTATTGTTAAGGGTCAGGTGTATTGTATGTTCCTAAAGCTGCTATTTTATGAAATGATTATGGTACCGTATGGTACAAATATGTTTATGGTACCGTATGGTACAAATATGAAGGTACCGTATGGTACAAATATGAATATTTTTATCGAAAGGTTTTATATACTTCAAATATATTTTGAAATATCTTTTCAAAAGGATTTATCTTCAAATCTTATCTTTTGGGTCAAAACTTATTGAAAACTTTTAAACTATTATGTTTTTATTTACTATTGCGAATAATTCACCAACTTTATGTTGACGTCGTATTTTAACGCTTTTCAGGGATTTGAGGTTACCTATTTTGATGCTATGCTTGCTTGGCTACTTGGGACTTTTTGCTGGAATTTATTTTGTATTGTAATTCCTTAGTTTCCCAAAACTCTGTAGTCGTATTTTGATTCTATTCGGATGACTGTAATAAGTACTCTATCTCAAACTCTTTATCTATGTTGATGATGTTTGGTTTATTTATGTTTGATGTAACCTTGAATCTCTGATACCGTATACACTGCGCACCTCGGTTCCGCCATTTCTATGCGGGGTGTGACACTCAACATGGCATATTCATTTGTCAAAAGAATTATGTCCTAGATCTGCTCACAGAAACCGGGATGATCGATTGTAAACGAGTCGAAACACCAATGATCGTAAACCAAAAATCATATATGAAACTGGAGCTAAACCTGCGGATAAAGATAGGTACCAACGAATGGTAGGAAAATTGATCTATCTCTCGCATACTCGTCCTGATATAGCTTATGCAGTTGGAGTAGTAAGTCGATTCATGCATCAACAACAAATAGCACACAGGGAAGCAGTATGGAGGATTGTCAGATATTTAAAGGGAACGTCTGGTCATGGAGTTCTATTTAGACCAAACGGAAACTTAGAAATCAAACCTTATACATATGCATATTAGGCGCGTGACAAAGGAGATGGTCGATCAACATCAGGATACTTCACATTAGTTGGCGAAAACCTGGTTACATGGAAAAGCAAAATACAGAAAGTTGTGGCCTTCTCAAGCGCAAAAGCCGAATTCAGAGGAATAGCAAGGGGATTAGCTGAAGTATTATGGTTACAGAAGCTATTAACCGAAATTGGGTTTCCTCCAACAAAGTCTACCAAGATTATGTGTGACAATAAAGTAGCAATTCAGATATCTGAGAATCCAGTACAACATGATAGAACCAAGCACGTAGAGATAAACAGGCATTTCATAAAGGAGAAACTGGAAACTGGAGTTATCACACTTCCGTTCGTTAATTCTCGTGATCAACTAGCTGATATTTTTACGAAAGCGGTGAGTAAAAGAAGTCTACATGAATGTTTGTGCAGTTTAAGTTTGGTAATCCCACTATTCAACTTGAGGGGAGTGTAAGAAAGGAAACAAACAATGGAGGATCAGTAATACATCCTGATATCGCTCGATTATACGCGAATTCTTTCGCGATATTTGTTATGTTTTTGAGTCAAAACGTAATGGATAGCCTCGTATTACTTATTTTTGTGTAAAGTTTATGTTTTAGGTGTTTTAATATGTTTGGGATGAAAAAGGATCAATTAAGGACCAAAATGCAGCTGATAGTAAAACGGATGTATCGGGAGCATACGGACTCGAAAAGACCTCCGGTCGGCGCCAAAACGATTGCAACGAAAAAATCTACAAAATGGGAGCAATCTGAAGTCAGAATGCGGCGCATAAGCCACATGATGCGGCGCATAAGGAGTGCTGGCAGTTATTTTTCGTTTTTCAATGATAATCAAGTGTGGAGTTGAAGGGTCTTGGTTACTAGCTATTAGAGGACGATTTTGGGGACATATTCAGCATCTTTTTCTGTTGGAAAATGTTAATGAAAAATGATATTTTCATCAACTTTGGACCTCTATAAATAATACATATTTAATATTTACGATCAATATTTTATATGTATGCGTAGCCCTTAGAAAGAGCTTCGCAACGATATATGATACGTCCAAAACGGAGTTAAGGTGAATGAGATATCGACTCCTAAAAATAGGTGTTTGGTGCAAATTTGGTTTTGTTTGAAACTTGTCCCACATCGGTGGTGGAGACAAAGTTTGTGTTGTTTATAAGCAAGAATTTTGAACACTTGTTCAATTAGCTTGTGACTTATACACACACAAGCTCATGGCCTCGCGCGCAGGGGGGGTGCAAATTTCTGGTCCGAAAGGGCATGGGTCGAAAACTCATGCGACCCGCGGACACGAATGCAGCTCCGAAATCTCGAGCATGCGCGGTCCAGTTTTTGGTCATTTAATGCAGTAACTGATTCAAATTCGTTTGAATTAATTGTTGACAGCCATTTACTAATTTTGGTAAATTGTAATCAGTTACGATATGTTTTTAATTCGGTTATTAATGGCATTAAATGGAAAAACGCTCCCCTTGAGCTTATAAAAACCGAGCATCATTTCAGTTTACAGATACCTTTTCTCCTCTCTTCTTTTACAGCAAGTTTTCCGATTGTGATTTCAGGCAAGTAGTACTACTCCGGCAGTTTAGAGTATAAACTGTTTTTGCCATTGTACCCTGGGAAACAAAACGTGTGAATGCACGCGGAATTTGTTTTAAGGGAATCGTGTTTATCACGAGTCTTGGCCGATTACTTCTGCTGTTCATCATTTCTGTTACGTTTATTTAATTGTGTTTAACATTCTTGTAACTGCTTTATTGTTATAAACGGTATCCTTTCCTATATTTTCACCATCTTTGGAGCTTAACACACCATCCATTACATCAATCTCTCACAAAATAATCATAAAAAATCATTAGGAAAAAGGATAATCGTTGTAATTTTTAGTTTATTTTGGAAGAATCATTGATCGTATTTCATTTCTCTTTGGATATTTTATCGAGACATTTCATCGAATACCTGGTATGAATACCATTTTCTTTTATAATTTGTCTTTAATTTCTATTATGAGTGAGTAGTTAAATAATACTTGTTTGGATTGGAAACTAGATTAGATGATTGGAGTTTTTGGGATATTTGTTTGAGGTTGAATGTTTATGTTCGCTTAATCGAAGAACCATTCGGGTTTAAATTCTTAATAGTGTTAGATAACTTATATTCTTGATTTGATTAAGAACTTTAGTATCTGAAAAGAGCTTTAGAACTTGATTGATGAATTGAACGAAATAATCAACCGGTCTATAGTTGATTTGAGGTTTAGGATATTCGAAAGGAATCTTAACGAGTAATCAAACATTTAGATTAAAACTTGAATGTTAGTTGTAATTAGGTTCATATCATTATCAAAGTCATTTTATATAAAACGTAAGTAAGGTGTTAGTGACAAACACATTTTGTAGGTATTCGAAAGGAACTTATAATAACTTATTAGACGTTTTACGAAAAGGTTAATCGGTCTATAATTAATCTAAAATTATTAGTATTCGAAAGGAACTGGTAATATAATGATTTGATAAACTGAATTTGATTTTAGCTAAGAAACTTTACGAAAGGAAGTTTAATAAGATTAAGTCGAGTATATAAACTTGTTGCTTAATGACTTAGATGTTTAATGTTTCTACCGTATTCGAAAGGAACGGTGTTTCGTTTTAGATGTCTAAAGTTAGCTCGGTATTCGAAAGGAATCGTGTTATAACATTAGAAGTTAATTCAACCAAACAACCCAAAGTGACAATCGGATAACTAGAAACCAATCCAAACGAGTGTTTTTCCCAATATCTTGATTTATTACAAAACGATACTTGTCACTTTTAGTTAATTAAGAAAACCCACTTGTGACGTGTTACTTGTTACTTTAACTATTATCTCGATTATAAATAGTCCCCGTGTTCGAACCCGGAATTTGCCCATACTTTACTACGATCGACAAGGGTACACTGCCCGGTGTCGTAGTCTAGTTAAAAGCTTATTTTCGGAAAACTAGATTTCGCACATCAAGTTTTTGGCGCCGCTGCCGGGGACTTGATTTTGTTGAGATTTTAGTTTTGTTTGTTTATTTGTGTTGAAAAGATTTCACGGTGTTTGTTTGTTAGTTTTGTGATTTTCAGGTTATTATTTGTGGATGTTCACGAGATCCCAAGGGAAGCAAGTAAACAACCCTCTTTCTGACCCGGAAAAACTTTTAAGAAAACGAGGATTAGGAGCAGTTGTTTTTAGTGATAAGGAATCTTCTGAAGAGGAGGAAGAGTTAGTTTTTGAGGAGGAGAATTTTGAAATGGCGGATAACGGAGAACCAAATGGAGCTGTAATTAATAACAACCCACCCGACCCATTTGATGAACCTATGATTAACCGAAACCGAAACCGACCCGTGCCAATCACCCTAGGATCACCAATTATCCCACCAAATGAAGGAAACAACTTTTCCGTCAAAGGTCACCATCACAAAATGATTCAAGAAAACTCCTTTGACGGAAATTCAAAGGCTGACCCGCATAAGCATATCGCCACATTTACCGAAATTTGCAACATGTTTAGGTATGGAGAGGCTTCGGAGGAAGGGGTAATGCTGAGTTTGTTTCCATCATCATTGAGGGGGGAGGCTAGGACGTGGTTTTACGAATTAGAGCCGGGGTCGATGAGAAACATGGGAGGAAATGAGAGAGTTATTTGTGACCCGCTTCTTTCCGCCCATCTTGGGTAGGAAATTGCTTAATCAAATTAGGAGCTTTTATCAGTATGACAATGAGACTACAACCGAAGCATGGGTTAGACTTAAAGATCTCTTAAGGAATTGTCATGGGCACGGTCTCGACAAGGAGCAAATAGTTGACATCTTTTACCATGGGTTGGATAACCGTTCGCAACATGACTTGGATTTAGCGGGTGGTGGTAATTTTTTGTACAAATCGTCGAATGATGCTCATAGGATGATGGAAGACCAACTACAAGCCGGTGTTGCTAGGGATCGAGTCAACAAAAATAGGAAAGTTAGGGGCTCGGTAAATCAAGTTGAAGGGAGTAGTGGTGGAAATAACGAGATTGTGAACGAGATCAAATCATTAGAGGATGAAATGAAGAGTAGATTGGGTCGATTGGAGAAGGATGTTCATTTAGTTAGGAACGGGTGTAAGAAGTGTGGAGGACCGCACTACACGGAGGATTGTGAGCCAAAGGTTGAAGACGTGAATTACGCGAATTACGGTTATCAAAACCGTGGAGAATATCAGAATCGTCAACAACCAATGGGAGGAAACTCCGGGTATGGTGATAGAAACCGGGATAACAGAAACGAGGGGAGAAATCAGTGTAGAAATAACGAGGAGGGGGATTTGAGCTTCAAAGAGATGATGAAAGATTTCCTTTACACACAAAAGGCCACGAATGATTTGTTAGCAAACTCGATGAAGGGATTTAACGAAAAACTTGAACAAAATCAGCGGAACACTCAGGCGAACATGCAAGATCTAGAGCGGAAATTCGAAAGATTGAACGAGAGATTATCAAACATACCAACGGGTCAAATCCCAAGTTCTACCCAACCCAACCCGAGGCCATTCAATTCAAACAATCAAGGAGGTCAATCGAGCCAAGGACCGAAGTACCAAATACCAAACAATCGGGTGGAGAATGTTAATGCAATTTCTACGCGATCGGGTTTTAAGTACGGGGGAGAGGAAGAAAGTGAGGCGAACGGGAATGAAACGGGTGAAACTGAGCCGATACATATTAGTGAACCCGTAGATAGTGATTCGGATGAGGAAGAGGAGATCGAAATGGAGAAACAACCCGGGAAAGAACCTATAGTTCCAAGTGAAGAAAAAGAGGCAAAAACGGAAGTCAAAGGAGCTTACAAGCCAAACATTCCCTATCCTCAACGCTTGAAGAAGGAAAAAACGAAAGAACAGTATGCAAAATTTCTTGAATTAGTTAATTCTGTTCATGTTAACGTTCCCTTGGTCGATTTGCTTGTAGGTATGCCGAATTACAAGAAGTTCATAAAGGATCTCGTGAAGGAGAAGGGAAAGGCAATGGAGGATCAAGCAGCTTATCTAAACGCGGAATGCTCGTCAATCGTAAAGAACGACAAGCTTCCACCTAAGTTAAACGATCCAGGGAGTTTCTTAATACTTGCACTTTTGATAAAACTTTTCATTGCAATGCCTTAGCTGACTTAGGTGCTAGTATAAATTTAATGCCCAACTCTTTATATAAAAAAATTGGCTTTGGGGGTTTTAAAGCCAACAAAAATGAGCATTAAACTAGCCGACCAAACTTTCAAATATCCGCTAGGCATTGTAGAGAACGTTTTAGTACAAGTAGGTAGATTCCAATTTCCCGTTGACTTTGTTGTGTTGGAAATGAAGGAGGATAACAAAGTACCTCTAATCTTGGATAGACCGTTCTTGAACACCGCGGATGCTATCATCCGTGTGAAAAATAGGGAAATTTCGTTGGGTGTGGATGACGATAGGGAAATCTTTACTTATGAAAAATCTAAAAAACATTCATACTCGACCCATGAAACATGTTTTAGAATGGATGTTATTAATAATGATATGTCTAACCAAGATTTGCAGAAATTTCCCGAAGAGGAGTTGAATGATGAAGTTCACGAGGAAAAGAGCTTAAACGAGGAGTTGAAGGAACTTTGTGGAAAGGATTTGAGGATTGGAGAAAATGTTTTAGATGGAGACATAACATTAGAGGAGTTCGAGAGAGTGTTCAACATCGAAAAGGACCCGAAAACCACCAAGAAACAGAACGACGAGAAGCAGAACGAAGCCGAAAAACCTGATAGTAAAACGGATGTATCGGGAGCATACGGACTCGAAAAGACCTCCGGTCGGCGCCAAAACGACCGCAACGAAAAAATCTACAAAACGGGAGCCACTGACCCTAGAATGCCCCGCATTCAAGGTGGTATGCGGCGCATTTGGAGGTCAGTAGCCCCAGTTTTGGTTTCCAACATGTCTAATGCGGCGCATTCAAGTCAGATGCGGGGCATTGAGGCCCCAGACCCCGAAAATGGCCGAAAAGGTGATTTAGAAGCAAAGAATGAAGTGGGGGATGAACCATTGGTTAAGAATGAAGATGGGGGACTAAAATCATACACAAATACACCAAGAGAAGAGGAAAGTTCGAAACGGGAAGTGGCAGAGCTTATTGGGTCGGAAATGGTGGCGGTTGACAACCCGATGAGTGTAAACATCACTTTGGAGGAGTTTGAGGAATTATTTGATTTGGGAAGGAAACCGGTTGTCATCAAAGTGGAGGAAAATGGTGAAGTCAAGGAGAAATTAATACCCGAGAAGGAAATTATCAAAGCAAGTGATAAGGAGTTTCATCTTGATTTGAAAATCGGTACGGAGCAAAATTTTGAAGTTGAAAAAGACGAGTACTTGAATTTCAATGATTTCATAGATGGAGAGTCGAGTGAGCAGGGGTTTGAAGAAGACAAGTTTGGGAGAGTCGATGGAGACTTGAGGAAGCGGAAAAAGTGCTCGATAATGCGGAAAACAAGGAAATGGCACGACGAATGGGTGAAAACCCGTATCAAGCTTGATGTTTCTAACGATTACATTTTGTTTGATGTTTTTGTTTGTAGGTATATTGGAAGTATGTTGAGAAGTAGGTTTTCGAAGGAAATTGGGGGAAAACCTCGATTTCTAAATGGTCGGTTTGTGTGAGCGGAGATACTAGTCGAGCTATAGACTCAAGACAAAAACAAAGCGCTTACGGGAGGCTACCCGGGTTTTTATTTTCTTTCCTTTTCTTTTACTTTTATTTTGTTTGGTTTTTAGTTTTAAGATTTTAATTGTCTAGTTTGGAAACGCATTCGGGACAATGCGTTAGATAAGTATGGGGGGGGGGGACGTCGGGAATTTGGCTTATTTTATATTCCCTCCTATATATCCATTACGTGTTGTGTCGTTTAGTCCCATTTGAGTCTTATAAAAAAAAAAAAAAAAAAAAAATTAAAAAACGCTTAAACGTAGTTAGGGAAAATGATAGGGGCTTTTATATTTAACTTTATTCCGGTAATTTAACGTGAAAATGTTTAAGAACATCTTTAGTTAATAAAATATTTGTAAATAAGAATTTAGGTTTTCTAGTTTTAGTTCCTTAAGTTTCCCCGAAAAATCTAAAATCCGGATAACCACTAGATATCCTTAGTACCGAGCCCTTGTAGTCCTTGCACCCTTTCGGGGGTAGTTGGGGAATCCTAGTATCACTTAAGACCATATGAGAGTTAGAGGCGAAGAAAAAGGCCATAGGTCTTTCCCGTCATCATTGTAGAATTGATCCTCACTATAACGAAGACTCAAATCCCGTTATGACCGTTCACTTCAAATAAAATTTAAATATAAATCTATAATATTTGAAGTGAACAAAAATGAGAGGAAAAGAAAAAGATGAAGACTAACCAAACAATTTTCAAAAGAAAGAAGTACCCAAAAGTAGAAAAATGCTTAGGTGATATTTTAAGGTTTCCCCCGAAAGCAAGGCGGTATAGGGGTCGGCCCTAAAGGCTGATCGCTTCAACTTCGGTTGGAGAGTGAGGGAAAAGGGGTGGTTATTTAGACATATCATAACTAGGGGATAAATTAGGAGTTAACGTTAGGAAATTGCGGTTTTTATTTGCTTAAGTAATTTAGTAGCTTTTGATGTTCGTAGTCGGTTTTACGATCTAGCAATTTCACGCATATATTTATTATTAACACCGGAACGTAGTTAAATGTTAAAGCTCGTGATTCCTTAATTTTTCTTAAGTTGTAATTTTAGAGTTAGTTTGAGTCGGATTTGCTTAGGGACAAGCAAATGCTTAAGTATGGGGGGTTTGATATCGCTCGATTATACGCGTATTCTTTCGCGATATTTGTTATGTTTTTGAGTCAAAACGTAATGGATAGCCTCGTATTACTTATTTTTGTGTAAAGTTTATGTTTTAGGTGTTTTAATACGTTTGGGATGAAAAAGGGTCAATTAAGGACCAAAATGCAGCTGATAGTAAAACGGATGTATCGGGAGCATACGGACTCGAAAAGACCTCCGGTCGGCGCCAAAACGATCGCAACGAAAAAATCTACAAAATGGGAGCAATCTGAAGTCAGAATGCGGAGCATAAGCCACATGATGCGGCGCATAAGGAGTGCTGGCAGTTATTTTTCGTTTTTCAATGATAATCAAGTGTGGAGTTGAAGGGTCTTGGTTACTAGCTATTAGAGGACGATTTTGGGGACATATTCAGCATCTTTTTCACCATCTTGGGAGCTTAACACACCATCCATTACATCAATCTCTCACAAAATAATCATAATCAATCATTAGGAAAAAGGATAATCGTTGTAATTTTTAGTTTATTTTGGAAGAATCATTGATCGTATTTCATTTCTCTTTGGATATTATATCGAGACATTTCATCGAATACCTGGTATGAATACCATTTTCTTTTATAATTTGTCTTTAATTTCTATTATGAGTGAGTAGTTAAATAATACTTGTTTGGATTGGAAACTAGATTAGATGATTGGAGTTTTTGGGATATTTGTTTGAGGTTAAATGTTTATGTTCGCTTAATCGAAGAATCATTCGGGTTTAAATTCTTAATAGTGTTAGATAACTTATATTCATGATTTGATTAAGAACTTTAGTATCTGAAAAGAGCTTTAGAACTTGATTGATGAATTGAACGAAATAATCAACCGGTCTATAGTTGATTTGAGGTTTAGGATATTCGAAAGGAATCTTAACGAGTAATCAAACATTTAGATTAAAACTTGAATGTTAGTTGTAATTAGGTTCATATCATTATCAAAGTCATTTTATATAAAACGTAAGTAAGGTGTTAGTGACAAACACATTTTGTAGGTATTCGAAAGGAACTTATAATAACTTATTAGACGTTTTACGAAAAGGTTAATCGGTCTATAATTAATCTAAAATTATTAGTATTCGAAAGGAACTGGTAATATAATGATTTGATAAACTGAATTTGATTTTAGCTAAGAAACTATTCAAAAGGAAGTTTAATAAGATTAAGTCGAGTATATAAACTTGTTGCTTAATGACTTAGATGTTTAAGGTTTCTACCGTATTCGAAAGGAACGGTGTTTCGTTTTAGATGTCTAAAGTTAGCTCGGTATTCGAAAGGAATCGTGTTATAACATTAGAAGTTAATTCAACCAAACAACCCAAAGTGACAATCGGATAACTAGAAACCAATCCAAACGAGTGTTTTTCCCCATATCTTGATTTATTACAAAACGATACTTGTCACTTTTAGTTAATTAAGAAAACCCACTTGTGACGTGTTACTTGTTACTTTAACTATTATCTCGATTATAAATAGTCCCCGTGTTCGAACCCGGAATTTGTCCATACTTTACTACGATCGACAAGGGTACACTGCCCGGTGTCGTAGTCTAGTTAAAAGCTTATTTTCGAAAAACTAGATTTCGCACATCACATCATCTCCTCATTTAGAAGATTTTTACCATCAATCAAGGACCAAGATTACAACTAATTACAACTAATATAGTTTCCATACTTAGAACATAATTCTTCTATAAATGTGACCTTTGCTCATTCACAATGTAATACAATCAACTATAATAAAACCGAATTGATTATCCATTATTAAGAGCTTCAATTTATTTTGATTTGATTTTCTTGCTGTCTATTTCTTTCTTATTTTTGGTTGATCTTGAATCTTTTGTATGTGTTTGATTTGATATGAAAAGTAAGTTGTGTATATATGCTCTTCAATTATGTTCATATTCATGAAACTTAAAAGGGTTGAATATTTATTTTTTGGTAGTCAAACTTTGTTGAAAGTGACGGGTGGGTTGCTCGATGTGCACGTACATGTGAAAGTGTATAATCGGTGTTTGTTAATTGATGTATTGAGAAATCAACATGCTAGTATATAATCGGTGTTTGTTAATATTTAGATGGCAATACACGTTATGTTATAGGCATGGATGAAAACTTACGAATGAACAAGTGTATGGTAGGTCAGGGGTAGTAGCCTACAAATGGAGTCATGGGCAGTCTTGCAAAAATAACTTGAAAAATATTTGGAAAAAAAAGCTAACCTGAAACAGTGAAATACAAAATTGATTACATAAAATCAGTTTATTTAGTTTATTTTACCGGAAATATCTATAATTCTCAAACAAATACCATTCAATCTAACAAGTCAAGAATGGGACGACTTCTCCAAGGTGTGTTAATGACTTTTTAAAAAATATTTTTACATGTGCATGATGGTAATAATAAGTTATAAATATATATTTTGGTTGTTCTCAATTTCAACGTAGGTGCATCCAAAGGCATTATCACTGAAAAATACTCCATCGACCTATCCTCAGCTTTGTGCGTCTTTATATAATAAGAATTCTTCCTCCTTCAATTCGTCGGCTTATCCATACACTTTGTTCCTGAGTTTAGTGAGGGGAGAATAAAAGTGAAAAGAAAATAATTTAACAGAAAAGAAAATAGTTTAGTATGGGAGAGTAGAAGGGAAAATAGATTATTTTTTCAAAAATGTGTTCCCGAGTTGCAAGTATTTGAAGAGAAAATTAAATTCATATCAAAGTTCAATCTATATTCAAAGATACAATAGATGAACTTTATAAACACAATTTAAACAATACAATACAAAAAGAAAAAAACCTTAACAAGAACAAACGAGCATTACACAATAGCCAAATTAATTAGGAGATAACAAGTATACAATAAATTATTTAAAAAAGAAATTCACTTGTGTAAAAACGGACGAAAGAACAAAATATGAGTAATTTAGCAATTCGATTCGATTTGGTTGTAATTTCGAGTTAAGATGAAAAAAGATAGACATGTATGTAAGACATATAGGTTAAAAATAATTTTAGAATTAATTTTTTTAAAAATGTTCAAAATATATTTTCTTTCTAAATCTTCTCACTTGGGAATGTTTGAAAAGAAAAATGGAATAAATTTTTTTTAACTTCTTTTCTTTTCTCTCCACTTAAAAACTCATGAACACATTTTTATTCTTATATTCTTCCTTTTTGATTTCCTTTCTTTCCATTTCTTCAAAAAACAAACTTCTGAAACATAGTGATAGGGCTTCATCTTCTACTCTTGTTTCTAATATCCCACCGCTTCAAATTGAAGATGTCCGAATTGACATTGAAGATGATGATAACACTCAAGACGAAGATTTTGGTACTCAAGATACCGGTTTTTTAGGCGGTTCTTCGGCTCCTCCTCTCGAAAGGGCCCCAAATACTGAATGAAGTACGCCTAAGAAAAAGGTTTAAAACACTATTGATTTGTCTGACTTGGAGGGAGATATGAGAAAATCAATGGCCAACCTTGTTGGCAATAAGAACACGGTACCAACGTGTGACGAATGTCATGGTAAGTTGAAGGAACTTGGACTAGAACCTCTTGATCCAATTTATATTGTTGCATTTGGTATTTTTAGTCAGACGTCAAATAGCTCTAGGGAGGCATGGATGGCTTTACCATCGAATCTGGGGGTCTTGAAAGCATGGGTAACAATGATGACAAAGACTTCGGGCATTATGAAGTAGTTTCATATCCGCATCAGTTTAATTTCGTATGTGTTTAAGTGATGATTCGGAACTTGTCTTTATGTTATGATTTGGAGCTTGTCTTTTTGTTATAGTCTGGACCTTGTGTTTTTTATGGGTAATTATGTTAGAACTATGTGGAAACTATATTTGGTATTTATGTTATCAACTATTTGTTATGATGGTAGCTATGTTTCGTTCTTATTTTATGAATTATGGTATAAATTTGGCATTATGTTGTCAATACATTTTTAAACGTATGTAATATGCTACATTTATATTTATTTATTTCTCTTTTGACCTTAAATTTTTAATAAATTTGTAAACATGTTAACAAATGGATAAAACCCAAAAGATTGCTTTGTGTCATTTTTGTTTACTTTTATTTCAAGTACTTTCGCAGACCAACGAAACAAAAAAGAGACAATACATCACATCAGTTTACTCTAGTTTACTACAGAGCTTTTGGAAGGAAATAGTAGACAATGTACCGAGTTGCTACGCATGTCACAAGATTCATTTGTTCGACTATGCACACATTTTAAAGCTTAAGGCTAGTTAAAAGATAGCAAACATATATCCGTCGAGGAGAAGATGACTATCTTTTTGTTGATAATTGGTGTTGGTCCAGAATCAGGAACATATAACAAGAACGAGCAATAGATTGAATAGACGGAAGAGATAAACACGAATAATCAAAGATAAACCAAATATTATTAATAAACGTTAAAGATTACAATGGTTTAAACTGAGAAATCGTGGTATGGCTAAGGAGAAGATTAAACATAATCTTCTCCCTAATCCGGTGATCGGCCGGATCGGGTCGCCTCCAAAACCCTGAAAACTCCAAAACTACCTCCAAACTCTTAACCTAAAAGATGCAGAAAATTCACTATATCCGTACGGATGAATATTAAGCTCAGACCGAATATAAGTGTTCATCCGCACGGATGAGACTCTCATCCGTGCGTATGAACCCACATCCGCACGAATCAATGCAGAAGGTGAATTTCACACTTTTACAATCAACTAGGTGTACAACATTACAAATAAACATTAATAATAAATTTGCTAAGCTATGGACATCCAAAAAGTGCATCAACAAACTCCCCCTTGGACATAGCTTACAAATTGTTGTAGACACCTCTTGCAATCTTCAGTCAGTCTCTGCAGTGGTACCAGTATTACTTGAATCTTCAAGCTACAATAAAGTCTTCCAGAATAAACGTGACAAATCAAACTTCGAAAACCAACGTTTTCCGCCCGTTGTGGTCGAAATGCTAAGTAGACATTCTGTAGTTTCTCTAACTTCACTTGAACAAACATGCAACCCAAAGAACCATAAGCAGCAAGACTCCCCCTGAGACTGAACTCTACAGACTCTGATACGATCATATCAATAATGTAACAATCTTCACATAAACCAATCTGCTATGAATTACCAACTGTAAACTTCCCCCTCCAGATAAGCTTCTCCTAATATATAGACATCGATGCTCAAATCGTCTTTATCATGACTTAAACTGTATTAGGTAAAAAATAGAGGACTCCATCCACAACTAATAATCCAAAACAAGTCAGCAGACATTCAGATTCATCAAAGATCACGTACCATAAATCTGTGATTGCGAAACAATAACCAATAACAGATTTCCTCCATAAAGCGGAATCACAAATACGCGGAATATATAAATATAACGTCGATGGCCCATAAATAACCGGATGCTCCCGATTACCCCACAAAATAAAACCTGTGATTCTCCACATCTTCACTTTAATACTGACCCAATGAATATAGGAGGTTATCCATCAGATCTAGACGTGATGCGCGTAACTTGAACCGATATCCGAAAAACGGTCGAAAAATAAATTTTTTGAAGTTTTATAAAACTCTTATTTTGTCAAATCGTGTTGGCTGACAAAACGTGGAGATGAAAAACTGACAGTTTTCGGGATTTTTTTTTTTTTTTTTTTTTTTTTTTTTTTGATAAATACCGGTTCGTGCGAAAGAACACTTATTCGTACGGATTAAACGTTGGTTCGTACGGATTAAACGTTGGTTCGTACGGATTAAACGTTGGTTCGTACGGATAGCTAACTCATTCAATCTTGACATGGTCACCTTCATTCGCACGTATGAGATTCTACATGCGTACGGATGAGCTTATTCATTCGCACGGATGAGCCTCATCCGTACGGATGAAGTTCTTCGAAAATCTGGGCAGAAGGTCAGCCGCCAAGAAACCCAAAACCCTAATTTTGACGTTTTGATCGCGTTTTTCACCACCAAAACCACCAAAATACTCCAGATAACCTGATTTTCAAACCCTCTATTCCAAACATCCAATACCATCATCAAAATCGAATAGGATAACCAAAAAGTGGAGAAAACACATACCCATTTTAACGTCTTCAATCTCAATTCGTTCCAAATCAAGAGCTCGGTGTTAACCGGCTCTGATACCAATTTGTTGGTCCAGAATCAGGAACATATAACAAGAACGAGCAATAGATTGAATAGACGGAAGAGATAAACACGAATAATCAAAGATAAACCAAATATTATTACTAAACGTTAAAGATTACAATGGTTTAAACTGAGAAATCGTGGTATGGCTAAGGAGAAGATTAAACATAATCTTCTCCCTAATCCGGTGATCGGCCGGATCGGGTCGCCTCCAAAACCCTGAAAACTCCAAAACTACCTCCAAACTCTTAACCTAAAAGATGCAGAAAATTCACTATATATTGGCCTGTGTCTCATCCGTACGGATGAGACTCTCATCCGTACGGATGAGACTCTCATCCGTACGGATGAATATTAAGCTCAGACCGAATAAAGTGTTCATCCGCACGGATGAGACTCTCATCCGCACGAATCAATGCAGAAGGTGAATTTCGCACTTTTACAATCAACTAGGTGTACAACATTACAAATAAACATTAATAATAAATTTGCTAAGCTATGGACATCCAAAAAGTGCATCAACAATTGGTCACAACCAACGTTATGTAGTATTGAAGCGCAGATTTCAGCTATCAAAAGAAACAGTTCATAAGTAATGCAAAATCGACAAATATATGATAAATATGCGAGATCAAATTGCTACACAATTAATACAAAATGGAGAATAAAGGTTCATTACACAATATCTAATATTGTACTTTTTTAAAAATGTTTTGTTTGAAGACACTTTATTGAATTGTCTAAGTGACAATGTCAAATTTATATTTACGCTAGTCTGTTTATCTTATAAGTATAGTGTTTACCATCAAATATGTCAAAACATTCAATTATATAAATTCAGATCTTTTTACAAAATATACAGGTTGATAAAATTCAGCTTTCAGATTTCAGAACCACCTCTTATAATTGAGAAGCGAAATTCAAATTTAAATCTCTCAAAAAAACCTGCACCTTACTTAATTCTAGGGATATTGTTGTTGAAACACAAAGTGGAAATCTACTACGTAATAGTGAATTGCATTCGCGATATCTTCCTTTTCAACATCAAATCCTATTTCCCTAGGAAGATGATGGATATAGAGTTAAAATTCTACAGCACTCGAAAAATTAAAAATTATACAATACGTGAATTCTTCGCTTGTAGAATTTAAGATCGAAGGATGTTTTCATAAATTCTTTACTCAAGACGACTTTTTCAACAATTCTTGGTTGATGCCTTTACCATGATTGAGAGTGAAAGGTTATATTTCATAAGTAGACAACATAATGGTCTTCGATGTGAATCTTACGGTAGGTTGTGTAAGTTCCTCATGTTGGAATTACCGATGTCATTTTGTTAAATGGATCAATCTCCACCTTATTGCATTTCTCTATTTACTTGTTTTGCTTCCTTTTATGTCTTTAATAGTTTCCTCAATTACAAGGACGATTTGTGTATTACAACTAATCTACAACCAGAGGGTCAATATTGCCTCAGTTAGAAAGTTAGAGGGGGACAGCTGTTCAAATTGAAAGTGTATAAACAGACGGGATTAAGCCTCATTTGAGAGATCAAGCATCATCATCTCAATCTCATTTTCTCTTGGTGTACTTGCTTTGATCATATAACCCAAGAGGGTGTTCTTGTAGTTGAATTTGTCTCAAAGACAATTCAACCTTTTGATTATCACAATCTGTGATTGTTCTTATTCTCATTTCTGTAATCATTTGAGTATTGTAATCGTTGTCCATTTGTGCCCTAATAAACCTTGAATTGTTACTGTGTTTGCAATCCATATACCACTTTACATGGTATCAGAGCTTCGGCTCTCATTACAATAACCTAATCGATCTCACATCAAAATAAAAGTGATTGTTGAATCGATTTAGGTTTTTTTTTTTTATCTTCTCCTTTGATCGTGGCTAACCTGTGGTACTATTGGGCTAAAACCCTAATTTCATAAACATTCATCTCCGCTGCACTCTCAATTGAAACGGGTAATCATAATTCTTCTCAAGCAGACACTGTAAGTATCCTTTCTCACCATTGATTTGTGGCAAGTTCCTTCTCTAGGGCGTTTCTATGTCGGACAGGAATCAACTTCCCCCTAGTTGAATACTTGGACCATAAACTTGGATCCTAATATGACTGGAAGCCTTTATTTATTTGATGAAAATTCTGGTGAGACCCTATTCAAGTCCAATAACATAAAAGTCGGCTATGTGTCTGCTGATACATGGCATAACAGACTTGGTCACCCAGCCATACAAGTTCTAAAAAATTTAAAAAAAAGTTTAAACATTAAAGATGTTTTAAAATCTAATCCTTGTGATGTCTATCACACTACTAAACAAACAAGAGAACCTTTCCCTTTAAGTGACCATAAATCCAGTAATTTGGGTGACTTAATTTATCTTGATGTTTGGGGACCATACAAAGTCACAAGTAAAGAAGGTGTCAAATATTTTCTCACTATAGTAAATGATCACTCCAGGGCTGTTTGGGTGTACCTTTTAAAAACTAAAGATGAAGTTGCAGAAAACATCATTAACTTTACCAGTCTCATTAAAAACCAATTTGATAAAACCATTAAAATTTTAAGAAGTGACAATGGGACAAAATTTGTAAACAAGAGGCTTAGTGAGTTTTGTGTCAAAAATGGTATTCTGCATCAAACTTCCTGTCCTTATACACCCCAACAAAATGGGGTGGCTGAGAGAAAACACAAACACCTTCTTAAGGTGTCTAGAGCTTTACTCTTTAACAGTGGCATTCCCATCAACATGTGGACAGAATGCATTCTAACTGCTACATATTTGATAAACAGGTTACCCACAACAATGTTGTCTGGAAAATGTCCCTTTGAAATCATATATGGTTATAAACCAAACCTTTCCCACTTAAGGGTATTTGGTTGTCTTTCTTTTTGTACCAATTTATACACCAGTGACAAATTTTCTAACAAATCTGAAAAATGTGTCTTCATTGGGTATGCCTCCTCAAAAAAGGTATACAAACTTATCAACCTCAATACCAAAACTGTCATTTTTTCCAGAGATGTCAAATTTTATGAGGATACCTTCCCCTATAAACTTTGTCACTCTGAACTAAGCACTTTCTCAACTGAGAAAGAAACACACATACACTTCTTCAACTCTTTTTAAAATGATCAACCGAAACTCCCAAGACCCAATGATGAAGGGGAAGATCTTCCTGATTGTGAAGGCAGTGATCAAAACATTCACCCAAACAGTGAATCACTTGAACACAACAACACAACATGAGGGACCTAATTCACCCGAGGGAACTGAACACAATCAAAACAACCCAGACTCACACACTGCTGAGGAAGAACCTGTTGAAACTACCACTTTAAGAAGGTCTAGTAGAAACACTTCCTTTCCAAAAAAGCTTGATGGTTTCCAAATAAATAGCAAAGTAAAACATGGGCTTGACAAAGTCATAAACTACTCTAAATTAAACCCTGCAAGCTTCTGTTTTATTTCAAATCTTAACAAAAGTGTGGAACCATCATCCTATTGGGAAGCCTGCAAATTCAAGCAATGGGTTGAGGCCATGAATGCTAAAATGGAAGCCCTCTTAAGAAATGGCACCTGGGAGGAATGTGACCTCCCAACCATGAGAAAAGCCATAGGGTCCAAATGGCTTTTTAAAATAAAATATAGGGCTAATGGGGAGATTGAAAGGTACAAATCCAGGCTTGTTGCCAAAGACTATAGTCAAAGAGAGGGTCTTGACTATGAAGAGACCTTCTCCCCTGTTGTCAAAATGGTCACAATAAGATGCATAATAAATCTTGCTATTCAAAATGACTGGCCTCTATTCCAACTTGACATAAATAATGCATTCCTTTATGCTGATCTCAGTGAAGAAGTCTATATGACTCTTCCACCTGGTTATGTTTCAAAAGATAACAAAAAGCTTTGCAAACTGAAAAAGTCCTTATATGGCCTCAAACAGGCCCCAAGACAATGGCATCAAAAACTCACACATACTCTCCTTGAGAATGGCTTTACTCAAAGAAAAAATGATTACTCCCTCTACACTAAAACTGTTGGGAACACTTTTTTAGTCCTTCTTGTGAATGTTGATGACATCATTTTAACTGGAAACAACTTGGAAGAAATCAACAACTTTAAACAGTTTCTTAGTAGCAAATTCTCTATTAAGGACCTTGGAACACTCAAATACTTTTTGGGAATTGAAATTTTAGAAACTAAACATGGAGTGTGTATGAATCAAAGGATGTATTTCCTAGAACTCTTAAGTGAGTTTGGCTTACTTGGGTGTAAACCCCTCAACACACCCATAGAAAAAAACATCTCCATTAATCCCTCTGAAAATGACCAAGATACATTACTTGTTAACATCAATGAGTATCAAAAACTGGTGGGAAAACTGATTTACCTCACTCACACCAGGCCTGATGTATCCTACTCTGTCCACTGTCTTAGTCAGTATATGCATGCTCCCTTAGAATCTCATCTAAAAATTGCCTTTCATGTGTTGAGATACCTCAAACAATCACCTGGCAAGGGAGTCCTAATTGAGAAAAACAAATTCATATATATGCATGCATTTGTTGATGCAGACTATGGAAATGTCTTGCTGGCAGAAAATCAGTCACTGGATTCACTGTGTTCCTAAATGGAAATCTGATGTCTTGGAAAAGCAAGAAACAAAATATTGTATCTAGATCCTCAGCTGAATCTGAGTACAGAGCCCTTGCCTCTGTCAGTACATAGGTCACGTGGATACTAAAATTACTTGAGGAACTCAACCTCACAAATTTGCTTCCTGTTAATTTTTTTTGTGACAATAAAGCAGCTTTATAAATAGCTGCCAACCGTGTCTTTCATGAACGAACTAAACATTTAGAAATTGACCTTGATTTCATAAGAGAAAAGATAACTACAAAACTTGAATCCATAAACAACACTACATATATCTTTACAAAGGGGTTGGGCAAATCTCAACATTGGTTCCTATGTGGAAAATTGAATCTTTTTGACATGTGGAAAATTAAATCTTTTTGTGGAAAATTAAATCTTTACAAAAGGGTTGGGAAAATCTCAACATCGGTTCCTATGTGGAAAATTAAATCTTTTTGCATCCGCCATATCTTCCTTTTCAATATCAAATCCTATTCCCCTAGGAAGATGATGGATATAGAGTTAAAATTCTATAGCACTGGAAAAATTAAAAATTATACAATGCGTGAATTCTTCGCTTGTAGAATTTAAGATCGAAGGAAGATGTTTTCATCAATTCTTTACTCAAGACGGCTTTTTCAAAAATTCTTGGTTGACGCCTATACCACGATTGAGTGTGAAATGTTATATTTCATAAGTAGACAACATAATGGTCTTCGATGTGAATCTTACGGTAGGTTGTGTAAGTTCCTCATGTTGGAATTACTGATGTCATTTTGTTAAATGGATCAATCTCCACCTTATTGCATTTCTCTATTTACTTGATTTGCTTCCTTTTGTGTCTTTAATAGTTTCCTCAATTACAAGGACGATTTGTGTATTACAACCAATCTACATACAGAGGTGCATGCTACATGATGCAAAACTATATGGATGCCATGACACTTTGTATAGTATTGTTATCCCGGTCTTTTTTTAACAGTGACATGCAATCACAAATGGCATGAGATAACTCGGGTTTTATGGAATACTAGGCCATATATCTTATGTAGAATGTTTAAGAACAAACTTGATCACTTGATTTTAGTACTAACGGGAAAAAATATTTCTGGCGAAACGCAAGGAGGTAAGAAAGCCAATATATATAACTTTTCGTTTTCTTATTAAAAGATATTTTCTTTTTTCCAATTTAACTCATCTGATACATTTTTTTATCGTTTATGTAGTAGTCTACACTGTTGACTTTCATAAACGTGGCTTGCCTCACATTCACATATGTATATTCTTAAAGCCTGAGTACAAACTACCAAATGTTGAACATATTGATCTAATCATATCGGTTGAACTAACCGAAAAGAAGAGGACCCAATATTGTTGTCAGGATCGTTTCGGTTATGTATACCCAAAGTATGTTCAAAGCAATATCTTGATTATCACGGAAGTTCAGCAGCGGATGAACACCTTGATATTACAAGTTTTACGATCAAACAAATATTGTATTATGTGAATAACAATGAACAATGAATAACAATAATGAATGTCGGATATTAAGCCTCAATATATTGAATAATAATGAATCAATACACGTGTTTCTCTTTCTACAAGGATCTATATTTATAAACGTTGAGGCTAACCCTATCTACAATAGAAAACAACTAATAAACAATTAGAATTCAATCTAATCATAATCGCTAAGTTACGGAATAAGATAATTCTATAATTATCTTCAAGCAGTAGAAACACTAACGGGCCGTAGTAATGAGTATCTTCAGTAGTAACCAGCAGTAGTAACTGTCTTGTAAACTTCAACCGTAGTAACTGTCTTGCATGCAATATTAATGGTCTTCATGCATTATCAATGAAACAGTACTAACTCAGTAGTATTAACTAAGCAGTATTAATGAAACTAAAACTATTTAACTAACAGTTTTAATCCCAACAATCTCCCCCTAACTTGAACTTTTATTACTGAATAAAGTACAAGTTTTTCAACAAAGTTAACTACTTAAGATTTACAGATTACTATCACTCCTCTCTTTGTTTGGCTTCTTTCTCTTCAGCTTGTTTCTTCAGCTCTTGATTCATCTGACTTACAATCCTCCACACCAACTCATGAGCCATCTGAGAAGTTCTTAGACCATGCAACCTAACTGAGATCAGCTCTTGAAGTGTTCTTAAACCCAGATCATATCTTCTTTCAACTAGATAGAACTTCATAGCTCCATTCCTTCTAATTATTGAATGAATTCCACTTCTTTAATAAATGAACCATTTAATGACTAGATTTTGAACTCCTCCCTTCTTGAATATTGTGCTTACCACCTTCTCTTCAGGATTAAACATTCCATTCAGCCAATCCATTGCCATATCAGTACCAGAACATTCTCCTCTATTTTGAGAATACTTTCTAATACCAATATCATATAATCTCGGAATGTCTTCTCTTGAAAAATCTCTTACCATCATGTAGAATGCTGGTATCACATACTTCTTGTTGTCTGATCTAGTTACCAAATATGTTGTCTTGTTTGGTCCTCCAACAAACTTCCAGTCTATAATCTCAGGCAATTCCACAGCTAGAGGTTCAATGTGTAAACCTTCTTCATGTACTATAAGTGTTGAGCAGTCATCTTCAGATATCTCAATATCTCCTTCTTTTTCTTCAACTAAAGCTTTGACTTGCTCTGTTTTGGTAGGTGCAGACACATTTGAACTTCTTTCAGCAGTAGTTGTGGAAGCAGTAGCCAAATCACCTTGTCTTGGCTTCTTACTTGGCACTCTAGTTGCATGATACTTCTTCCTCTTCAACTACTCAGGCTGACTAGGCTTTTTTGGAGCAAAAGGATTCTGAATTTCTCTCCCTTGAGAGTCATACATGACTCTTCCAGTCTCTTGTGCCTTCTTCAATACCCTTTCCAACTCAAATTGTTCTTGATCTTGTGCTTAGTCAGTTGAACCTTCTTCAAACTATCTTTCTTTCTTTCCTTTTCCACAAGTGCAAGCAGATTCCCCATTTTCATTAGACTCAATGATTTACCATTGTAGCCCTTTGATTTCAGATAAGTCATAAACTTCTGCTTGTCACCTTCGAGCTTCTCCTTTGTTGATTGTTTCTTAACCACCTTCTTTCTTTTCTCTGCTTCTTCTGCTCTTCTTATCATAGCTAAATCTATTTCATGCTCAGCCATAAGAAACAATCTTTCTTTCTCTAAGTTGGCAATCTTATAAAGTTCTGCTTGCTGAAGTTTAATATGAATTTCTCTAGAAATAGCTGGATCAGAACCAACATCTAAAGTTTCAGATGCCAACTGTAGGGCAGATAGCTAATCCATTTGCTCTTCCCCCTTTTTCTTCTTCTTAGCTTTCTTGTCTTCCTCCACCACAACCTTTTTACCCTTATCTTTGTCATTTGACTCAGCTTGTGGTCTAGGTCTGGATCTGGTAGGAGGAGGGATAATTGTCACAACTCCAAAAGGTGCAGATGGATCAACAATGTAGTCAACTCCTTCAACTACCCTTGTTATGTCAACTTCTGTAGGAATTGTGACTCCTTTTTCTTTTGTGCTTGAAGCTTGTTCCTTCTTTCTTTGTTCAATAATATTACTCCTCTCCAGTTTAAGAAGCTCTGCAGCAATTGCTTGTTCATCAACAGCTGGAGTAGATGCTGTAGTAGTAACAGTAGTTGAATCTGAAGTAGGAACAATTGTTACTATTGTAGCTTCTGTAAAGATGGTTGTAGGAGATTCTGAAAAGATAGCAGTAGGAGCTTCACCAATAGGAATGGAGACATAAATTTCTTCAGTAGAAGGACCCTCAGTAGAAACACTCTCCATAACTGCAGTATTAATAACCTCAATAGAAGTGGCAGTAGGAACTGGAGCTTCAGTAGTAATAGGTCCTTCAGTAGATATGGTAAGATTTTCAGTAGAAATGGTGGCAGTAGAAACCATTGCAGTAGAAACAGAAGAAATAACTTCAGTAGAAACCACTACTTCTTCTTGATTCTTTAAAGATTCAATATTAACCATTTCTTGCTCCCCCTCAACATCATCTTGTTCAACAATTATCTGCTCCCCCTCAGTAATAATAATTGCTTGATCCCCCTCAACTTCTTCATCACCAATCTCCTTCTTAACCTTCTCCCCCTTATCTTCAATATCAATTTCAACCTCAACATTTGAAAGATCCATGCTTACAACTTCAGTATCATCCTCCTCCACCTCAGTAGTTGCAGTTATAACTGTTTCATCACTTTTTCTTTCTTCCTCCCCCTTAACCACTTCAACATCAGTATCTTCTTCTTCCATTGACAAAATATCATCTTTCTCCCCCTTTTTTTCATCATTTGGGGTATCATGTGAAGAAGTAGAAGTACTTGAATGTATGGGAGAAGTTCCAACACTCTTGGTTTCTGGTTTCTTTTGCATCAATTGAGCTGTAAGTTTATCCTGTTGCTTCACCAGCTGATGCACTAATTGTGTTAAAGCGGCAAGTTCCTCCCCTTCTTTATCCACTTTAACTATGAAAGTTTGGCACATTTCCAGTAATTCTAAGTTGGAATAGTTATATCTATCCTCACTCCTTTCATGTTGGGTACCAACAGGTGGTGGATCATAGGAAGTAGAGGGACCTCTCTGCCTAGCAGAAGTTGTTCCCTCTCCCAAGGTCTCGTGGCGCCTGGGACCACTTTCTACTGATACCACAAAAGCAGCATCAATAGGTTGTGTTTCCGTGAGTTGGGTCTTAATGACTTTCAAACTTTCATGTGCTCTACTATAGGAAGCAGAAGCAACAATAGTCTGATCCCTTCCCACATGGTCATCTCCCTCCTTAGAGACCACCTCATGGAGCCTGGGAGATACCTCAGTGTTTTCCCATTGAATAGCCTCACCTGAAGATTGTTCAGGTAAGGAAGTGGAAATAATTGGAGCAGGGGTGGTTTTAGGCTTAAGAGAATGAGGAAATCTCTTAGCCTTTCTAGAAAAAGTAT
Organism: Senecio squalidus; assembly: GCA_910822075.1. Classification (NCBI taxonomy): domain Eukaryota; kingdom Viridiplantae; phylum Streptophyta; class Magnoliopsida; order Asterales; family Asteraceae; genus Senecio; species Senecio squalidus. Next base: position 46,502,750 of record CAJVGC010000582.1, on the reverse strand, counting down.
CAATCTTTGGAGGTGTTTGAAGAGGTGTAGAAGCAGATGGGTTTGCAGGCTCAGTCACAAAAGTGGTGACTTGTGGGGCAGTAGAAACTGGAGGTGTACTTACAGTAGAAACTGTAGTTGTACCCTCAATAGAAACAGCTGCAATACTTACAGTAGGAACTGCAGAGGTACTAACAGTAGTAAGAGGAGCAGATGAGGGTTGAGACAGAGGTAAAGTTACTTGTCTCTCATCCGTAGAAGATGTTTCCACCACCATTGTAGAAAATAGTGGTGTAACATGGTTTGAAAATCCTTTATTTTGCCTTCTCATGTTAGCAAAAACCTTTTTACCATGAGAGTGGACAGGAAAAACAGTTTGGGATCTTGAAAGATCCATGATTTCACAATTCAAAACATGTTGTAGGAATCTTGGGTACATCAAAAAATTTTGTGCAGGATGTACCAAGTTCCAAAGCATTCTATCAAAGATAAGTTTGGAAAAGTTAAAGATCTAGTTTGTAGCAAGGCAAACCATGGCAGTAGCCAAAGAATAGCTTGCTTCATTCCAGCATGTTCTCTTTTGAGAAAGGCATTGATGTAGAGTATGAAGTAAGAACTTCCATTGAGGGGACAACATGCCTTTTTGAAAAGTTGTTGTGTTTAGTGTCCCCTCATACCCCATTCTTTGAAAGTTTTGATAAACAATTTCAGTGGGTAAAGAACTTATACCTTCTCCATCTTGTAGGTGAAGATGTGTACATAGAGTATCTTCTGAAATTGTAACTTTAGTACCCTCAACTGTTGCACTGATCACAAGTACTTCTTATTCTGAAGAAAGAACAACAGTTCTCCAGAACTCTCTAATATGTTATTCATGTATTTGTGGGCTCACAGTTAGAGCAAACTTGATGTGACTTTGTTTCAAGAAATCAACAATGGGATGAAAATCCTGTTATCTTTGTTCTTTAATAAACAAGCAACTAAATTGTGGCTTTCAAAGAATTGTAATTCTGCCATTGTTGTTTAGATTGAAATATTTGTGAAGAAATTGAAGAAAGATTTGATTTTGAGTTGCAACTGTGATCTTTCAAAAATTAGGGCTCAATTGATTTTTGAAATTTGATTAATTAAAAGATTAAATTAACCCCTTTTTATACGCTTAATTTTGTAACAACTTGGGCCTGTTGGATTGGACTCGCGTCGTAGTTTAAATTGTTGGTCCTATCGCTAACCGCCACGTGTTAAAAGTCAGTTGCAACTTGAGAGTTGACTTGTCAACGCAGTATTAACAGAGTAATCTTATGAATTAAGAAAACTCTGCAGTACTAATCGTTGCAGTATTAACACACTTGTCCGTAGTAATGAGGAAAGTACAGTAGCAATAACAAAAACGGGCTGTATTAACTGATCTGGCAATAGTAATGTGAATTACTTGCAGTATTAATCAGACATACATTAGTAATGAAATTTCTAGTAGTATTAACCATTCTGGCAGTATCAATAAAACCTGGGCAGTATTAATGATACTTCCCGTAGTAATGAAAACATTTGTCGTACTAATAAAACTTTGTCCAATGTGTTTCTACTGTTAATTTTGCTGTAGTAACATAGTACAATACTAAAGAGTAGAGTACCTAATTTCATGTGAAAGTTACTACTGCTTACTCGAAGGACTTTTATTGAGATTTTAAGGGACCAAGTTATATATTTTAATCCATGTTGATCATGCCAATACTAGTAATCAAGAATGTAAATCTTCCCACATCAAAAGCTTTTGTGAGAAGATTAGCAAAATGATTATCAGTATGAACTTTTTCAACATGGCTTAATTTCTTTTCATTACAATCTCTTATAAAATGGTATCTTATCTCAATGTGCTTGGTCTTGGAGTGCTTTACTGGATTGTTGATGATGCTTATAAATCTCTTGTTGTCTATGTAAATTGGAGTGTTGATGAAGGCATATCCATAGTCCATCATCTGATTTTGTATCCACAAGACTTGAGCACAACAACTTGATGCAACTATGTATTCCGCTTCTATTGAGGAAGTGGAGACTGTTGTCTGCTTCTCGCACTGCCAAGACACCAACCTTGAGCCTAGGAATTGACATCCTCCTGTAGTAGATTTTTTGTCTAAATTTTCACCACCATAATCACTGTCAGTATAAGCAATTAATTCAAAAGGTGAGTCTTTAGGATACCATAAACCTAAGGTAGGTTTGCCCTTCAAGTATCTGAATATTCTTTTGACTGCATGAAGATGTGACATCTTTGGCTTGGTTTGATACCTTGCACACACACAGACTCCAAACATGATGTCAGGTCTTGAAGATATGAGGTACATTAGTGAGCCAATCATGGACCTGTAGTTGTGAATGTCTACATCCTCCCCCTCAAGATTTGCAATTGTTTGTGAGTCTCCACTAGGGTTCTTGCAATCTTTGCCTCGAAGAACCCAAATTTGGTGAGAATATCCTTCACATATTTGGACTGACTGATGAACAACCCTTCAGGCTTCTGTTTGACTTGGAGACCCAAAAAGAAAGTTAGTTCACCCATTGAACTCATTTTGAACTTAGTGTGCATCAGTTGTTAAAACTCTCTACACAGAGCCTATTTGGTAGAGCCAAAGATGATGTCACCACATAGATTTGGACAAGTAGGATGTCGGATTGAGCCTTCTTGATGAAAAGTGTTTTGTCTATGGTACCTCTTTGAAAGTTGTTCTTCAGAAGATAATCAGATAGTGTTTCATACCATGCTCTTGGTGCTTGATGAAGCCCATAAAGAACTTTGTCCAATTTGTACACAAAGTGAGGATGTTGTGGGTCCTCAAAGCCTGGTGGTTGTCTCACATACAATGCTTCTTCTATCACTCCATATAGAAAAGAACTATTCACATCCATTTGAAACACTTTGAATCCCATGAAAGATGCATAGGCAAGGAAGAGTCTGATGGCTTCTATTCTTTCTACTGGAGCAAATACCTCTTCATAGTCTATCCCTTCCTCCTGTGTGTACCCCTGAGCTACCAGTCTAGCTTTGTTCTTGATCACTATCCCTATTTCATCTTTCTTGTTTCTAAAAATCCATCTTGTGCCTATTAACAGGAGCAGTAGGAACGGATGTGGTTAAAGCATCTAAGTCAAAGAGCCACCTTGGTCCTTGACCCTTAGTGTTGGGGGTGCTTTCATTGAAGGATACATTGGCACTTTCTTCAATTATACTTGTCCTATGGTTGTAAACACGATAGGCTTTGCTCTGTGATGAATATCCAACAAAATAGCCTACATCTGCCTTGCTCTCAAACTTACCAAGGTGGTCCTTTGAGTTAAGAACTGTACAAGGACATCCAAAAGCTCTTAAGAAACTGATCAGTGGTTGTCTCTTATGTAGAAGCTCATAAGGTGTCTTGTTTTGGGACTTCACCAATAGCACTCTATTCTGCATATAGCAAGCAGTATGAACTTTTTCTGCCCAAAAGAAGATAGGTAAGTTGGAGTCTGCCAACATACTTCTTGCAGCTTCAATGAGAGTCCTATTTCTTCGTTCAACTACTCCATTTTGTTGTGGAGTTCTGGCAGCACTGAATTGTCTTTCTATTCCCTTCTTCTCACATAATTCATTCATCACTTGATTCTTGAACTCAGTCCCATTGTCACATCTGATATTCTTCACCTTCAAATTGATTTGATGTTCCACTTTGGTGATGAAGGATATGTGTAGCGGACTGGTCTCATCTTTGGTGGCAAGGAAGTACACCCATGCATACCTTGTGTAATCATCAGTATTAACAAGGCAGTATGGCTTTTTGGCTATACGCTTTACATTGGTGGGTCCAAATAGATCCATATGAAGCAGGTGTAAAGGAGTATTGATGGGGTTGATTTCCTTGGTCTTGTGAGAAGACTTGTGTTGCTTTCCCTTTAAACATGCCACACAAATGTCATCTAGGGAAAATTGCTTGTTAGGGAGACCTCTGACTAGATTGGATTTCACCAGCTCATTGATATTCTTTAGATTCATGTGACACATCCTCCTGTGCGAAAGAGTGGACTCATCCAAAGTTGCTTTAGATACAAAGAAGGCTTCCTCTCCAGTTGGTTGAACCTTGAACATATCAAAGGAGTAGACGTTGTCTTTCCTTGGAGTTCTGAGCAGAACCTTGCTCTCATCTACGACATATCCAGGCTCCATTATTAAACACTCAGTCTCAGTGAAGATGGTAGTGTTCTTTTGATCACACACTTGTGATACACTAAGCCGATTATATTGAAGTTGTTGCACATAGAAGACATCCTTGAAGCTTATTCTTCCATTGCTAACAGTTCCTTTCCCAGTGATTTTCCCTCCTTTTGGATTTCCTCCAAGGGAAACATACCCTCCATTGAATTTCCCAAAGCTATGGAGACAAGAGATGTTGCTCGTCATGTTCCTGGAACAGCCACTATCTACATGCCAACTGCTCTCTTCTTATTTTGTTGGCTGAACGTGCACATAAACAAAGGAATTAGTTTCTGGTGGGGACCCAAGCCAAAGTTGACTTGGGTTTGCCCATTTCATCAAAGTAACTCACCTTCCTTTGGACGAAGTTTGAGAAATCAGGTAAACTAGGTGGTTGAGTTACTTTGATCTTTGGTTGCCATACTTGTTTAATTGATTTAACTTTTGAAACATGTGCAGTATCAACAAGCTTTGGTTTAGCAGTAGGAACAGAGACTGGTTTAACAAAATTTTGTTTTATAGTATTAACACTTGCAGTAGTAACAGAGTTACGTTTTGCAGTATTAACACCATTATGTTTTACAGTATTAACACGTGCAGTAGTAACAAAACTTTTTAGCAATATTAATCCTATTTCTACTGTTGTTAAAAGAATTTTTGTTAACACCTCTGCTACCCGATGCAGTATTAACAGAGTTATTCCTTACAATATTAACTCTATTACTACTGTCCAAGGCAGGTTTTCTTTCAAGTACATGTATGGTTTTTGAAGCAGTTTTTCCATGATTTTTATATGTTTCAACCTTGCTAGTATACCCCAACCCCCTTTGTTGCTTTTGAAGCATTTTCTTTTGATTTTCAGGGTTATAAAAGCAGATTTTTGTATAGTGATTTGCTTTTCCACAAATAAAACAAACTTTAACTTGTCTTTTAGGAAGTTGTCCCTTTTGAATTTTCAATTGGTTCCTATTTCTTTGATTTCCTCGTGTATTGTCACACCCCCCTTAGAGCGGAAACACGAGGTGTTCCAGTTATAATATCATGAGTCAAGGATTACAACAATACAACCAATAAACATAACATCAAATTAAAATTAACCATGCCAAGTGTTTACAAAATACATTACAATTCAAAAGCGATAAATCGCCGAGTACAAATACGATACAACATCACAAAATGGAACATCATGGAAATTACATAAAGTATCAAAAGTTCCAAAATGCACAAAACAAATGATCCGAAAAGCACGTATGGCATGATCAAGGGAATCCTCAAACTCCTGAAAAACGTTAAAAAGGACATCAACAACATGTTGGTGAATTATTCGCAATTTTAAGTAAAAAGTGACCCATCGACAAGTTTCAATAAACATTATAATTTCAAATATCATATCTTGTTTTTCAACCCTAGAGAGGATACCATGCTTAGATTAGTTATACATCGAACCTTACCAGTCCAAAAGACCCAATTCCTAAGGCAGTGTCAACCAAAGGCAACCAATAATGAAATGCGGCCATAACATCCAGTCATAGAAACCTACTGAGAGATGAGGGTTAGGTACAATAACCCATATTGCTATATATATGTAACCGTTGGGCACAAATCTTAACGAGTGTATAAGACACCCAATCTAAGGCAGACCTATCATCTAGGTAAACAAGATAATCAACAATGTCCCGCATACATGCAGACGATTTAAAATACGCTTTCCAGCCCAAAAATATTAAGACAAGGGCTACGAATAACTCACAGAGAAAGCTTCAGCAACAAATATCGGGTACACAAACACCAAGCTACATCTCCACCGCCTAAGTGCCTTAAAATAATAAACAACATAGTTTCAGTATCTCTATAAGTCTAGTCCGGTTTAGTTTGTCGGTTAAGATTAAGTTTAAAATAACATTCCAACGAGTATTAAGTCGATTCGTGATGACGGATTAAGAAGACGATATTCCGCGCCAGAAAAGGGCTGTTCGGCAAGATATCGATATTTCACGTCATAAACGACAATTAAAATGAAATGGCATTCCTAGTCGAAAAAGGACTAACGGGAATACCGGTTGAAATCGAATACCGTTACCAAGTTTTATCGAGACCGACCAAGGTCAACGTCGAAGAGGTTGACTTGGTCAAAGTCAAAGATGTAGACTTTATAAAAGTCAAATGTTAAAGAAGATGACTTATAAAAGTTAAATGTCAACGATGTTGACTTATGAAAGTCAAAGTCAACCATTTGAGGTACAATCAAAGTCAACGTAAAAGTCCAACTTTGACACTTAGAGAGTTTAAAGTCTTTATTTTTCAAAATATTAGAGTAATATGACTTTCAAAACCATTTTTATAAAAGTTTGTCGTAAAAACATCAGTTGATGATTTTAGATTACGAACGCATTTTGTAACAAGGTATAATTATTGAAAAAGGTTAAAACATCCGTTTTAAGTAAACATTATGATATTTTTGTTGATGTTGACGTCTTTGAGTCCAAAGACGATGTTCGTGCATAAGATGTTACTTTTAAGAATTTTACTTATACAAGTGTTTATAGTCGTAAAAGGTCGTGAAATGTAAATTCGGACAGCGCTTCAGCGTCATAAAATATTTGTCCAAAATCTGTACACTTTCCTGCTTGTTAACAAATTGTATCATAGAAATATTTATGCCTTTCTCATAATACATAATACGATTATAAGTTAACGTTACTTTTGGTTAATTTACATTTTAACGTATTTTTGTCAAAACTTAGTCCAAATCCGATAATATAACAAGTGTTGGTCTAATATTTATTCCTAACCATTTTTCAAGGCTAAAACCGAAGTTATTAGGACAAATATATGAAAAATGAGGAATTTGGAAGAATGTCGATTCTTACCGATAACAACAGCAATTATAGCAAGCCAAGAACCCGAGACAAAAGCCTTCGGTGGTGTGGTGATGAGATTTCCAACTCCAAAACACAATACACCAACCGTTAATATAGGTTCTTAAGATAACGAGCTCACGGTTACGATTAATAGCGAAACAAAACGGAAGACCACAATCTGTCCCAGAATGCGTCGCATCTAGGGATGCATGCGGCGCATTCGGGACAGATTTTCACCGAAATCGTTTTTCATGTTTAGAAATTCTTCTTTTGATGGTAGATTTGGATATGCAGGTTATAATATCTACAAAAACACTTTCAAATAACACTTTTGTAAAGCTTTTACCATCATTTAATCAAGATCCATATACATTTTTATAAAAACTTGATTTCATAGATTATTTACCATCAATTTGCATAAAACTCATTTCCTTGAACTAGATGATACATGAAATGGATAAAACTTAATAAAAACAGGGAGGTTAAGTCATTATACCCCAAAGAAAATGAAGATGTGATGATCAAGCATAATTTGATGGAGACCTTGATATTAGACGGTGATTTCGACCCGAAAACGTTAGAGATAAATGAATGCCTCCAAAAGGATGAATAAATGTCACACCCCGCTAAAGCGGAAACACGAGGTGCGAAGAGCAAAGATATCATCACACGAGTTATAATTAAAAACATACGGTTTCAAGTCATTACGAAAGAAAATAAGAGTTTACAAGTTGAAAATAACCAAATATTTAACGAGTTGCATAACAAAAGTACATAATTAATTGTTTAACAAAATTCCCAAATATATAAATAGGTCTTCTCCCAATTCTTGGATTCACATGACATTCCCGACCCATCCACAGTATGCACTTCGTATCCTTACATTTGGTTTCCTGAAAACATGAGAAAAAGTCTCAAACTACAAAAGTAGCGAGTGAGTTACAGTTTTCTAGTCCTCGACTAAACATAGTTTGAGTCAAGTATAACGATACTTAAATAGTTGCGATATGTAGAAATATACTTAAAAGATAGTTGCGTACAATAAACGTTGCTCAAAAGATAGTTGCGAACCATATAAGTTGCTCAAAGATAGTTACGAACCATAAAAGTTGCTACGAGATAGTTGCGAACGATAAAAGTTGCTAAAAGATAGTTGCGAACCATAAAAGTTGCTAAGAGATAGTTGCGAACATAAAAAGTTGCTAAGAGATAGTTGCGAACCACAAACAATTGATTGAAATCATGTATAACGACTACTTGGTATAACATAACTTAAGTGTTCACACTAAACCGTTTAATCAACCACGAAGCCCCTTAACCCGCACTATTTACGGAGAGTCGTGTTCGATCGAGTAATATGTACTTAAGCTGGCGCCTAAGCAAGGAACGGTTATTTCCTAAGTATCGATACCCATAGTTACTAGACGGCTTAACAAAGCTAATAGTGTGTGTTGCTAAAATGGGCCCTTATGTTATTTGAAAACTAGTAGTAGTCACTTAAGAATCATGTTATATTCTCTTCAAGAGTCACGTTAGTTATACGATCAATCAATGTTCAAACGAGTGTCGAGTGTGGCAATAAAATAAGTTGCATACGAGTGCCGAGTGTGGCAAATGAAAATGTTGTTGCATATAAGTGCATAAAAGTTTGGTTCTCATGCTTCCCCCAAAATAATTATTTTAAAACAGTAAATAAAAGTGGGGTTGTAACTCACGGTTGCTAAAGATGCTACGAGTGCGGTACGAAGTTGAAACGGGTAGGAATCACGAAACTCCTATAGTAATACCAAGATTGAATAAGTACTAATGTTTATAAGTTTATAATGTCGTTAGTTAACGAAATGCTTTTATTATAAGTTTTGGTTTTAGGTCTACCGAAAATCGGGCAGCGCTTTCGCGCCAAAATCATTAAGTCCAATTTTAAAACACTTTCCCGCTTAACAATTTCCATTAACATAATTCATATATTTATACCAAACACAAAGTTATATAAACTTGTTCAATTAGTCCCTTTATATGTAAGTTAAGCTCATTACAGATTATTTGACTCGGTTTGAAGAAATAAGCTCAAGGTTGCGTTAAATAGCCGGAACAACCCATTTCCCACGAAACTAGGTCAGGAATGCGCCGCATAAGGGACCTTATGCGCCGCATTCTGACATCAGTTTCTTGGGAAATTCGTTTTGTTGCTCAAAAATGTTATTTTGGTGGTGGATTTCGACACGCAACCATAGATACATATAAATACTAGATGTTTTACAGTTTGTTTTGAGTTTTTAACCACAAATTCATAGATCTAAACATCCATTTTACAAAAAACCGTTTTTGTTCATAAATGGCCACAAATCTTCATAAAAACTCATTTATAGTTGTTAGATCATGCATGCAAAGAGTATATATTAAAAAGACAGAGGATTTGAAAGATTTATAGCGAGCGGAAAGTGATTTGAAGATGGTTGGAGTAATCTCTTGGAGATTTTTGACCCAAAATGCTTAGAAATCGACTTTAACCCAAAAGAATGAAAGCTCCTTCCTTCCTTCTCGTTTATGAACGATTTGTAGGTGATTAATGTGGTTATGTTTCTGTATTTTTGATGTGAAAATCACTGTAAATGTGTGGGAAGTTGTGTGTGTTTAGGAGAATTTCTTTGTAGAGAGAGAGAGAGTAGCAAGAGAGTGTGTTTGTGTGTGTTGTGTGTGTGTTTGTGTTTTGTCATTGATATAGTGGGGATAAAATAGAGTTACTGGACCATCATAAGGCCTTTGGGCATGTTAAATCTGGAGCCAATGTGTTGGGCTCAAGTTTGGATCCGTTTGGTTAATTTTTGAAGTTAACCAAAAATTTCTGCTGGACTGCACCCTGAATTCGGCGCATAAGGTCCTTATGCGGCGCATTTGGGGCCAGTTTCAGCAATATTTCGTTTTTCGTTTGTTCTGTTGTTAAGCATTTTCGTTAGTTAAAAGTTTCCGGTTATTTAAGATATGAACTTAGGCAAGTTCACTAAGTGTTTTCTTGGTATTAGGATTCATTTTATGATTCCGATTTGGATTCCGACTCACACCCATTTTCGATACAAATATAGTTACGATCAATGTACAGTTAACTCACAGATAGAGAATGCGGTTTTCACCTGAAATTAGACGGTTGTCACATTCTCCCCCGGTTGAAATGAATTTCGTCCCGAAATTTAGTTCGTCTCATCGGGAGGAAGAATCTCTGAACAGATGTGGATACTTCTGACGGAACTGGTCTTCACGTTCCCACGTGAGTTCGTGACCTCGTCGGGAATTCCACCGAACCTTGACAATAGGGATACGACTCTGCTTGAGTTGTTTGGCCTCTCGATCTACAACTTCAAGCGGTTCTTCGATAAAGTTAAGTTTGTTGTCGATCTGGACCTCGTCCAGTGGAATGACAATGGTCTCGTCCGATAAACACTTTTTCAAGTGCGAGACATGGAAGACGTTGTGGACGTTGGAAAGAGTCTGCGGAAGTTGGAGTCGATACGCCACTGGGCCGATTCGCTCTTTTACCCCGAATGGACCGGTGTACCTCGGGCTCAGCTTGCAGCGTTTCCCGAAACGGACTACCCCCTTCCACGGCGATATCTTTAGAAGCACTCTATCGCCCACCTGGAACTCGAGGGGTTTCCTTCGGTTGTCGGCATAACTCTTCTTCCGGCAACGGGATGTCTTCAGCCTTTACCGAATGGTAGTGATTTTTTCAATGGTTTCCTGGACGATGTCGAGCCTTGTAAGTTGTCGATCGCCAGCTTCTAACCAACAAAGCGGCGACTGGAACTTGCGTCCGTATAAGACCTCGAATGGGGCATACTTGATGTTGGCATGGTAGCTGTTGTTATAGGAAAACTCGACTAAGGGCAAGTGAGCGTCCCAACTTCCTCCGAAGTCAACTACACACGCTCTCAGCATATCTTCAAGCGTTTGGATCGTCCTTTCACTCTGAACATCGGTCTGCGGGTGGTAAGCGGTGCTGAGGTCTATTCGCGTCCCGAGCGATTTCTGAAGCGCGTTCCAAAACCGGGACGTGAATCGACTATCCCTGTCGGAGATAATGGAGAGAGGCGTTCCATGACGAGAGACGATCTCGTTAATGTAAATCTGCGCGAACTTCTCCATTGAATGGTTCTCTCGTACCGGTAGAAAGTGTGAGATTTAGTCAATTGAACCACAATTACCCAGATCATATCGTTACCCTTTACCGTACGGGGCAGTTTGGTGATGAAGTCCATGGAGATCTGTTCCCACTTCCACATGGGAATCTCCGGCTGTTGCAGTAGGCCTGAAGGTTTCTGATATTCCGCCTTGACTTCGAGCAAGTAAGGCACTTAACTACGTACAAGGCAATATCCTTCTTCATGCCCGGCCACCAATAGTACTCCCGTAGGTCCTTGTACAACTTGTCGGATCCAGGGTGAATAGAATATCGGGATCGGTGGCCTTCGTCCAAAATAAGCTTACGAAGGTCTTCGGCCCTCGGAATCCACGCTCGATTCTTGAAGTAATGGATTCCGTCCGGTTTGAGCTCGAATTCCTTTTCATGATTCTGTAGGGTTTCGTCCTTAAGGTTCTCAGGTCTCAATGCTTCCTGCTGAGCTTTAGCAATTTGCGTTTGAAGGCTTGTCTGAACCTGAATTCCCAATGCTCTAACTCGAGATGGTTTTACCCTTTCCTTCCGACTTAGGGCATCGGCTACTACGTTTGCTTTACCCGGGTGGTATTTGATCTCGCAATCGTAGTCGCTCAGAAGTTCGATCCATCTCCGTTGTCTCATGTTGAGCATTTTCTAGATCGAGGATGTGTTGGAGACTTTTGTGATCCGTGAGCACCGTGCACTTAGTGTCGTACAAATAATGTCTCCAGATCTTTAATGCGAACACGACAGCTCCCGGCTCTAAGTCATGTGTTGTATAGTTCTGTTCATGAACCTTCAATTGTCTCGAAGCGTATGCGATGACCTTGTCCTTCTGCATAAGGACACACCCCAGTCCTTGGTGAGACGCATCACAAAACACTACCAAGTTATATGTACCCTCCGGTAGGGACAGAAGCAGTGCGTGGCACAGTTCATGTTTGAGCTTCTGGAAGGATTCGTCCTGTTCTTTTCCCCAATTGAAGTCCTTATCCTTCTGAGTAAGTTCGATCAGAGGCTTAGCGATTTTCGAGAAATTTTTAATGAATATCCGGTAATAGCCCGCCAACCCTAGGAATTGTCGGATTTCCGTAGGAGTCGTTGGGGCTTGCCATTTCTCAATCGCTTCGATCTTTGCCGGATCGACATGAATTCCCTCTTGGTTGATCACATGACCAAGGAAGCGTACCTCTCGGAGCCAAAATTCGCACTTCGAGAATTGAACGTACAATTTCTGATCTCTAATAAGTTCGAGGATGAGTTTCAAATGTTTCGCGTGGTCCTCCCTGTTCCTTGAGTAGATGAGGATGTCATCTATGAATACGATCACAGATTTATCCAAATACGGTCGACACACCCTGTTCATCAGATCCATGAACACCGCTGGTGCGTTGGTCAGACCAAATGGCATGACGAGAAATTCGTAATGTCCGTATCGAGTTCGGAAATCGGTTTTTGGAATGTCGGTCTCACTGACTCGAACCTGATGATAACCCGAACGGAGGTCGATCTTAGAGAAATAAGTTGCACCCTGCAACTGGTCGAACAGATCATCGATCCTCGGGAGTGGGTATCGGTTTTTGACGGTCAGCTTGTTCAGTTCACGATAATCGATGCACATACGAAAGGATCCGGTTTTCTTTTTGACGAAGAGGATTGGGGCTCCCCAGGGGGACGATCTTGGGCGAATCAGACCATGAGCTAGAAGTTCCTGCAGCTGTTTTGACAATTCTTGCATTTCAGGTGGTGCCAGACGATACGGTGTCTTGGCAACCGGTGCTGCGCCAGGAACGAGGTCTATTCGGAATGCTACTTGTCGATGTGGCGGTAGCCCGGGTAGATCCTCATGAAAGACCTCTGGATGATCCTTGACTACGGGGATATCTTATATTCGGTTCTCCTTAGGCTTACGTTCGATGACATGCGCTACGAATGCATCGCAGTCCTTTTTGACGTAGTTGCGCATTTTGATGATGGAGACGATGTGGAGTTGTTGCCCAGGTTTATCTCCTTGTACAACAAGGGTTTCACCGTCTGATAGAGGGATACGAATAAGTTTGTCGAAACAGACGATCTCGGCCCGGAACCGAGATAACCAGTCCATTCCGACGATAATGTCAAAGCTTTTCAGCTCTATCGGGATCAAATCGATGGGGAAAGTTTTACCAGCTAGGCATATTGAACATCCTAGGATTATATCCTTAGCCTCGAATTCTTGACCGTTAGCATACTCAATAGTGAAGCTATCCTTAAGAACCTTAGATCCTATATTAATGAGGGGTCTAAATTCTAAGGATACGAAGCTTCTTTCGGCTCCTGAATCGAACAATACTGATGCATAGTGGTTGTTTACAGAGAACGTATCGTTCACCGCGTTCGGGTCTTGTCGGGCCTCCTCAGCTGTAAGTGCGAAGGCACGTCCTCGACCTCGCTCGCCTTGGTTTGGTTGGGCCTTCTGGAGTTTGGGGCATGTGTTACGGAAGTGTTGGTCACTTCCATACTCGAAGCACACCGGCTTCTGGCCTTGGACCACTGTTTTCTCCGAACAGTACCTAGCGAAGTGCCCCACCTTCTGGCACTTTAGACACACCGGGAAGTTCCCGTGGTGGTGGAAGTTGCACTTGTTGCACTTGGGGTACGTCCCCGTGTAGGTTCGGGCTCCAGCTGGTGGTGGTGGTGGTGTTGCAGCAGTCACCGCGTAATTGCGGGTGGTTTTGTTCCTCTTGTTTCTATCGCTTCTCCTGGGGGTTTGCTCAGATTTTCTTTTCTCTCCTCCCTCCTTCTTGGAGGATGCTGGAGTGGAGAGGAGGTTGCTGGTGAGTCGGTGCGCCAGAATGATTGCGCTTTGGAGAGTTTGAGGTTCTGCTGAGATGACCATCCCCCGGATCTCAGGAACGAGACCGGAAATATATCGGTCAATACGGTTCTCTTCGGGAGTTACTAACCTTGGGACCAGGTGGGCCAGCTCACGAAATCGGGTGGTGTACCCTTCGATGTCGTTTCCGACCATCGTGTGATCCCAAAGCTCCGCGTCGAGCTTCTTAATTTCCTCCTTAGGACAGTACTCCTCAATCAGGAGGTTTTTGAATTGATCCCAGGAAAGAGCACAGGCAGTTTCGCGCCCTCTGCTTCGGACTACACTGTTCCACCAGGTCAAAGCTTTTCCATGTAGTACGCAGGAAGCGTACTCCACCTTGTCGGCTTCGGCACACCTGCTAATGTGCAGGACTGATTTGATGCTCTCGAACCAGGACACGAGTCCCACAGCACCAGTGGTTCCGTGAAACTCTTTAGGCTTACACGCCATAAAGCTTTTGTAGTTACAGATGGGAGGGTTTTGGTGGCCTCCCTGATGTTGTTGCTGCTGCTGTTGCTGTTGCTGCTGTTGTTGTTGTTGTTGCTGCTGCTGCTGCTGTTGTTGCTGTTGCTGTTGTTGCTGTTGTTGTTGTTGTTGTTGTTGTTGTTGTTGTTGTTGTTGTTGTTGTTGTTGTTGTTGTTGTTGTTGTTGTTGCTGTTGCTGATGCTGTTGATTATTGTTGACATTGTTGTTTATCCCAGCAGTGATCTGAGCGATCATGCTGGGCATGGCAGCATTTAGCTGAGCAGCGACCTGCTCGGCTATGAGGCTAGCGTTGGAGCGCTTAGGTGCCATGATTCTACAACAGACAAAGGAAATAAATTTAGAACGCACGAACATGAATAAACGATAAGAACAATGGACAATAACAATGATACGCAAGAGTAATATGGAAGGATAAATGACATACGTACGATAATAGTTAACGAATAATAATATAGATCAACGTAATAGACAAGTACATAATAAAAGTAGGAATTCATTCAAATAACAAATATTCGGTTACAAGGTTCATAATAGGAAACGTTCGAATACTAGTACAATACAACATAAAATAAGATACGAACTAGCTTCAAGTCGTGTACAGATGGAAAATTACGACTTGAGCTTACAATACAATACATAAAATAAAGTGCCTAACGACGCCTATCCACGAACATCTTCACCAAGATAACCGCGATGAGGGTCCCCATGATCAAGACGGCGCTGAAGAGACGCTGCACTGTCGTCGACGTGGCCTGGGCGACGTGATGACTCGGATCGACTACTCAGACAGTCGGTGTGCAGCATCAGAGACTTCACACAGAAGAAGGCCCTGTTGTTCGGCCTCTTCGGTGAGTCCCCGAAGTTCTCGGTGCAGGTGAAGGAATGCTGCTGGTGGGAGTGACCGTGGCGAGGGCGGCATCACCGGCCTAGATGGTCCGCCGCCGTCGGGGCGTTGTGTCTGTTGGTCCAAAAATTAACGCTCCCAGGGGTAGCGATCCATCGTAGGCGTACGCGAAACTCCGGCGTACGGGTCCGTGAACGGCATCGTAGGAGGAGCGGGTCTGGATGAGTCGGGAGTCTGTCCCATCATCCTATCAGGCAGCCGACCAGGAAAGACGACCTGCTTGCGCGCCGTCATCCGGACACGGGGTCCACGCTGCTGAGGTGGTGCTGCGACGGGCACCGGTGGTGCAGCTGGTAGCACGGTCCTCGGGCTAGAGGTACCGATGCTGCTGGAGAATGCCATCGAGCTCTCCTCGGTCGGGTCAGTCGTCTGATGCCACCGACTCTCGGAAGCTGCGCGATCCTCAAAAGCTTCGCGCGAGGAAGCGGCTCGAGAAAGTGAGCGATACTGGGATCGTGAGTGCGATGACTGAGACATGTCGGATCTGCGAATAACGAGTTACGTGAGTACAAGAAAAAAAATAAGGAAAAATGTAAACGAAAGTGCATGCATGGGTCAGTCACGTGAGAATCGGGAATGGATAAGACCGAGAATTTTTCAAACCGGAAACCGTTTAACTATAGCAATTACTTTCCGTTTTCGCATAATTTATTTTGAACTAGGCGTAGTTGATCAAGTTACGCGTAGTTAAAAGCAAATCATGCAACTGCGGAATTAATCTACTAAAGTTAGAAAGCTCATGAGATGATTTTTCAGAAAAAGCCTTGGTTATAGTTTGGTTTCGAAAATTTTGAAAAAATTTTAAAACCGTTTTCACTATAACCTGTGCTCTGATACCAAGTCTGTCACACCCCGCTAAGGCGGAAACACGAGGTGCGAAGAGCAAAGATATCATCACACGAGTTATAATTAAAAACATACGGTTTCAAGTCATTACGAAAGAAAATAAGAGTTTACAAGTTGAAAATAACCAAGCATTTAACGAGTTGCATAACAAAAGTACATAATTAATTGTTTAACAAAATTCCCAAATATATAAATAGGTCTTCTCCTAATTCTAGGATTCACATGACATGCCCGGTCCCATCCACAGTATGCACTTCGTATCCTTACATTTGGTTTCCTGAAAACATGAGAAAAAGTGTCAAACTACAAAAGTAGTGAGTGAGTTACAGTTTTCTAGTCCTCGACTAATAATAGTTTGAGTCAAGTATAACGATACTTAAATAGTTGTGATATGTAGAAATATACTTAAAAGATAGTTGCGTACAATAAACGTTGCTCAAAAGATAGTTGCGAACCATATAAGTTGCTCAAAGATAGTTACAAACCATAAAAGTTGCTAAGAGATAGTTGCGAACCATAAAAGTTGCTAAGAGATAGTTGCGAACCATAAAAGTTGCTAAGAGATAGTTGTGAACCACAAACAATTGATTGAAATTATGTATAACGACTACTTGGCATAATATAACTTAAGTGTTCACACTAAACAGTTTAGTCAACCGCGAAGCCCCTTACCTCGCACTACTTACGGAGAGTCGTGTTCGATCGAGTAATATGTACTTAAGCTGGCGCCTAAGCAAGGACCGGTTATTTCCTAAGTATCGATACCCATAGTTACTAGACGGATTAACAAAGCTAATAGTGTGTGTTGCTAAAATGGGCCCTCATGTTATTTGAAAACTAGTAGTTGTCACTTAATAAGCATGTTATATTCTCTTCAAGAGTCACGTTAGTTATACGATCAATCAATGTTGAAACGAGTGCCGAGTGTGGCAATAAAATAAGTTGCATACGAGTGCCGAGTGTGGCAAATGAAAATATTGTTGCATATAAGTACATAAAAGTTTGGTTCTCATGTTTCCCCCAAAATAATTATTTAAAAACGGTAAATAAAAGTGGGGTTGTAACTCACGGTTGCTAAAGATGCTACGAGTGCGGTACGAAGTTGAAACGGGTCGGAATCACGAAACTCCTATAGTAATACAAAGATTGAATAAGTACCAATGTTTATAATTATAATGTCGTTAGTTAACGAAATGCTTTTATTATAAGTGTTGGTTTTAGGTCTACCGAAAATCGGGCAGCGCTTCCGCGCCAAAATCATTAAGTCCAATTTTAAAACACTTTCCCGCTTAACAATTTCCATAAACATAATTCATATATTTATACCAAAAACAAAGTTATATAAACTTGTTCAATTAGTCCCTTTATATGTAAGTTAAGCTCATTACAGATTATTTGACTCGGTTTGAAGAAATAAGCTCAAGGTTGCGTTAAATAGCCGGAACAACCCATTCCCACGAAACTGGGTCAGGAATGCGCCGCATAAGGGACCTTATGCGCCGCATTCTGACATCAGTTTCTTGGGAAATTAGTTTTGTTGCTCAAAAATGTTATTTTGGTGGTGGATTTCGACATGCAACCATAGATACATATAAATACTAGATGTTTTACAGTTTGTTTTGAGTTTTTAACCATAAATTCATAGATCTAAACATCCATTTTACAAAAACCCGTTTTTGTTCATAAATGGCCACAAATCTTCATAAAAACTCCTTTTTAGTTGTTAGATCGTGCATGCAAAGAGTATATATTAAAAAGACAGTGGATTGGAAAGATTTATACCGAGCGGAAAGTGATTTGAAGATGGTTGGAGTAATCTCTTGGTGATTTTTGACCCAAAATGCTTAGAAATCGACTTTAACCCAAAAGAATGAAAGCTCCTTCCTTCCTTCTCGTTTATGAACGATTTGTAGGTGATCAATGTGGTTATGTTTCTGTATTTTTGATGTGAAAATCACTGTAAATGAGTGGGAAGTTGTGTGTGTTTGAGAGAATTTCTTTGTAGAGAGAGAGAGAGTAGCAAGAGAGTGTGTTTGTGTGTGTTGTGTGTGTTTGTGTTTTGTAATTGATATAGTGGGGATAAAATAGAGTTACTGGACCATCATAAGGCCTTTGGGCATGTTAAATCCGGAGCCAAAGTGTTGGGCTCAAGTTTGGATCCGTTTGGTTAAGTTTTGAAGTTAACCAAAAATTTCTGCTGGAATGCACCCTGAATGTGGCGCATAAGGTCCTTATGCGGCGCATTTGGGGCCAGTTTCAGCAATATTTGGTTTTTGTTTGTTCCGTTGTTAAGCATTTTCGTTAGTTGAAAGTTTCCGGTTATTTAAGATAGGAACTTAGGCAAGTTCACTAAGTGTTTTCTTGGTATTAGGATTCATTTTATGATTCCGATTTCGATTCCGACTCACACCCGTTTACGATACAAGTATAGTTACGATCAATTTACAATTAACTCAAAGATAGAGAATGCGGTTTTCACCTGAAATTAGACGATTGTCACAATAAACCTTACTCTCCTTGTTGAAAATAACAATTTGTAGTGGTGAAATTTGTTGTTAATTAGTTCAAATCACAGTCACAAGAAAGAAATTTGAAGGAGTGTTTGTGTGTGTGTGTGATATGCTTCAAAGAGAGAGAGAGAGTTGTAACTATGTGTGTGTGATTGTGAAATGAGATGAGAGTCAATTGAGGGTGTTTGAAGCTAATTACTGGACCCAAAAGGGCTTTTCAACAAGTCCAAAACGGAGCTTTTGGTTTGGGCTCGGTTTTGATAAGTTACAAAAGTTAGAAAACAACAAATGCTGATATGCACACCCAATGCGTCACATAGGGTGCCAGATGCGGCGCATTTGGGTCCAAAACTGGGATTTTAGTTTTTCGTTTAAGTTATCGTTACGTACATGCGTTAGTTTAGGGCTCCCGATTGTTTTACATATGAACTTAGGCAAGTTCATTATAGGTATTCTTGGTATTAGGATTCATTAAATGATTCGATTTAAATTCCGATTTTTGAGATACGTACTTCTCGGTATAAGTATAAACACGAGCAAAGCATGATTTCTCGAAGATAAAGAATACGTTAACCGACAAATTTGGCTTAAACCTCCTAACTTATTACCATGAGCATACTAAATATTTGGCACTTAGATAAACATAAAGCTTACGTCTCGAGGACGAATCAAAATAAACACTTAAAACCAGATTCTCAATAATAAACCGTGAGTAAAACAAAGCGAAATACAAGGGTCAAAACAATTGCGAATAAAAGCATAATAATAACGGTAACATAAGTACCTCAAATTGACGGGACGTCACATGCATCTATATGAACCCAAGACCTTTCTTTTTCCTTGTGACCTTTTGTGTTCTTACAGCAGTTACATTCACACTCATTTGTTTTTTTTTTTTTGTTAGTGGTCGCCAAGGACACCTGACTTTGTGAATTTTGTTGAGTAACTCCTTCAATTGTGATCAAGTGATCTTCCAAAGGAATATCATTTTTTCACAATATGCAGTTTACTCTCTTCAACTAAGTCCTCAATCAGAACTTCAGCATAGTTGATTGGATCAACTTTGAATGATTATGTTGGAGGTGTCTGTGAAATTGGGATTCTAGGTTCTTCTAAGGATGAAGGAATGTAATTTTGATTAAATGGTGGAGCTACTTCATTATAACCTATTCCCTGCTTTTACCTTTCCATGTATCTGTTGTTGAATAAGGTTATTTACAGATTTTGAAGCAAATTCTAGTTTCCCTACATTTAATTCAACCTTATCTTTTTCCTCAGTTATTCTTTTGATTTCTTCCCTAGCATCCTTAAGCTTAACTAATAAATCATCTCGCTGCCATTCAACCAAATTAATCTTTTCTTGATAACTTAATTCATTAGCTTTATAAGATTTAATCTGATTTTCTAAATTTTCTATGCCCCTAGAAGCTGATCTTCTTTGTTCTTCTAATGTTTTAAGTGAGTCACACATAAGTTGATTATGATTCCTATAATTTAGCATGACTTCCTTACATTCAGTAGAACAAAGTTTAGAATTTACCTCAGCCATGAGAGATGATGTTGCAGTGTCCTTTGAAGAAGAATCAATGGCCATCAAGGATTGAATGAGATTGGATTCTTCAGTAGTTTCTTGCTCATCTTCATCCCAGTCGTATCCAAGAATGTCTTCATATGGAGCAGTAGAAAAAGGCACAGTAGAAACACAAGTTGCAGTAGTATCAACTTCTTCCGTATTAACATCCTTTGCAGTAGAAACAAAAACAGTAGAAACAGTAATCACAAACGCCATTAATGCTCTGTTTTGACTGGTTTTTTCTGCTAGGTCATTCCAATCATATCCAGATACATCTTGCGTGATTAGTGTTGTTGATGTATTTCCTTGTGTATTTATTGAGTTGTTGAGCTTTGGCTTGTTTTTACATTCCCTTGCAAAGTGAACTGGTTCACCACATTCGTAGCGCTTTACTTTGCTTTTGTTAAAGACAACTCTTTCGTTGTTTCTTATATTGAATCTTCTGCCAGTTCTGTTCACAAACCTCCTTGCACTCAATGAAAGTATGGCCATCTGCCACTTGAGATCCATCTATTCCCAATCATCTTGATGGATCTGCTTCAGATCTTCATTGGTTAAACAAGAGCTTTGTGAAATAAAAGTTTCAAAGGACAAATCTTCTCCACTGTCATGCTGAGTTGTTCCAGAAGGTGTGATAAGAGCAGTATTAAAGTTGTTAATACTGTTGTTGATGTTGCTTGGCTTCTTTGCTTCAACCTCAGCTTCAAAAACTCTTAGATCATTGTAGAGATCATCCAACTCCATCTCCTCCAAAACATCACCTTGTCTGTATGAGACAGTATAGATGATCCATTCATCACCCAATGATCTTATGAATTTTCTATTGATATCACCTTTATAAATCCTTACTCCTGCACTTAATAGCTCTCTAGTAAGCTTCTTGTATCTATCAAACGTTTGAGTCATTCTCTCTTCCTTCAATGCCTTGAAGTTTTCATACTCTTGCTTGAGAAGAGCCTTCTTATTCTTCTTTGTATTCTTAGTCCGCTGAATCTCTTCTCTAAGGCTTCCCATAAAGACTTAGCATCATTGTATCCTTCAAATTGTGATTGATATTCATTGGGAATAGCAATAAGAAGGATACTCGGTGCCTTTATCTCTGTTTGCTTCTCTCTTCTCTCTAGATCAGTTGTGGGAAGAGTAACAGTTCCAGGAAATCCATCAGCTGAGAGATTGGAAATATCTTTGTTACCATTAACGATAACATCCCATACTGCATAGTCAGAGAGCAGTATGTGTTGTTTGATACATAGCTTCCATAGATCAAAGTCGTTGCTGTTGAGTACAGGAACTTTGTTAACTAACACGTCCGTCATGACAGTTAATTGGATTCTTCTTGTGGAGACTTTTATTAAACTTGTAGATCAATGGATCTTGAGCACCTCCTGTACTCTGATACCACTTGTCAGGATCGTTCAGGTTATGTAAACCCAAAGTATGTTCAAAGG
This sequence comes from Senecio squalidus, assembly GCA_910822075.1. Classification (NCBI taxonomy): domain Eukaryota; kingdom Viridiplantae; phylum Streptophyta; class Magnoliopsida; order Asterales; family Asteraceae; genus Senecio; species Senecio squalidus. The sequence continues at coordinate 46,480,908 of CAJVGC010000582.1, read as the reverse complement.
AAGATCTTGATTATCAAGGAAGTTCAACAGCGGAAGAACACCTTGATATTACAAGTTTTACGATCAAACAAATATCGTATTATGTGAATAACAATGAACAATGAATAAAAATAATGAATGTCGGATATTAAGCCTCAATATACTGAATAATAATGAATCAATACACGTGTTTCTCTTTCTACAAGGATCTATATTTATAGACCTTGAGGCTAACCCTATCTACAATAGGAAACAACTAATAAACAATTAAAATTCAATCTAATCATAATCACTAAGTTTACGGAATAAGATAATTCCATAATTATCTTCAAGCAGTAGAAACACTAACGGGCCGTAGTAATGAGTATCTTCAGTAGTAACCAGCAGTAGTAACTGTCTTGTAACCTTCAGCCATAGTAACTGTCTTGCATACAGTATTAATGGTCTTCATGCAGTATCAATGAAACAGTACTAACTCAGCAGTATTAACTAAGCAGTATTAATGATACTAAAACTATTTAACTTAAAGTTTTAATCCCAACAATTGTATTCACTTGGCACTGAATAATGCATGGTACATGTGGTTTGGACAATCCCCGTCGTACTTGCATGTTTGATAACAAGTGAACAAAAAAAATTCCAAAACACTAGCGCATCTGTTGATAGTGATGGATTTCCGGTTTATTGAAGACGTAATGACAGAATAGCGGTTCTAAAATATGGAGTTTTACTTGATAACCGTAATGTCACCTACAATAATACAATAAGGTTCTTCTAAAACAATTTCAGACACACATAAATGTCGAATGGTGCAACCAGGCTAGGCTGGCTCTATTAAGTATTTGTTTAAGTATATTAACAAAGGCCTTGATTGAGTGTGAATTACTTTTGATGTCGGTAACAATGATGAACAACAAGAGATCCATGTGGACGAGATAAAGGAATTCTACAATTTTCGTATCTATGAGTATGTGAAGCATGTTATAGAATATTCAATTATGATGTTCATTACAGGACTCCGTCAGTCAAGAGATTACCTTTTCATCTTCCCAGTCAGCAACAAGTTGTTTATCAATCAGATGATGATATTGATGATGTCCTGGAAAAATCTCCAACCGCTTCTTTGTTGTTCATGTCTTGATAGAGTGTAACAAAATTTATGAAGAAACACGAAACTTGACTTATGTGGAGTTCCCACCTAAGTTTGTGTGGAAGTTAAAGGAGTGATGATGGGAGCCTAGGACGCTATAGGGTTGTTTTGCGATTAGATGAATTCATAGGTATCTGAACCCTCGGTGAGCTATATTATTTAAGAATTCTATTAAACAAAGTCAAAGGGCCAACATGCTTCAAAGATATGCGTACGTTCAAAGCAACAATTATATGATACTTTTAGAGATATTTGTTACGTAATGTAACTTTTGAATGACAATAAAGAGTATATTGAATGTATTGAAGAAGCAAGTCATTTTGACACAAGTTATTACATACAATATTTTTTTGCATATATGTCACATGAAATTTGACAATTAATTGTTAGTTGTAGTTAATTAAATGATTGTCAACTTTCCATTAAGTCAACAATTTAGCACTTCTATTTTCATTAACCTCGTCAAACTCCTATTATTTATATTTTTCTTTCGCAGATTTACTACTCGGACCTGATCAACTACAGAATTTAACATTGTTTGAAATTGAAAAGATAATGATTCAGAATAATTCTAGTCTCAAACATTTCGAAACAATGCCATATCATGTTCATACATCTATATATCAGTCACCTAAACGCTTTATTAGTGACACACTTGAATATGGCCAAAATATTTTGGAACATGAAAACTTCAGCTTTTATGCTCTCTAATATCTGAACAAAATGAAGTATTTGACATTGTGATAGCAGCTATTGAAACCAATCAATGAGGCGTCTTTTTTTGTTTTTGGTTTTGGAGGTACATGAAATACATCCGTTTGGAAGACTTTGTCTGCTTTTCTACGATATAAAGGCAAGATTGTTATAGATGTTGCATCAAGTGCTATTGCTTTACTTTTATTAACCGGTTGCAGGACAACTCATTCTCGGTCTCATATACCCAATAATCTTAATAAGAATTCCACGTGCTTTATAAAACGAGACAGTGATACTTCTTCCTTGCTAAGAGAGACAAAGTTTGTTATTTGGGACGAAGCACCTATGGTTCATAGACATGCTTTTGAAGCTTTAGATCGAACACTGAGAGATATAATTGAAGGTTAATGTTGACTGGGTAGGCCAAAGTCACCGAGTCTACTGTAATAAAAATAAGTGGTTGGCTAAAATCAAGGAAAAGATGTGGTCCATCACTATCCACGTCTTGTTCCTTATTTAAGCAATGTTAGCTAAAGTAGTTTTATTATTCAGAAAAGTAGTTTTGTACTTGTTTCCTTTTATTCCTTGTTAAGTCATTTTTCAAGTATCAATAAAGTTAATTGTCTCACTTTGATTGTGAGTCTTTGATATCCAATACTTGGTATCAGAGCAAATCTGATTTTGAATGCCAAAGTACCCAAGATACAATCTCATGTCGACTGTTGCAACCACTTCAAATACCCCTTCGAATGAGAGCTCTATCTCTTTCTAGATTCCTATTTTGACATCCACTAATTACACCACTTGGGCCATTAAAATGGAGGCGATAATGGATGCCCAAGGCTTGTGGGAAGTTGTTGAACCTACAAGCGGGGATGATCAAGACAAACGGAAAAATAAAACGGCCCGAGCGTTTATTTTCCAGGCTATCCCAGAAGACGTCTTATTGCAAGTGGCGAAGAAGAAGACGGCGAAGGAAATATGGGAATCACTAAAGATGAGATACCTAGGAGCGGAACGGGTAAAGAAGTTAAGGTTACACACTCTAAAGGGCGAATTTGACGGGCTGAGAATGAAAGATGGAGCTTCTATAGATGATTATGCCGGGAAAATTTCGGGAATGATCTCGAAATTTGGGAGTCTAGGATCGACTCTAGAAGATGGAGTATTAGTTCGAAAATTACGAGATATTGTACCTGATAAGTATCTGCAGTTGGTTGCTTCCATAGAACAATACTCCAACATTGATTCTATGCCTTTTGACGAAGCTATTGGACGACTAAAGGCCTATGAATACCGGCTAAAGTTGAGGAAAGCGAACTCCAGTCAAGAGGGTACTTTGCTATATAGTAAAACCTCCAATCACGGTGATAAACACCACCAAGGCAGAAATCATGAAGGCTCAGGTCGTGGTAGAACGGGACAAGGTGAAAGGGGAGAAAGATATGACACTAGGGGCAGAGGTTCAGGTCGTGGAAGATGGAACGTTGGACTTTGGGGTAACGGATCGCGTTCTGATTCATCACACCAAAAAACAAATGACAAAAGACATGTCAAATGTTTTAAGTATGAGGAATACGGGCATTATGCCTCTGAGTGTGGCACGAGAAAGAAAGATGACCAAGAAGTGAACCTATCCAAAACGCAAGATGAAGACGAGGCGCTGTTATTGAGTATTCATGGAGGGAACGATAAAGAATGGATTATGTTAAATGAAGAAAACGTGTTCCCAAACAAACACGAATTCGAAAGTGAAACGAGCTTGAATCTGTGGTACCTAGACAATGGGGAAAGCAACCATATGACGGGGAACGAAGGGCTGTTCGCCTAATTAGACAAGAAAATAACCGGTCAAGTCCGGTTTGGAGATGGTTCTAAAGTTTGTATCGAAGGTAGAGGGTCGATTGTGGTTGAATGTAAAAATGGTGATCACTTCACCATCTCGGAAGTTTACTACATTCCGGCGTTGCGGAGTAACATAATAAGTTTGGGACAACTTACTGAAGTCGGGTATAAAGTTGAAATGATGAATGATTATTTGAAATTGCATGATATGCATGGCAAGCTGGTCTAAACGTGATGAGGTCAAAAAATAGATTGTACAAGATACTACTCAAGCCTACAAAGCCAATGTGTCTGAGTGCAAATGTAGATGACGCAAGTTGGTTGTGGCACGCGCGCTTGGGGCACGATAACTTTCATCGACTTGCAGAGATAACGCAAAAGGAACTGATAAAGGGAGCCCAAAAGATAATGGTACGGAATCAGGCTTGTGATGGATGCTTGAAAGGAAAACAAACTCCAAAGTCCTTCCCGAAAAAAACGCAATGGAGAGCGAGTCAGGCGTTAGAATTGGTGTATGCTGATTTATGTGGGCCTATTACGCCGAAAATGATGGGTGGAAATCAGTATTTCCTGCTCATAGTACACGATTTCTCCCGATATATGTGGGTATACTTGCTGCCATCTAAGGATAAAGCACTCCATTTTTTCAAGGAATTCAAAACTTGTGCTGAGGGAGAAAGCAATCACAAGGTTAAAATGCTAAGAACCGACCGAGGAGGCGAGTTTAATTCTAAGGAGTTTACTGATTTTTGCAAGACTACAGGTATTCGAAGGCAACTCACTGCTCCATACACTCCGCAACAAAACAGAGTGGTGGAACATCGCAATCGATCAGTTATGGAGATGATGGAGCCCAAATGAAGGCGATGTTGGTACCGTATGAATTCTGGGGAGAAGCAGTGAGACACTCGGTGTATTTACTCAATCGAGTAACAACTAAAGCGGTCAATGGAATGACACTATATGAAGCGTTAAAGGGCAGAAAGCCTAGTGTACACCATCTACGGGTATTCGGATGTGTCGCATATGTTAAGAAACTGGGAAACTATCAAGGGAAGTTGGATGATAGATGTATACCAATGGTGCATTTGGGAGTTGTTGATGGGAGCAAAGCCTACAGATTGTTGCACCCTAGCAACAACAAAGTTGTAATTGCTCGTGACGTTGTATTCAAAGAAAAAGAAATGTGGGCCTGGGAAAGCAGGAGTATAGATGAGACCAACAACAACATAAACTGGGCTAATGTTTTTATTGGGAGTACAGTATAGAACAATAATGCCTCATCAAATTTAGGGTACGATTCACCCCCTAATTTTAACTCACCAATTAATGTTCACTCCCCAGGTTCAAATTCAGGATAACAAGAGTTACCAAAAGATGATGAAGGGTCTGATTTTCACTCAGAGTCGCGATCGAGGTTCGATCATACTCCCCCCCCCCCCCCCCCCCCCCCCAGGGAATTTCGATCTATTCGAGATAGTTATGCAAGGACAGAACGTATGGCAGACCTGTTCCTCGTGGATGGTGACCCGATGACTTACTCAGAAGCAATTGGAGATAAAGAATGGAAAAAGGCGATGAAATCTGAGGTACAGTCGATAGAGAAGAATAACACGTGGATTCTTGTGAATTTACCTACATGTAAAAAGGCGATAGGGTAGCGGTGGTTATTCAAACTGAAACGGGATGTTTCTGGAGTGATCACGAGATACAAGGCACGGATCATTACGAAAGAATATGTGCAAGAGAAAGGGATAGATTTCGAAGAGGCATTTTCTCTGGTTGCTCGAATGGAGACGATAAGGCTGCTACTAGCTATTGCAGCTTCCGAAAACTGGCTTGTGCATCATCTTGATGTCAAGTCAGCATTTTTGAACGGGGAATTTAAAGAAGAAGTGTACGTCACGTATGCTGCATCATCTTGATCACCTGGATATCACAGAAACAGAAAACAATTGCCCTAAGCTCTTGTGAAGCCGAATTTGTTGCTGCCACGTTTGATGCATGTCAAGCCTTATGGTTGCGTAATCTGGTAAGTGAACTAATGGGAAGGAGGCCACAAAAGGTAACGTTATTTGTGGACAATGAAGTTGCGTTAGCTTTAATGAGGAACCCGGTGTTTCATGGTAGGAGCAAACACATCGACACAAAATATCATTTCATACGGGAATGTGTAGGAAGGGAACAAATTCAAGTTGAATTTTTTAGTGGTAATCAACAGAAAGCAGATGTGTTGACAAAGCCTTTAGCTCCTGTGAAGTTTGAAGGGATGCTCCAGATACTAGGAATCAAGACAGTGAAGAAAATTGTCAACATTAAGAGGGAAAGTGAAGGTTAATGTTGACTGGGTAGGCCAAAGTGACCGATTCTACTGGAATAAACAAAGTTGTTGGCTAAAATCAAGGAAAAGATGTGGTCCATCACTATCCACGTCTTGTTCCTTATTTAAGTAATGTTAGCTAAAGTAGTTTTATTATTCAGAAAAGTAGTTTTGTACTTGTTTCCTTTTATTCCTTGTTAAGTCATTTTTCAAGTATCAATAAAGTTAATTGTCCCACTTTGATTGTGAGTCTTTGATATCCAGTAATAATGAGTTTGACTATGTTAATTTATGCAGACATACCATTTGGCAGTAAGGTTAGTGTTTTTGGAGGGTACTTTCGACATATTCTTCATGTCATTCCTAAAGGGAGTCGTGAAGATATACTCAATGAAATTTTAAACTCATCTTATATATGGAGAGATCGTAAGGTTCTCAAATTAACAGTCACATGCGATTATTAGGTAAGTCTGACACTTTAGATTTGCAGGAAACAAAAGAATTTGCAGAGTGGGTTTTAAACATTACCGAAGGCAAAGTTGGTGGTCCAAACGATGGTGAAGCTATTACTGATATACCTGATGGCATTTTGATCAACGACTCGGTTGATCCAATTTTTTCAATCATAGAATTTGTCTACCCTTCCGTTCTTCCTAACTTGGAAAATCTATCTTACTTTCAACAGAGAGCGATACTTGCTCCAACACATGAGGTTATCGACGTCATTAACGTGCTTAAAGTGATTTTGACAAAGAGTACTCATACTAACCATATGTGTTAAATGGTCTTAAACTTTCCGACTTGCTTAACCATAAGTTGGTTTTGAAAATAGGTGTTCTTGTGATGTTGTTACGAAACATTAATCAGTCCGGGGGGGGGGGGGGGGGGGGGGAGAGAGACTATGAAACTGTACACGACTACAGACTCTTAGAATGGGTGAAAGTGTAATTGAAGCGCATATTATATCTAGAATTAATATTCGTAAAAGAACGTTTATTCCAAGAATGCGACTAAGTCCTTCAAATGAATTTCTTTTCAGATTCAAAGAAAGAAATTTCCTATTGTCGTATGTTTTGCAATTACAGTCAATAAGAGTCGGAGACAATCACTATCGAAGGTTGGTTTGTTTTTTAAACGATCGGTTCCTACACATGGTCAGTATTATTTTGTCGTGCCGAGAGTAACAAGTAGAAACGGATTAAAGATTTTAGTTTTAGACAAAAATGGAAACATCACCAATAAGACGTTGAATGTGGTCTACAAGGAAGTTCTACGTAATCTCTAGAACTAAGACTAAAAGGCTTTTTTTGACTTTTTTTTTTATTTTTTATTTTTATTTTTTATCATTGTAATTCAATTTATCTTTACTATATATAAAGCATTTCCTCTTTTAACTTAAATGTTGAATTTTTAGGTAAAATATAATTTCTAATATACCGTTGCTTAATAAATATAAAATATAAATTGATCTTAATTTATCTCTCTAATTAATTCTATTACCACTCTCATAAAAGAAAAATATCTTTATAAAATAAAAGTCAATGTAAATTAATTGATATTAAATATGTAGCCATATACCTATTATTTACTAACTTTAAGCTTTATTTTTATTTTATTTTTCGCTAAAAGGGACAAAGCCCCGGCAAACTAAAATTAAAATAATAGTACGTTACACAACATGATGATTTAACAAAAACCAACAGAAAATAAGCACACAACCTAAAAACATGACATCCAGGCGAGCCCAACGACCACAAAAACAAACTCGAACAAAACTAGCCCTATTACTCTAAATCAGCAACAAGACACGACCCACAAAACACTTAGCCCGAACTTGACACCAGCCGCAATCAACCACTTAGACCGAACATTCAAAACTTGGCTCCCATGCAAATCCAAAGAAATAATCTTCAACCTAACCATACCAAAAATCACCTAAACTAAACCATCAATAGAGTTAGAGCCTTTTTAAACATACAGGATTTCTCTCTTGCCAAACAAACTAAACAGAAGAAGCAAAAACTAAGCGCCCAATCAAGCCCCAAACATTTCCCTTACTCGATCGAGCTTGAAGGTGACCCACAACATCCATCCATTTCCACGTTGAGTTTGGCATATCAGTAAACGCCACTATTTCTTTCCAAACTTGTTTTGTGTAATCGCATTCAAAAAACAAGTGGTCATGAGAATCAAGACATACATTACAGAAAACACAATTAACGAACTGCAGATTACTCAATTTATCCCAATCTTGAAGCGATCTTGCGTCTTTAACCTTTTTAACATAAGTAACCACACAATAAACGAATGACGTGGAATGCTATATGAAAACCATACCACATCTTTCCAAACCACTCAGCAGCCCGAGAGCGAACAGTGACCCACACATGAGAAGCTGAAAAACACTCCTTCACACCCTTTTAACTTTAAACTTTAAGCTTTATTTGATGAAGTGAATTTTAAGTATTTGATACCTATAATCTAAATTTTCATAAAGTTAATTAATATTGTTGTGGTTCGTGTTGCTCTATAATTCTAGCTAGATGGTTATCATCAGAAGTTTATATTCCTCTATTAGTCATGGATAAGTCTTAATAGCAATAAGCTTAGTAGTATTGCACTTGATACTTTTAGGGTTAATAAACCTTGCTACCATGTTGATTATCCTTCATTACAACATTTGAATGAAGGCCTTGTCTAATGGGCTCATGAAACAGGTTGAATTTAAATGTTTTAAAGGAAAATATATTTTTTACGACTTGAAAGGCCGACGATAAACGATTAGAAAGCATAGTGCTCGACGGAAATTTTAAATTGTCGTTGCATCGCCATAGAAAAATTAGGTTTGGTTTATGGAAAACATGGGTTTATACGGTAATACTATTCTAAGAAATATTTAATTATATCTCTTTTGGATTGAAGGTGAAACAATTAGACGCCACTTATTAAAAATAAATATGACCCGAAGGGACGAATTAGAAACTATTAGACTTTTGTTATGTTCCCAAATGAGCTTAATCTTCGAATTAGTCGAATTACCCAAATGGGTTGAATGAACAGAACGAGAAATATTATTTTTATGTTCCAAATGGTCAAACAATAAACTATGGGGGTGTTTGTTTCACGATTTTTTAAAGAATTGGGTGAATTGGAATTGGATTCTTTTTCCATAACGTGTTTGGTTAAAGTTTATGACGGAATTAAAATCCGATGGAATCTAAATTATTCTTTACTTACAAAATTGAGATTCATTAGAGTAGTGGGGAAGAATTGGCAAAATGGGTCATACAACATAATAATTCTTATCGTTGAATGGTAGAAACCATAAATTATTACCAAAAGATTTTTTTTTATATTGTCCGAAAGGCTAGACTTAAAGTTATTACACCCCACATATATATATGACGAGACAGATGATAAATTACCATAAACTGTTACTCCATTATAATATGTTGAATAAAAAAATTTCGTTGTCGCTGGATCGTGTGGGTACTACACTAGTCTTCAATAATACATTTGCAACTTTATATAGTTATTGTTTCACTTGATGTTGAATTTTAACATTTTCAAACCATTTTATTTATTTAAGAGGTTATACTACTACAAAAAGTATTATGTAGACCGGTTGTAAACGCTTGTTAGACCGGTTCTTGAACACGTCTACATGTTAGAGGTCTACTTGTTTAAAAGTAATATAGACCGGTTCTCTAACCGGTCCTGATATGATCAATTAGACCTGTTATTAATTTTTTTTGCGCACGTTTTAATATCATTTAGACCGGTTAATATGTCTTTTAGACCTATTTAAAATGTTATTCATATTCTTTTTAAACCTTTGATATTTTCTTTTAGACCTCTTTTAGCAGGTCTTAATATTTTCTTTTTAGACGTGTGTCCCATAAATTCCAAAATCTAAAATCTAATTTTAAAATCACAGATTACATTAATCTGGAATTTATAACCCAAACAAAAAATTCAGTGCTATTATTGAAACGAAAATATATTATGAAGATATTCAAAGTATTAACACACGTTCGGGTACATACAAAACCATAATCCAATCGTATTTACTACATAATATTCAACAAAATTAAACAAAACTAACTACTTGATATGAAATCTCAAGTGCCAAAAACTAATAGATCCAAAAACTTATGATTTCCTGTCCAACATGGCTCTTCGAGTTTCCTTTGTCCCTAAAAGACATTAAGATCAACATAAACATTTTTACTCTTCAAAAAGTCTAAAGATGAATGTATTACGAAGATCAAAGTGAATTATAGAAGTCTTTTTACGACATATACCTTAACCACTTTCCAGGAGCAAATCAGGAAGATCTTAGAGGAAATATTACAATTGTGTTAGAATTTATAGAAACAATTTAATAAAATACCAAAATAAAAAATATAATTTCTTACTCATCTACACAGTCTGTGAGCAAATCCTAAAATTTTCTTGTGTGATATTGAATGAATTATGCAAAACCCAAAATTTTCCTGTGAAATAAACCAGTTTCCTGACAATTATATAGAAGATTTGGTCAGAGAGAAACAAATATATTTTCATATGAACACAAATATGAATTTAAAAACATATAATTATCTCAAAAAAATATAAAAAATGGTATTTAATAGTATTACCTTAGAAAAAATGGTAATGAAATTCAAAATGAAAGAATCACTTTTCACAAAGCATTAATGGAGTTTTTTTTTTTTTTTTTTTTTGAATAAATGTAATCAATGATAGATATAGAGAATAGAAGTTATAAAATAACTAGATTTTAGGAGAAATTATACTGGCCACGTTTAAAAATCTCCACAAAAATTTATCTAGACCAGGTGATTTAGAATTAGTCGTTTGCATTTTCTTTCTAGACCTCTTGGTACATTTAGACCGGTTCATATATTACTATCTAGACCCCTCATTTAAATTTAGTCGCTCTCATTTCTTTTTTATACCTCTTAACACATTTAGACCGGTTCCAATGACATATTAAGACATGCTGTCACTTTTAGTTTTGGCGGAACTTATTATATAGACCTATTACATTTTTACCGGTCTAAATATATGGGTCTAGATAATCATAAATGTAGTAGAATTATAACCTACTTTATATAAGCAATTCAAGTTCAACTAATTAACATTTGATATGGGACTAGACATATTCGAGAACTGAATGAGCATCCACTAAAACTTATAACCTCTAGTAACTTTTGGCTACCGTTTAAATAATCGGAAAAGTCAATAAAATTTAGTAGTGTTTAAATAGAAAATAGTAAACAAATCGTAAAAGTCAATAAAATTTAGTAGTGTTTAAATAGAAAATAGTAAACAAAGCCTTTAAGTTATGATTAAAAACAATTAAGCAATTATAATAGATAAAAGCATGACCTTTTCTGTTATATATTTATAGAGCTGTAAACGAACCGGATGGATACGAACATGAGTGTGTTCATGTTCCTTCATTTAATTTTAAAAGGACAAATAAACGAACACGAACGCGTTAACGAAAGAAAAAATTTGTTCATGTTCGTTCATCAATATTAAAACTTGTTCATGTTCGTTTATGTTCGTTTTCGTTAATAAGTTAAGCAAATATAAAAGAACGTAGATGAATATAAACAAGCATAAACAAACATAAGCCGACATAAACGACGACATATATAAAGGTATTACTTCCATCGATGATCATAAATATATCATTATCCCATAATATATTCATAATAACATTATTATCCTAGTTAATACTTACATAAAAACTTTTAAACAATTTAATTGAACGTTTACAAACGTAAATAAACGAACAGAGTCTTTTTTCATATTCGTTCATTTAACTAAATGAACATAAATTTTTGTCCTGAGTTTGTTCATTCATTAAATAAACAAATATAAACAAGTTTTTCGCCGAATGATTCGTGAACGATTCGCTAAACCTTTATTTTGTTTACAACCCTATACATATTTGGATGAGTTTTTTTTTTCTTTCAGTTTTTCATAATAATTATGGGATGAGTTATTTCTTACCCATAGTGTTATTAGCATATTCCCTTTTAAATTTAATATTAAATATTAAATATTGTAGATAGAGACAATTAAAAGAGAATATAATATACTATCATTGAATAAAACATTTCTTTGTTTTAATTTATGAATATTATCACAAAACAAACCGGATTTTAAGGCCCAATAAAATAATCTTAAAAAAATCTCATGCAGCCCAAAGTTGGTATATTTGTTGTTGTTGTTGTTGTTGATTTTGAACTACAGCTTCCCAAAACGCATGATCCTAAATTCCAAATAAAAGTGTTTGTTTGTTTGTTAGTTATCGATCGATTCTAGAAATAATAGATATAGATATAGATACGTATAATTGTAGTGGAAAATGGCGGATAAATCTAGGTTAGCATTGGCGGTGTTAGTATTGGTTTTAAGTTTAGCGAAAAAAGGTGAATCTGTATGGCTGAATATACCAAGATCGGGAAATAAGTGTGTCACGGAAGAAATCCACAACAACGTTGTTGTCGTCGGAGATTATGTCGTTATTTCCGATGATCATCTTCATCCTACTCCAACTATATCCGCTAAGGTAATCATTTCACATAATTTTAGTTAACAAAATGGATGATTGAAACCAGATAAAGCTTTAATTATTGTTTCATGTATTATGGTTAGGCTAATTTGGAAACCAAAATTGTAAACTGCCCGGATATAAAATATGTTACCACCTTCTGCTACTGAAAAGATCTTACATTTTGAAAATTTAAACTTATTGGTCTTTAGATCGTAAACTTATCTGTCCTAGTGTTGGATTCTTCGGTGGTTTTAAGCGTAATCACTTAAGATATGCTATGAATTAGAGCCTAAGTACTGGTTGGAACGTATTTTTAAAAACAAATGATGCAAAAACACATCTTTTGTAGTTAAATATATGTGTTCGTGTGTGTCTGCTTGTTCAAATACACCTTTTGAGAATGCCAAGTGATCTAGCCCCGTTACGTTTTGCTCATTTTTGAATTGCAATGCATAAGAACTCATGTTTAACAGACCATCTTACCAAAGCCTTATATGTATATGCCTTTAGTTTATGCTACATATATTTATTGCATAAGAACACATGTATATGCATTTAGTTTATGCTACACACACACACACACACACATATATATATATATATATATATATATATATATATATATATATATATATATATATATATATATATATATATATTATTGCTACATATTTAACAGTCCGTCTTACCAAAGCCTTATATGTGAAAATTCATTTAAAGGGAATGTACTTGTGGCGATTAATTCATTTTACTTGCCTTTTTCTTTATGTTACAAAGATTATCTTTAGACTACCTAATTTTGTTTGTTTGAAAACAAATGAGCTGTAATCTTGGTTTTTGCTACATTTGCAGGTTACATCACCTTATGGAAACACCCTTCACCACAAGGAGAACGTAACACATGGTCAGTTTGCATTCACGTCAAGCGAGTCTGGGCAGTATCTGACGTGTTTCTGGGCGGACCACCCTGGTGAAGGTGGTGCCTTAAGTGTTAATATTGACTGGAAAATTGGAGTTGCAGCAAAGGACTGGGACTCGGTTGCTAGGAAAGAAAAGATTCAGGTGAGATATAACTTTCAACATTATGCTCCTTGATTATTTTTGCTTCTCTTTCCCAATGGAATAACATGTTAAACATTAACAAATAAATTAGAGGTGGCAATTTCGACCCATTTACACAAAAATGGGTCCATTCAGGTTAAGTTTTATCTCTAAGATCGCAGATGGGTAATATCTGAAAAATATCTTAAAAGAATTCGAGTAAAATGGGTTGAACGGGTCGAAAATCACAGAAAGTTTTTAATGAATATAACCTATCAAACTATATTATTCATTTATATAACATTTACCTGACAATATTTATTTATGAAGAATTGGCCATTACCTGACCCACCCATTTTGCCACCAATAAAATAAATCCTGAGATCTGTCAATTGTGAATCTAACATCGCCATTATGTAAAGTTTCATTGAGGGACTATCCTGCACACGTTGTTAGCTACAATGATAGTCTTCTAGTAATGTCCGAATCTTTGATGAAGCAAGGTTCTTGGATGGTACGAATGTAGAACAATTTAATAGTTAATCTTCTGTGTATGTAGAATGTTCATTAGCCAAAATTTTATTTGTGAATTTCTGGAGCCAAATGTGGGATTCTGGATTTGGTTAAAAGGAATATGTGTCTCGGTTTTAGGGTTTGTGAATGTAGCCTTACCGCACAAATGTTCTGCATTTTAAATATCGTCAGATTTCCTTTAGTCAAAAGCTTCACTGTAAATTATGTTTGTTTCTTTGCTTTTCTATTGTGTAGAACTTCCCTTACATTTTTTGCAGCATTCCTGTCTTTGAAAAGATTCCAAGTTATATTTCTTCATTTGCATATCATTTTCGTTATAAAAGAAACCGATGGCATTAGTTTGGGTATTTATAAGTTTGACGGATAGTTGCACAATAATGAAGGAGTTATGTCCTTGTCTTGTTTTACTTGCCCTAACATTTTTGCTTGAATTGCTTCATAGGGTGTTGAGCTTGAATTGAGAAAGCTTGAAGGAGCGGTGGAGGCCATACATGAAAATTTAATATACCTCAAGAGCAGGTGAATTTTCTTCTCGCAGTTTGAGTGCAAGCATGGTATGGGTGGGTCGGGAAACGGGTCAAAAGCAACATTTTATTTTAGGTTTGCTTGGGTTAACCACACTCAACACTTTTTATCCAGTTTTTAAATTATTTTTGTGTAATACCGAATTCCTTACTATGATTATAAAAAATGCTATTGTTAGTTTATTACAAGTTACAACAATAATATAAATATAAATATAAATGTAAATATCTGTATTAATAATAGACTTTGGGTTACTGTCCAACAGATTTACCCGTCTCCTTTTAGCTAAATACTTTATGTTTAGTCGTCTCACCCGTTTGAGATAAAATACAACACATAGACCTATTATTTAATAAATGAGTCAAAACTGCCACATGTATTAACCTATTATCACCGTCTGTATCAATGTATGTGTAATGCATGTACATGTATTTTTAATTATAATTTGCGCACGGTTTTGATGCTTATGCAGAGAAGCAGAAATGAGAGGAGTGAGTGAGACTACCAATTCTAGAGTGGCTTGGTACAGTATATTATCCTTGGGTATTTGCATTTTGGCCTCGTGTTTTCAACTATGGTACCTGACGCGCTTCTTCCAAAAGAAGAAACTGATCTAGGTTTCGCAGCCCCTTGTGCTAATATTATGAGACAGGACTTAAACTTAGAAACACTGTTTTTCTTTCTTTCTTGATTGTGGTGGATTCAAGATTCTTGATACCGTTTGTAGAGATATCCTCCTTAATATCCGCTTTTCAGATAGTGGAAATAGTTTATCACCATATCATAGTTTTCGTATTTAATCTTGTGTTTACAAGTGTTGCAGTTGTATGTGAACAAGAGGATCCATACTATGTTTGAAGATGTTAGAACACTTTGTCTCGTGACGTGTTTTATGTAACTTGAAACACAAAATAATGATATACTTAGGTTTTGATTTAAAGGTCGTTATGCTGTGGGGGAGATAGAAAATTTTGTAGAGAAGGGTGTCTACCTTCTTGTGGGTTGTGTTTGGTTCGCACAAAAGTCGTGGGTGTTAGTTCCTTATGAAAGAAAAATGATACTTACCAATGAACGGGGACGTTCCACTCTATATGAGACTCACGAGTTTCTTTCTTATTGTAGTCCAGAGCTGAATGATTGATCCTTCAACTTACGGCTCTCTTAACCCCATTAAGAGGTCCGACCGCCTTCATACGACCCAGATAAACTCGCAAGACTTTTTCATTGAAACACATACTGCAATCAAAGTTAATTTTGTTCCTTTTAAATCATTGACGATTGGATACTTAAACTTTTTTGTCAATAAACTTTAGAAGTTGAAAATTATTATGCTTACAAAAATAATAAAAAGTTAATTTACTTTAGATGTTTGATGTAGCATGTCGACCACGTATCAATCCTTTAATGAAAAATGTCTTTAAAAAAAAATGCACCTATTTTTAGGTGTTCGTTTGGATAGATCGGTTTGATCCGATCCAAATAGATGAATCCGATTGGATTTCGATTCTTATAATATGAATCCGAACCATCCAAACAAATCTAAGATTCTAACCAAATCGAACGAAATTACTATTCGGTTGGATCGGTTTTTAAAATTCGGTTTTCTAGTGATATACAAATGTATATCCCAATAATGTCAACTACACTTATGTGCAAATGTCTTGAACGAAAGTGTTTGTAAAATAGAAGGAAAAGTCGAGGTTCTTTGTCAAATGTCACTAATTCATTAATACGTAATAAATATACTAATCTTATAGGTATCAAACCATTATAATTGAACAAACTAATAAAATATTGACGTATTATGAAATACAAAGAGTAAAATAAATTCTTATTCGGTTTCTTTGGACAATTCGGTTTTTCTATATGAACCAAAAACCAATCCAAAATCAAGAATACTTGTTTGATTTTGGTCCAGTCCAATCAAAAAATCCAAAAAATCAAACCATGCGGTCCATTCAAATTATTCAAATAAACAATTTAATTTTATTCAAATAATGAACATGGCTAGCTATTTTAATGCATCTAAAACATACCCTTCAACATCTTCCTTGTATATAGATACTTTGATTAAAATGGGATAAACCATTCTAGTAATAGAACATCTTCTTTGTATATATATACTTTGATTAAAATGGGATAAACCATTCTAGTAATAGAATATCCAACAATTGTCATGGTTTTAAGAATCCAATCAGAACTCAATATTGCTTTTCATTGGTTTGTTTACAATTTGTTGAACCAACATTTATCAATAACGACATATTCTATAATTATTTCACTTGTCATATCCAAGTGAAGTTCAAAACATTTAAACGTTTGTTGAAGCATGAAATGTGTCATACTAATTTTTCATTTAGGAAGAAAAATATTGAGGCCAAACAAAAAATATGCATACACAAGTAGTAGAATTAGTTATATATATTTCTCTTTTATTTATCATTTTGTATATACTAGATTATTGTCACGCGATAGCGCGGGTAAATATAGACAAAAATTGAATCGTAAACTTTATGTTCATGAACTTGTTCTTTTAAGTTATTATGAGTATATAATATTGCACATATAATAACAAATATATATTTATGTTTATACAAATGTTGTTTATAGCTACAATAACATATATATACATTTAAGTTTATACACAAATTTTAATATTATGTATTAAGAGATTTTATAATAGTAATAATAAGGTAAATCTTAGTCTAATAAAAGAAAAATATTTTTTTAGTGGTGATGAAATTGAAGAAAGAATACAATTATGTATTGTATGTGGGTGTAAATGAAAAAAATGTTTGATGACATCATCAATTTAATCTAACGGTTGAAATAAAAATATCTAACTCATCCAACGGACCTTACTTCGCCATGTAGCATTTAAGGCCCATCTTTTATTATATATTAAAGATAGTTCCAAAAACTACATTTGATATTAGAGAATTGATAAATTAGAATATATATAACTTTCTAAAGACATATTCTGGACCATTCATTTTATTTTAAGATTAAACTAAACCTAATCTTTTTTATTTTTTAATTATCTCACAAATCGTTAATCGTTAGACTAAACAAATTACGTTGTTGCGATCGTCTCGTTTTTATCTTTAATTAGAACAGTTGGGTTATATACTTTCAACGACCTTTTTTTGTTGTATTGAAATTGTAATGATAAAATCACACGTGATATTAGTATCAATACATAAAATTTTATAAAAGAGAAATACTATAAAGCGTATATATTACCAAAATTTAGAAAAAGAATCTAATTGTGACTACTTTTTTTTCCTTCGTTTTTTGACATAAATGTGATAGTACTAAAATCACATTTGATTGTAGTGTAAATTATATGTGATATTGCTATGTATTTAAAGATTTTAAAAATTCGTAAGCCAATAAAAACATGATTTTAACTCTAAATATGAATTTCAAAATACAACAATGTTATATGATGTATAACTTATATGGACCCGAAAAAAGTTTGAATTGTTATGACTTTTTATGTTTTTGTTTATGGCCAAATGCTGAAATTCGTAAGGTAATATTGATGGTGTTAGTAGGTTTAATCTTATATTTATAGAGCTAAAACCTAAAAATACACAAGGCCACAACCTACAACGAGGAATACCCAACACTCGAGTTACAAGCTCGGTACACGAGCAAATAACCCGACACCAAACAAAACTAGTAAAACTGGCTCGGGTGAGGTGTCACGGCACCGACTAAATATGAATCGGCTCGCCCCATCACCAAGTAAAAGTGGCCCGGGTGAGGTGCCTCGGCGCCGAGCAAAAATGACCCAGGTGAGGTGCCCCGACGCCAAGCAAATGTGACCTGGCTCGCCCGCACCAAACAAAACTGGTCTGACGGGTGAGGCGCTCGTGCACGAGCAAAAATGACTCGGTTCACCCATCACCGAGCAAAACTGGCTCTCGGGTGAGGTGCCCCGACACGGGAAAAAGTGACCCGGCTCGCCCCGTCACCGAGCAAAACTAGCCCGACGGGTTAGGTGCTCCGGCACAAGAAAAGGTGACCTGGATCACCCCGTCACCAAGCAAACTAGCTCGACGGGTGAGGTGCCCCGACACGAGAAAAAGTGACCCGGATCGCCCCTTCACCGAACCAAAGTGACCCCGCTGGGTAACTAACCTGGAACACGGAATTTTGGAAGATCGGGCTGCGGAATCCAAATCATTGGGAACTTATGGATATCATAATGACCAAGGCGTTACATCTAAATAATGATATAAACGTTATATCATTACGAGCATAATCAATTGTGACATAAATGTCATTAATGCATATACGTTGGAGGATCCCTGAGTAATGTTGGGTATAAATACCAAACAATATGGTCATCTTCAAGGGGACGCTCCTACGCTCTAACACACATAGTTTACTTCATCATCTTGCACATCCATTGCAGTCAAGATCACATCACCTATTCCCAACCTTGATCACCTTAGGTTCGTGAAGAACTTGTTTGGTTTGCACAACTTTTGCAGGAGATCTAAGGTTGGACTCATTCAAACATCACTATTTTCGTGTTTGACGATCTTTTGATCAAACATTGACGCCATATCAAATTCTCTACCAACGACCAAGTATAAGAAACGAAACTCTTTGGCCTCAAACACTTTGTTGACTTCTACCATCTTCTCACGAGCATTGGGATCCAAGTCAGGCAAATCCACATTAGGATACTTGTTTTGTAATTTTGTACTATCCAAGTGTCTTCCAAAGACACAAGACGCCTGATTAAATTTCTTTAAAACTCTCATCACGTCATCATGTTTCAACACAACTTGAGCAATCCTGCATGAATAGCCAACTCGAGTTGCGCACGCAACGAAGCTGAAGTTTGCCGCTCCAAATCCAAATCTTTCTTAGCTTGGGTGAGATACACCTCACATTGCGCCAATTTCGACTCTTGTGCCCCTTCACTATCAACAAGATCTTCTCTCTCTTTTTTCATTTCCTCCAACTCAATCTCATTATTCATAACTTTTTGCCCCGATAACTACCAACTTTTTTTTCACCATCCAGCTTGGCAGACCACTTAGACTTCAAACTTTCCTCAACCTTGCCTAATTGCACTCTCAACTCAACACAAGTATCTTTCAAACGCTCATGGTCACTAGTCACACGCTTATTGGCTAGTACATACCCCATAATCTCATTAAATAAATCCAAGTCAAATTGGACAGTGCTTTGCGTCTTTGATTCAGCTACGCGCTACATGGAGCCAAATATTTGAGCTAATGGAGGATCAAGTTTTTGGTTAGAGGTTTGTATCATATGACAAAAATTAACATGTATGCATCATTTTTTCTAACATGAATAAGTTTCAACCTTATCTAAAGAACATATATTTGAAGTTGAAGATTAACACACGTTTATAGGACAAACTTGGTATCACTTCTGGACGTAGTGGTTGTGATAAGTCTAAGCTCCTTTATTGTAACTAAATATGAATATGGATTATATTTATTTTATTATAATTAAATACAACAAATGATGTTAATTAGTCTTTTAATGTTCCTAACTTGTAGTTAAAACGTAGACGGTGGTCGATAAGTTTAAACTTGGCTATACTGAGTTTGCTAAGACCTTAGAATTATTTGTTCAAATGGCCGAGAATGTAGAGTTGGTTGATCTGGGGAATTAGGCTAGTTAACATCAGTGAGTATCAAAATTTTCTTCTTTGTTTGATGGTTATTATTTTGTCTCTGTTGACATTTCCATCTTGTATACCATGCAGTAAACGTCTCTCACATAATGTGGTTTGATCGTAATTGGTTCAGATTGTCATTTCAAGTAATAATTGTTAATTGGTTGTGACAGACATGGTGAAGAGGCAGCAAAAGTGAAAAACCAAAAGGATTTGTGCAGCATCACATGGAACAGGGACTGCTTGGGTTGTGTTTAAAATATGAAAGACTCTAAACATGAGGAGGGCTATTAAGCTAAAGACTCTTGTAATAGTCGTAGCCTCACAATTGAAATCATCTAAATCCAAAACATAAGACTTCTTTGTGTTGGTTATGTTTTTTTTTTTCTTTTTTTAATCTTCAAGTTTTATTTTTAGGGTAAAGGAAAGGAAATAAATAAATTGTCGTATTCTCAAGTTTTTTTCTAGGAAGGAAAACAAAGAAAAGGAAAGGATTAAAAGGTAAAGTTTATACATTTTATTCAATAAAACAATCCGGTCATATTTGGGGTAATTGTAAAGTAAAATAAATACTTTCCTTTACTTTAATTTCATTTTCTTTACATTACTTTCTTTTCCTTTAATTTTAGGCTCGAGAACAGAGTGAAGGGTCGATTCATTCTTATTAGCTCATAGATAGATTGGTATAGTTGCTATTTTCTAAAATATTTTCCGAACTATCGCGGATTATAAACTAGTTTATCTAAAATACACACCATTTCTCTATCTAAATATTTTTATACAAAATATATATAATCTCCAAAACCGCAAAAATGTCTCAATTATCTTCGAACACACTCTCAACAAACACAAACACACATACGACACCGCAATCACAAAACATTCAACCTTCCAGATTTGCAAACTACGCCAATCAACTAAACCCGATTTTACCAACCCAAATACCACAATTTTCACAACAACAATAACAACAAATACTACAAAGTTTATATTTGCAACAACAACAACAAATCGTCAATTCGTGTAGTAACGATGCGCCTAGTCAATATTATATTCATCAACCACTCTTGTTACAACAACAACTGTGACAACCGTCAAAACTTCTAGTCGACAATGCTAACTTTTAACCTCGATACGCTATACTTGCTACTTGCTATAACTAACTTTATGTGCTATGTGGTTACATAGACATAACTCTTAAGCTAAGCTCGTTGTAACTCACACAAAACTCTTAAACGAAAGTTTACTCCATTTTAAACCTTTAAGCGCGGATCAGGATCGGAATCATAAATCAACTTCGGAATCAAATTATGTAAGTCCTAATACCAAGAAAACACCTAAGGAACTTTCCTAAGTTCATAACGTATCATAATCTATAACCTTCATTTAACGAAAAAGGTCTAACGAAGCAAAACGCAAAAACGAAAAATTTCAAAAATGTTGCAAAACAAGCCAGGACGCCGCACACACCCCTTGTGCGACGTCCTGGACACCCCAGACCAAAGTTTTTGGATTTTTGTTACTTATCTCGATTTTATAAAAACCAAATCAAATAAACCCGATTTTCACCACTCAAGTACTGCATTTTGGCAGACCTTTGACTATTATTACACACACTCCAAAACACACACACACACACACACACATTTTCTCTCCATTTTCTCTCTAAGACACTTCAAAATAAAGCCATCATAATCCATAAAATCACCATTAAAAACCATTCAAACATCAAAAGGAAGCAAGAAGAAGCAAAGCTATTTCGGTTCCATAACGTTTTCTACACTTTTGGAGCTCTAAATCCTCCTAGACCATCATCTAAACACTTTCATTCGGTAGAAACTCTTCCTTTTTACTTATATTACTAATATAACGCATTGCATGTATGATCTAAGCTATAAAAACAAGTTTTGATGAAGTTTTAAGACCATTTTTATACAAAAACGGGTTTATGATAAATGATGCTTAAATCTTTGTTTTTATGGATAAAAGTTATGTATAAACTGTTAAAATAACATATTATGAAGTTTAAACCGATTGCATGTCGAAATCTATGGTTGGAACAAACGATTTTACAAGAAAAACCCGAAAACACAAAACTGCCCGAGCTGTGCGCCGTCCCTATGGCCAGGACGACGCACAGCCTATTGTTTTTCCGAAAAATCGTCGTTTTGGCCGTTTAAAACTTGGTTACGCATTCTGACTTTTGAGACTTGACATTTGGTACTGAGTTTGGGAAAAATGAACATATTAGTGACTTGTATTGGACTTAATATGCTAAAAAGAACATGTTTAAAAACGTTATGTATGTATATGTGTTTTGTGAGCTGGAAAGTGTTTTAGATTTTGGACATAGAATTTGGGCGCGGAAGCGCTGCCCAAATTTTGTTAGAAAATAAAAGACACTTTAGCAAACAAAACATATTTAACATAACAACAATAACACTAATCTTGGACTTTTGGACTAAAACAAAACGATAACCGTTTCGGACGATTTTTGGACAAATTGGACCTTGACACTTAAAGTTAACTAAAGACTAATTATCATATTATACAATAACATAATAACACTTGAACAAAACTTGGTAATATTAGGCTTTCGGTGATTCCCGGCACACTTTCCGACCGTTCCCGCTTACGATTATCTTCTCAAACAGTGAGTTACAAACCCCTACTCTTTAAACGCTTTTAATACTTTTTGGGGTGAAATGCGAGTCTTAGGCTTAGACACTACATTTAAGATGAAGCAAACTTTATGAAACGCTTTGACACTCGAGTACTATTATGAAAAACGCTTTATTACTTGAATGCTAAACGAAAACGATTTGATACTCAATGCTATTACGAAAACACTTGTATACTTTGGAAAGCTATTATGAAACACTTGATATCTTGAATACTTATATGAAAAACTATATTTGCCAATGACTAAAACAATCGATCGTCATGTTGCGGACTTTGTACAACATGGACGTGAGAAACCACTGAAAACTCCCGACACTACCAAGGACATTAGTTGCTATTAATCCCTTTGGAAAGGACCGATAGTAGATATGGATAGCGCTATTAGGGTAGATTGACCCTCACCACAACGACTTATAACGATGGTGCATAATACTAAATGGGTAGGCTTTAGGCTTAGCAACGATCATTGGGCAATACATAGGATTGTCACATAGTCGCGCTATGTGGTCAATGCCTACGAAAACGAATACTAAACTTTACGCATGGTTATGCGACTACTTTTTGAATACTATACTTTTAGCATGCTTATGCGACAACTACATGAATGCTATATTTTACGCATTGCTATGCGTCGAAACTTGATTACTTACTTTACGCATTGCTATGCGTCAACGCTTTGAATACTTAAACTTTGTAGCTCACTAACTACGTCTCCCGTAGTTAACACTTGACTCGTATTTTCAGGTTACGATTAAGCTTGCGATGAGGACTTTATGCTTTGGGCTGATGACTTCAAGAACCGGAATGGGTTCGGGCGGTTTGGCTATGAACACCTATTTTGTATTCGAAAATGTAAACGCTGTTTAAACACTTGTAACTTTTGAAGTTACGTTTTATTTAATATAACTTGGTGGTTGATTATAAACTTGTGTATCGAATGCTATTGCTATTCACATCCTGTATTCCGCTTTAGCGGGGCGTGACAGACTTGGTATCAGAGCGCAAGGTTATAGTGAATACCGATTTTTCAAAAATCAAACTATAACCAGTTTCTAAACGAAAGATTTTATTTAACCAAAACGTGAAGGCATTGTTTAACTTGAATTATTCGTAGCCTGATCACCTATGAATAATTTGGGCTAAATTATGCCAGAACGGGATTGGTAAACATTAAACGAACCTCCCCGGGAATTCTTGAAGTCAGACCCACACAGACCTAGATGCTATACTTAAGATACTTTATGTGCTCAGCTTATTACTAACACTAACATGAGCCGTATCGTCGAACCAACTCGTTTCCGGTCTAGGCTATGCCGAGAGGGAAAGAGTTAGCTACGTCCGACGACGAAACGCTTTACGCTATAGAATGATACTAAGATAACATTAAGACTTAGTGGGAATTTGATCCCATTCACCTTTCTATGATGCGACGAAAGGACGAATACAATCGTGTCAGACAACGAGGTAGATACCCGACGCATACTCCTGAGAACTCACATCTTCCTACGAACTTGATATGCGATAGTGATACGTTATCAAGGTATAGGAGCGTTGAATTAACTTTATCATAAGCTATTTATGCAATCGTAAACTATTACATTACCGTATAACGACTCGGATCGGGACTGGTTTATACTGCCCCATGCCGACTATACCCCTCATCCGTTAGGAGGAGACAACACATTCTCACCTATCAACACCGTACACACAACATATTCTCGACTATAGGCACCGTATACACTTTACTCCGCTAATCGTTACGCGATGCCTTGTATGGCAACTGGAAAGTATTCCCACGAAAGACACATGAGCGCAGATACAACTCGACATACTAAGTGATGCACCCAAGATATCCGATAACTAAGAACTGACACTGGAAGACATGATGGGTTAACGCGACAAGTTTACGGATCTCTAGAAATGATCCAGAAGCCGATGTATCACGACACTCGTATTCACGAACTATCACTCGACATACTTCATACCAAATAAACGATACATAGGGCAGACCAGACAACTCGATGCTAGTGGTGGGATTGCTACACGTAAGAGTTTTGAAAATCACTGTTATCGCTCGCTCGCCTTAGTACACCCAATATAGTAATCTTCGGTCGACACGAATTCTTAATTTAAATCGCATGATATGCCCCTAGCATAATCATGTATGCCGCATACCTTACCGTCATTTAGTGACATTATAATCATGCGAAATAATGTACAATAATTGATGGTACTCGATTAAAGGACTAGCATTTATGAAATCGCAAGAATATCGCAAATTTATTTAGGGAATCGTTGGTCAGTGTGAATTCCTAGACTCGAATACAAATCTAAGGTAACTTCAAAACAAGGTAGGTTTTGAGAGTATATCCTAAAACGAAGGATCATCACGAAGATACGATCACATTCCTATATTACGGTAAACCATGGAGTAGTTACTTGTCAAACATGTTGAGGTCATGTCTCTACAAGGAAATCATCTAAACATCTGCTCTACAATAAGACCTTATTCACATAAGGCGACATGGGGAGGACAAGGCGAAACCTTATATCCGAAAACACTGACGACCGAGGTTAGGGCTCGTTGCAATTTAACCAAGAAGGTGCCCAAGGAAACCGATTAGCAGTAAGGGAGTACCGGAAGTATTTCCTGGTGACTTGCCCGAACTATTACTAGTTCATTAAGTAAACTTAAACATTAACTCAATACTCATCACGACCCTTGCGGCCCGAACATCTTACAAGTTAGAACCTTAGTGATACGAACTGAGGAAGCGAGATACGACCCCCGAGTAGTTGCAGCTCTGACACAGTAATAGAAACGGATTGGTTGACCATTCAAGATGCGAAAATCTTTTGCTTAGATAAGACGATTAGGATGCCGTTAGAAGATGGGAAGTAATTAACAGTACAAGGAGATAGGCCGGGGCAAACTTCGAAACTTACACCGGTGATGAAAACGCGCAAATACTTGAATAAGGGCTGCTTTACATTGTTAGTAAACGTAAAGGACAAACAAACACAAGCAGCAGACCTTAAGGACATGCCGATATTTAGAGACTATCCGGAGGCATTTCCCGAAGAACTACTAGAACTACCACCACTGAGGCAAGTAGAGCTTAGAATCGAAGAAATTCCTAGAGCGACACGAGTGGCAAGGACGCCATCCCAACTAACTCCGACTGAGATGCAGGAACTATGCAACCAAGTTCAGGAATCATTGGATAAAGATTTATCCGACCAAGCTTATCACCATGGGGAACGCCGATCCTATTCGTTGAAAAGAAATATGGATCGTTCTGCATGTGTATCGACTACCGAGAATTGAATAAACTAACCGTCAAGAATCGATACCCTCCTCCACGAATCGACGACCTTACGATCAACTCCAAGGCGCGACATATTCTTCAAAGATTGACCTAAGGTCTGGATATCATCAAGTCCTTGCTACGGAAGATGACATCCCAAAACCGCATTCCGCACTAGATACAGACTCTATGAGATCCTGGTAATGCCATTTGGACTCACGAATGCACCGGCGGTATTCATGAATTTGATGAATTGGGTATGCCGACCGTACCTAAACAAGTGAGTTATTGAATTCATCGACGACATATTAATATACTCGCGTATCAAAGAAGATCACTTAGTTAATGGATCCGGAATTCTACGTTGATCCATCAAAAATCGAGGCAATAGAGAACTGGAAAACCCTCAAAAGTCCGACAGAAATCCGCAAATTTTTAGGACTAGCTGGTTATTACCGACGATTCATTCAAGATTTCTCTAAGATAGCTAAACCCCTAACAAAGTTAACGCAAAAGAACGAGAAGTTCAACTGGGGAGATGCACTAGAACAAGCCTTCAATATCCTAAAAACAAAACTGTGCAATGCTCCAATTCTAACTCTTCCTGGGGGAAACGAAGACTTCGTGGTATATGTGACGCATCTAACCTAGGATTAGGTTGTGTATTGATGCAACGAAATAAGGTCATAGCTTACGCATCGCGACAACTTAAGAAACACGAGGTCAATTACGCCACCCACGACTTAGAACTAGGAGCGATAGTCTTTGCCCTAAAAATCTGGAGACATTATCTCTACGGAACCAAATGCACGGTATTCACGGACCATAGGAGTCTACAACACATACTAGATCAGAAGCTACTCAACACGAGGCAAAGGAGATGGTTTGAACTCCTTAGCGACTACGACTATGGTATTAAGTATCACCCTGGCAAAGCGAACGTCGTGGCAGATGCCTTGAGTAGGAAAGGAAGGCAACCGACGACTCGAGTATGTACATTAGGAATCTACCTTAAACCCGACTTAAGGGCGCGTATAGCAAGTGCTCAGCATGAGGCTTCGAAAGCAGATAACATAAAGGACGAAACTTTGCACAAACACAACAAGGATTTTGTAAGAAAGAGCGACAATGTCTATTATTTTAAGGATCGAGCCTGGATTCCTACGACTAACGGATTGAGAAAAGCCATTATGGACGAAGCACACCGAACACGATATTCCATTCATCAAGGGAAAAGCAAGATGTATAAGGACCTCAAGAAACGTTATTGGTGGCCTGGAATGAAAAGAGACGTTGCGGTATACGTAGAAAAATTCCTCACCTGTGCGAAAGTGAAGGCCGAATATCAAAAGCCATCCGGATTACTACAACAACCCGAAATTCCCGAATGGAAATGGGAACAGATTACAATGAATTCCGTTACTGAATTATCATGTACGTCGAAGAGTAATGACATGATTTGAATTATAGTAGATCAACTGATGAAATCAGCACACTTTATCCCCATCAAGGAAAGTTTTAACGTGTAAAAAATTGTCCATATATACACCAACGAAGTATTGACTCGCCACAGAATTCCCACGTCAATTATCCCGGACAGAGACGTTTCACTCCCAGATTGTGGAAGGCATTCCCAAAAATATTCTGGCACACGATTATATTATATTTTAAACACGGCTTACTATCCACGGCCCGATGGTCAAAGCGAGCTTACAATACAAACCTTATGATATTCTAAGCATGTGTTATTGACTTCGGAGGAAGTCAGGATAATCATATACCACTAACAGGATTCTCCTATAACAATAGTTATCGCGCTAGTATCAAGTGTGCGCCTTTTTAAGCTCTTTAAGAAAGAAATGCGAATCTCCACTGTGTGGTTGGAACCAGGAGATCGACAACTAATTAGCATGGATGTAGTGTAAGAAACGATTGATAAATCACAACGATAAAAGAACGACTAAGACTGCTAGCAGTCGTCAAAAGAGTTACGTTGAGATGCGCAGAAAAGACTTAGAATTTCAAGTCGGCAACGAAGTACTTCTTATGGTGTCACCTTGGAAAGGTGAAATACGCCGCGGAGAACTCTAGAAAACTTAACCCCAGATACGTAGGACCATTTGAAGTACTCGAAAGAGTAGGTCCAGTTGCGTGTCATTGGGAACTACCACCAGAGCACGATAACATACATAACACTTTTCATGTATCGATACTGAAAAGGGTACTCATCGAACGAAACACTTATCACACCTTTAGAAGAAGTACAACTAGACGAAAAACTTCAACTCGACGAAGAACCAATTGAAATCATAGATCGCGAAACTAAGAAACTAAGGCACAGTCAAATCCCTATAGTAATGGTACGTTGGAACGCAAAACGAGGCCCCGAATATACCTGGGAACGATAGGATCGAATGATGCTTAAGGATCCTCATCTCCTCACTTCTCCCACAACGAATACTACAAGTTGAAATTTCGGGACGAAATTCTTTCAACGTGGGGAGAATGTGACAACCGTCAAAACTTCTAGTCGACAATGCTAACTTTTAACCTCGATACGCTATACTTGCTACTTGCTACTTGCTATATTTATGTGCTATGTGGTTACGTAGACATAACTCTTAAGCTAAGCTCGTTGTAACTCACACAAAACTCTTAAACGAAAGTTTACTCCATTTTAAACCTTTAAGCGCGGATCGGGATCGGAATCATAAATCAACTTCGGAATCAAATTATGTAAGTCCTAATACCAAGAAAACACCTAAGTAACTTTCCTAAGTTCATAACGTATCATAATCTATAACCTTCATTTAACGAAAAAGGTCCAACGAAGCAAAACGCAAAAACGAAAAATTTCAAAAATGTTGCAAAACAAGCCAGGACGCCGCACACACCCCTTGTGCGACGTCCTGGACACCCCAGACCAAAGTTTTTGGATTTTTGTTACTTATCTCGATTTTATAAAAACCAAATCAAATAAACCCGATTTTTACCACTCAAGTACTGCATTTTGGCAGACCTAGACTATTATTACACACACTCCAAAACACACACACACACATTTTCTCTCCATTTTCTCTCTAAGACACTTCAAAATACAGCCATCATAATCCATAAAATCACCATTAAAAACCATTCAAACATCAAAAGGAAGCAAGAAGAAGCAAAGCTATTTCGGTTTCATAACGTTTTCTACACTTTTGGAGCTCTAAATCCGCCTAGACCATCATCTAAACACCTTCATTCGGTAGAAACTCTTCCTTTTTGCTTATATTATATAACCCATTGCATGTATGATCTAAGCTATAAAAACAAGTTTTGATGAAGTTTTAAGACCATTTTTATACAAAAACGGGTTTATGATAAATGATGCTTAAATCTTTGTTTTTATGGATAAAAGTTATGTATAAACTGTTAAAATAACATATTATGAAGTTTAAACCGATTGCATGTCGAAATCTATGGTTGGAACAAACGATTTTACAAGAAAAACCCGAAAACACAAAACTGCCCGAGCTGTGCGCCGTCCCTATGGCCAGGACGACGCACAGCCTATTGTTTTTCCGAAAAATCGTCGTTTTGGCCGTTTAAAACTTGGTTACGCATTCTGACTTTTGAGACTTGACATTTGGTACTGAGTTTGGGAAAAATGAACATATTAGTGACTTGTATTGGACTTAATATGCTAAAAAGAACATGTTTAAAAACGTTATGTATGTATATGTGTTTTGTGAGCGGGAAAGTGTTTTGGATTTTGGACATAGAATTTGGGCGCGGAAGCGCTGCCCAAATTTTGTTAGAAAATAAAAGACACTTTAGCAAACAAAACATATCTAACATAACAACAATAACACTAATCTTGGACTTTTGGACTAAAACAAAACGATAACCGTTTCGGACGATTTTTGGACAAATTGGACCTTGACACTTAAAGTTAACTAAAGACTAATTATCATATTATACAATAACATAATAACACTTGAACAAAACTTGGTAATATTAGGCTTTCGGTGATTCCCGACACACTTTCCGACCGTTCCCGCTTACGATTATATTCGCAAACAGTGAGTTACAAACCCATACTCTTTAAACGCTTTTAATACTTTTTGGGGTGAAATGCGAGTCTTAGGCTTAGACACTACATTTAAGATGAAGCAAACTTTATGAAACGCTTTGACACTCGAGTACTATTATGAAAAACGCTTTATTACTTGAATGCTAAACGAAAACGATTTGATACTCAATGCTATTACGAAAACACTTGTATACTTTGGAAAGCTATTATGAAACACTTGATATCTTGAATACTTATATGAAAAACTATATTTGCCAATGACTAAAACAATCGATCGTCATGTTGCGGACTTTGTACAACATGGACGTGAGAAACCACTGAAAACTCCCGACACTACCAAGGACATTAGTTGCTATTAATCCCTTTGGAAAGGACCGATAGTAGATATGGATAGCGCTATTAGGGTAGATTGACCCTCACCACAACGACTTATAACGATGGTGCATAATACTAAATGGGTAGGCTTTAGGCTTAGCAACGATCATTGGGCAATACATAGGATTGTCACATAGTCGCGCTATGTGGTCAATGCCTACGAAAACGAATACTAAACTTTACGCATGGTTATGCGACTACTTTTTGAATACTATACTTTTAGCATGCTTATGCGACAACTACATGAATGCTATATTTTACGCATTGCTATGCGTCGAAACTTGATTACTTACTTTACGCATTGCTATGCGTCAACGCTTTGAATACTTAAACTTTGTAGCTCACTAACTACGTCTCCCGTAGTTAACACTTGACTCGTATTTTCAGGTTACGATTAAGCTTGCGATGAGGACTTTATGTTTTGGGCTGATGACTTCAAGAACGGGAATGGGTTCGGGCGGTTTGGCTATGAACACCTATTTTGTATTCGAAAATGTAAACGCTGTTTAAACGCTTGTAACTTTTGAAGTTACGTTTTATTTAATATAACTTGGTGGTTGATTATAAACTTGTGTATCGAATGCTATTGCTCTTCACATCCTGTATTCCGCTTTAGCGGGGCGTGACAACAACAGTCTCAATAACAACAAAAAACTCAACAACAACAATAAGATGATTTTGTTTAAGAAACACAAGAAGTTGTTCAAGAATCCGGATCATCTAAACGAACACAGAAAAAAATGTGGATACACGTTTCTGAGGATAGCGACATCGCGAATAATCAAACTGGACCATGATTTTGGCTAAGAATTTGGGGGAGTACAACAAACAAGCAAATTTGCTTGGTTTTCCGGAAAGGAATAACGATCAATTCAATAGCAAGTTTACGGCGATAATTACCCGTGTAAAAGCATTTGTTGGGAACTACGCGAAGGCGGAACGTCTTCGGACAAGCGGGAACGATGATCCGGTGTTGATGGACGCGGCAGAAAGAATGTATGAAAATACGGAAGTTGGGGAGTTTAAATATGAAAAAGCTTGGATGATTTAGGAGGATAACTCAAGATGACGTGCTTTTGCGAAAATTGAAACACCAATGACCACGATCAACTTTGACGTTGATATAACAGACGATATTTTTGCCGATGATACCACACCACGACCAAGCGGAATAACAACAGAAAGTAAAAGAAAAACATCATCCTCCGCGTCCGAAAACGTACAAGAACAATCATCGACGTTGTGTGGATCAATTCTTGAACAATTCAAAGCTAACCAAAACCAAAAAACAAGTTGCCAAAACCAAAAAAGAAACTCTTAGAGCCCAAAAACAAGCCGTTACCGCAAGGTGGAAGGGAAGACGATATGGCGTTTCTTCAAACGAGCACGGTGGGGATGTCGGATTAAGAAACAGAGTGGTTTGAGAAAGAAAAATGTGGATTAGGGAGAAATATAGGATGATTTAAAAATATGTGTTGTTTTAGTTTTTAATTATTTGTATTGTTTTTTATTTTAACTATTTGTATTAGTTTTTATTTTAGTTATATGTATTAGTTTTTATTTTAATTATATGTATTAGTTTATTTAATATAATGTTTTTTTAATTTTTATACATTAAGTTGACAACCAACCCACCATAATGGTTATCACTCCTCCAAAATTCTACAACCACGGTTGTGGGATGCTTTGCTGACGTGACATTCATAACCACCCACAACATGCTTATCACTCACCGTACTCTTAGAGCAAAAGGAGTGGCGTCATGGTGTTGCTCGTTCTCCACCCATAACGAGCGTTGTGGCTCGTTGCCACTCCACCCATGCTCGTTGTGAGGTGTCGTTGTGGGGCTCGCTGTTTTCCTAACGAGTATTTGTTGCTTTTTTATTTTTCCCTTTAATTCCCAACGTTTATTTTAAATTAAAAAATTATTTTTTTTTAAATTCCCGACGGTTCAATTGTAACGGCTATCTTTTTTCCCCCTTTTAACTCTTCTAAAAATAACATTCTAAAACACTTATTTTTTACACAAAAGATCAACATTTCACTCTACTTTTTACCTAAATAGAAAAAATGACTTCACAATCTTCAATCGATCCCGCTGATACGGATTCATCATTATCTGAATTCGAAGTGGTCGAATTTCTACTTTTGTCGGAACAAGCTATTACACAAATGGCGTCAGATGAAAATGCAGCAGAAAGTTCACGTCGGCGTGAAAAAAAAGAGGCGACATATTAACCACGATCGAAGCACAACAAACACAAATTTGATACGACATCACTTCTCTGGTTCAAGCATGTACCCGATCAATATTTTCGTAGAAGATTTTGTATGAGAATACCTCTTTTCCTCAAAATAGTCGAAGGATTTCTAATTACTCCGTGGAACCTTTTCCCGACTATTCTAAATATTTCAAACCCCGACCAGATTGTACGGGTAAAATGGGTTTTAGTTGTTTACATAAATGCACGATTGGAATGCGTATGATGGCGTATGAGATCACTTTACTCCGGACGCTTTTGACGAATATTTAAAAATGTCAGAAAGAACATAATCTGAATCCCTAGATTATTTTTTAAAATGTATTATCCATCTTTATACAAATGTTTATTTAAGAAGCCCAATACAAGATGATGTTAATCGTTTATATCGACGACACGATGAAGTTCACGAGTTTAAGGGAATGCTTGGTAGCATCAACTGTATGCATTGGCGTTGGGATTAATGTCCAAGTGCATACAAAGGGAAATACACACGAAGTGACCATGGCCGTCCAACGGTTATGCTAGAAGCCGTTGCGTCGTACGATATTTGGATATGACATGCTTACTTCGGTGTCGCGGGTAGAACAACGATATCACTTTACTTAAACAATCGTCGTTGTTTCATGACATGTTCAAAGAATCATCCCCAGATTACAGATTTTTGGTCAACGAGTATAATTAAACCAAAGGATTTCCTTGTAGACGGTACATATCCGGAGTAGGCTATATTTGTTAAAGCTTTTTCATACCCACCGGACGAAGCGCGTCAACAATTTAAACGTTTTCAAGAGAGTGCGGGAAAGGATATCAACATGAATTCGATGTTCTTTAAGATCGTTTTACAAGATGAATAAGTTGAGAAGAGTTATGTACGAGGGTATCATATTGCACAATATGATTGTTGAAGACAGTGGACATGGGATTTGTGATGCCGATAAATACGCTCCTCCGATAACGGGTGTTAACCGACCTTATAATGATAGAGTGTATGAACGTATCCGGATTAACAAAGAAATAAGAGACAAGGATACACACAACTAACTCCACAATGATCTCGTGGCATACATTTCGACGCTTCCGTAGAACCATCGACAACGTTAACTATTTTTATTCTATGCATTTGTATTTTATTTTAAATATTGTATTGTAACTTTATTATAATTAATAAAATGTTATTTTTATTCTATTTAAATGTTTAAAAAAGAAAAAAAAAAAGTGTGGGACCCACAACCATCCACAACTAGGTTATCACTCCACCAAAATTCCACTACTATGATTGTGTGATGCTTTTGCTAATGCACTCACATCCACCCACAACCAAGGTTATCACTCCCGTGCTCTTAGTTGTAAAAAATGATTCTTTTTGTGTTTTTTTTTATTCTAGTTCAATATACATCATATAAGGTATCTATATTTTAAAATTCACATTTAATATAAAAATCACATGTGATATTACCTTACGCATTTCAACATTTGGCCATAAACGAAAAAATAAAAGTCGTAAAAATCTAAACTTTGTCCAGGTCCATATAAGTTATACATCATATAACATTGTTGTGTTTTAAAATTCATATTTAGAGTTAAAATCATGTGTGTTAGTGTCTTATGAGCTTTTGAAATTTTACATACGTAATAATATCAAATATGATCTACAGTACAATCACATGTGATTTTAGTATTATCACGTTTATGTCAAAAAAAAAAAAAAAAACTACACGCCTCGTCCTTAACTTTGACCATAAATTTCACTCCTCGTCCCTAACTTTTAAAAGTTACACTCCTTATCCCAAAGTGTTGTTTTTGTTACAACCGTTAACATGTCGTTAAAATTTCCGTTAACTTTGATCATGTGACTTGCACACGAGGGCTTTTTTGTCTTTACACACATAAATCACCACCCACCTACTCTCTCTCTCTCTCTCTCTCTCTCACTTACTCACACATACGCATACAATACATATATATATATATATATATATATATATATATATATATATATATATATATATATATATATATATATATATATAGATAGATACAAAAGTGTCTCCTTCCCCTCATCTCTTAATTTGCCTCTCTCTTATCTCACTAAAAACACATACTTATACCCACAAAACAACACACATAACTCCAACTAATATTAATATTAATATTAAATCTGCCATTTCGGTAAACAGTTTGGGTTTGTAGTAAACCTAAAGAAGAGGGACAAAACAAGGATTTCTTTAAACCTAAAAAAGAAAGAAAGATAAAACAACACAGCTGTCGGAGTCTACCTACTGTCGGCCGTCGGAGACTTATTCCAACCATCACCGTCGGGACCTAAACTAAACACCACCATCGTCTTCCTTGAACTCCGATGTTGTGCCAATTCTATCTGTTTATTTTCCGACAACTCTTCTCGTATTTGTTTTCTTGTCATTTATAATTGCTTTATTATTAGATTATGATATTTCTAAATTAGCTTGAAAATTTTTTGAATATTTTTTTAGAATTTATGGATTATGTAATGATGGAATGAAAACATTTGCTGGGATTGTTTTGATTTTCGGGTGGAGGTTAATTTTTTAGATCTAGTTTTGGGTGTGTGTACGAGAGAGGTGAAAAAGTGTGAGGAAGGCTAGGAAATTACCAAAATAACCTCGTGTGCAAGTCACATGATCAAAGTTAACGGAAATCTTAATGACATGTTAACGGTTGGACTACGGGTGACAAAAACAACACTTTTGGATGAGGAGTGTAAATTTTAAAAGTTAGGGACGAGGAGTGAAATTTATGGTCAAGTTAAGGACGAGGCGTGTAGTTTTTTCCAAAATAAAAAATGGAAAAAAAGTCGTCACAATTCAATATTTTTTCTAAATTTAGGTAATTTGTACGTTTTATAGTAACTCTCTTATATAAAATTTTACGTATTGGTGCTAATATTACATGCGATTTTATCGTTACAACTGCAATACCCACCAAAAAAAGAATAAAAAAAGTTGTCGGAAGTATATAACACCAGTGCTCTAATTAAAGATAAAAACTAGACGACCGCAATGACGTAATTTGTTTTGTCTGACGATTAACGGTTTGTGAGATAATTTATTTTTAAAAAAGAAAAGTAAAGTGAGTTTCGGTTTTAATCTTAGCCGTTAGATTAAAATAAGATAAATGACAAAAATTGTGTCTTTTGGTCGTTAAAGAATTATGTGTCTTAATTGTTTATTTCTCACAATTTTATATGATAAAATAACAATTTAATCACTTAATATCTTAAAATTTCGAAAATAATGTACCAAATTATAGACAATTTTCTCGCGGATATTTTTGAAAAGAGTGGTGTATATTAAGTCACATCATTGCGCGAGAACAAGATTGTTATGACGCGATAACATGTTTTAATAGATACGAAGACATGGCTTAATATACACCAGTAATTTCAAAATATCTCGTTCACGTGATAAGTGGTAAAAGAAAAAAATGACTTTGAATTTGATAATTATTTTTTGAGTAAATTACATAATCGGTCCCTGTGTTTGTTCCAATTTAACGGGTTCAGTCCCTGGGTCACAAATCGTTCGGGTCCAGTCCCTGGGTCATCAATTTGGCTACAAGAATAGTCCCTTTGTCACTTAAAATGACTAAAATACCCTTAATAAATATTTTTTGTTATTTTTATTCAAAACAAAATGACATCTTATCTTACAAAAATAAAATAAAGAAACAATAAGAAAATCAAATTAAATCCCAACCACCCTGCATATCCCCAATTCTCTTCCAACCTCCCTCCATATCCCCAATTCTCTTCTCCAAAACCACAGTCATATTTAGATTAAATAATCAACAATTAAGCATCTAAATTTCACTGTAACCAACCGATGAACATAAAAGACAATTAGCTAAAGCATAAATCAGTCAATCCTTTTATCCTGCAATTCTCGACAATTACGATTCGCACACCAAAATATTCGACTAATAAACACTCACACCACAACAATTAGCTAGAACATAGCATCCGTTAATCCGAACCCTATCTATCTAATCTCACATTCTCGTATCATTAAAAAGTACATAATTCAATACTTTCTTCTACAGTTCTCTACATAATTAGGTTAGCTAATCAACACAATTCATAACATCGCCGCCGCATGAAGCCACCATCAGCCGCCGCATCCACCAACGGCCAGATCCGTTACCAATCTCCCTCGTCGCGGAGCTTCTAGAACATCCATAACTAGCCACGTCATCACCGAAACACCGCCACAGATCTGTTCAACCGCTGCTAGTTCCCTTCACCATGGGACCACAAATCAAATTGCTGCTAGTTTCCGCCACCGATTTATTTGATTTGTTAAAATGGGTGTGTTGATTAAATCATAAGTTTCATAATTTAAATCATAAGCTTCGTAACGTCGCAAGGTGTATAGGTTTTAGTTTTGGAGAAGGTTGCAGACAAGATATGGAGGTTGGAAGAGAATTGGGGATATGGAGGTTGGTTGGGATTTAATTTGATTTTCTTATTGTTTTTTTATTTTATTTTTAAAAGATAGATGTCATTTGTTTTGAATAAAAATAATAAAAAATATTTATTAAGGGTATTTTAGTCATTTTAAGTGACAAAGGGACTATTCTTGTAGCCAAATTGATGACCCAGGGACTGAATCCGAACGATTTGTGACCCAGGGACTGAACCCGTTTAATTGGAACAAACACATGGACCAATTATGTAATTTACTCTTATTTTTTTAAAATTTTAAAATGTTGGGTTATATTATTTTGAAAAAGAAAGGATTAAAAAGATAGAAGTAGAAAAAGGACAAAAAACAGTTGTACAAATGATAGAGATAAAAGGGGATGAATTCTGTCACCGTCAACAAACTTGAAAATTCCATCAATCCATCCATCTAATAAGCATAAATTAAATTAAAGAAACAGATGCTGTGTTTTGGGCCATGGGGAAATCAGTACCCCAATTGCCAGTTCACAACCTCAGTCAACAGGAACAGAATCATTGTTCTTGTTTTGCTAATTGTTTGAGTTTCAAATGTTTTTTCATTTTGCTTCTTAGTATTGCCGTTTCACTGTCTGCCATCTTTTCACTCTTCCATTTTCACCATCTTCCTCATCATCAATCTTCCTTTGATGCCAATCCTCAAATCAAACAATCTGGTATGTTTTTAATTTTTTATTGATTTTGGATGTTTTACTAATTTAGGGTTTATGTAATTGAGTTAACCCTACTTCTGATTTAAGGGTTTTTAAAACTAGTACTAGTATCATATGATATGTTTACTTGCCATTAATCGATATCGTAGTATACAACTTTTGTGGGAATTGTTGCTTACACTGGTTGTAACCTTTTGCACTCACCCAATCATATTTGTTATTAACAATATCGTGACTAGATTACGCCGGTTTTACATCTTTGAATCACTAATTTATCTTGTTTTTGCATTTTTAAATTAGAGGTGTTGCTTTTTTTACTCACTACCTTACTGTCAGACCCCACCCGTGAAGTGATGTTAAATGTTATGATATCCTGATTCACGGTTATAAGGACTGCTTACAGTTATGCTCTTTCTTTTTTGTCACTTGAACCTGTCCTAGTGGTGATGGGACAATTGTGAAAGACTGTATGATTTTTTTTAACCTGATCGTTCTTTTTAGGGTTTTTCCGTTTAAAAGTTGTAGCTAGTTGTCTTTTAATGTAGAAGTCACTCATAGATCTATTATAACTTCCAACCATGATTGTAGTTGATTTCTATGTTATTTGGGTCAGTCTGCTATTTCGGGTATGGTGAGTGAGATAGATGTCGTTTAGATTGAAGAGCATGATTTGATTCTACTATACATTTATACCGAGTTTTTCATATCCCATCTATTAACATGTTAGTGCATTATCTACTAATTGCTGTTTTATATCCGTGTTTGCTTATAGTGTGATTCCACTGTTCTTTCAGCTACTGTGCAGGCATACTTTAGGTTGGAAAAGCCAGTTTCGTTTCTTATTCCTCAAATTACAAGACTAGAGTATGATATCAACGATGAAATAGGCGTACCTGGCACACAGGTTCGGTGAAACAATAAAAGCTAATTCCGTTCTCTTTGTGCGTTAATTATAGGTGGCAAAATGTGCTGGTCACATGGTTGGGTTGTCCCAAACACTAATTATCCAAATATGATTCCGAAGTTTTATTCGTCATCAGTAATATATCTAGTTTTGTAAATAAAATGGTACATGAAGTTTGATGCATTAAAATGACACTTTGGGTTACTTTCGACCCATAGTCCTGCTTCATATTTAGCTAGTTTTTTATATTTTATCTACCTGTTTGATCTGCTACTCCATTAGCGATAACATAGAGCGGATTGACCCTTTATAACTAAATGGGTTAAAATTGCCACCTCTAGTACTGTTTTTGTAAACTACTATAATTACATTTGTTTAAATTGGAAAATTGACCTAACTGTTTGCCAAACTTCCCAGGTTGCTATCTTGTCAATGCACGGATCTAGTGCATCTAACTGTACCGATGTTGTGTTTGGTGTTCTTTCCAAACCTATGAATTCTCCTATAAACCTTGTGTCGTTGAGTGTTTTGAGATCATCGTTAGTCGAGCTTTTTACCCAACGTTCTAACTTGACACTTACGGAATCAATTTTTGGAACGCCGTCTTGTTTTGAAATTCTCAAGTGTCCCGGTGGGATTACAATTATCCCTAAACTCTCTCCTCCCGTTTGGATGCTACCCCAAGTCCTCTTCAATTTTACTCTTCGTAATTCTCTACATGAAATAGAAGAAAATTTTCTTGTGTTGAAGGAACAACTAAAATCAGGGTTGCAGCTAATGCCTTATGAGGTAAGCTTTTTACTCGACCTTTTCTTCTATTTATACAAATGAAACACCATGCATATACCTAACCCTAACCCTAGACCACATTTGCTTTGTATGGGTTGGGTTGAGCCACAATGCTTTTTGAACTCGTTCTGTAAATAACTAGTGTGATGAATGTTATTACAAATTTTCTACACTTCTAATAATAATTATTAGAGTTTTTTTGAAGGAAACCATTTACTAGGATTTATGTATTAAGTATACAGTTGGGCGACTTTTTACATGCTCAACCCATTGACTCGTTCCATTTTATTTTACCTGTCATAGATAAAACATAAACCTGGTTGACTCATACATAAGCAACTGGGTTGAAATTGCCACCTCTATATTACTGTCATTAGCAGACTTGATGTATAGAGATGACCTATAACCAATTTGACTGGTACTTTTTTCATAATCGTCTACAAAACATGCTGGTGGCGAATTACTTATCTTTTATATTCATGTATTCAGATATCATGTTTCCAACTAAAATCTTCAACTGGAATCATTAATGGAGAAGGGAAATAATAAATAAATAAATCTGTCAATTCACATAAGTTATAGGACTCTGTCAAATCGGCCAATGTCCAACGGTGCATTTGTATTTTTTTTGTAATAACCCATTTATATATTGCAAAATGTTTATGCATAACAGTTCCTGTACCCTGTTTACACAGAGCGTATTTGTGCAAGTGACAAACAAAGGTGGATCGACTGAAGATCCACCGGTTACAGTCCAAGCATCGGTTGTGTCAAACCTCGGGAGTCTTGATCCTGAGAGACTGACGGAATTAGCCCAGGAAGTCAAGGTATCTTACTCTGTAAAAAATCTTGGGCTAGATAACTCTATGTTTGGTAAAGTTAAGGAAATCAGTTTATCGTCTTATCTAACTCATACTCTTGATGCACCTACACCTTCTCCCGCTCCATCACCTGCTGAAATGGGACCCGCAATCTCTCCATCTCCCGACAAAGGGTCTTTACCTCCGCTTTCAAGTTCCCCATCTCCTTCATTGGTGGACCCATCTTGTGGTGGGTCCAATATGTCGCCAGTGTCTGATCCAAGTCATCATGCTCGTCCACCTCGTGCTTCTACTAGTTCAAGACTGCCCCCAAATATTTCTCCTCTACCTGCAGTATCTTATGGATCCCGTCCTCACCAAGAAAAAGTGTACCAGAATGGTTTGGCACCCTCACCTTACTCTGTCTTACCATCATCCTCTTCTTGTAAGTTATCTCTCTTTCTCTCTAAAGTAACTTGTTGATGTCGATATCCTAAAATTGCATTCAACATATCCCTTACATGGGAACCGGAATATTCTATAAAGCTTGTTGTTTTTAGCAAATATATATTTTGGGGATAAATCACAAATGTAGCAATTTACTCATGAATGGGTCGATTCAGGTTGTGTTTCATCTTTAGTGGGTCAAACAGGTAGAGAAAAAAAGTTGTAAAGAAATGGGTCAAATGGGTCGAAAGTCGTCATCTGGATTATTATGGAAATGAATAATAACTTTTGCAATCATACATGATACACTAATCATTTATAAAAGCTTAACTAAATAAGATAAGAAAACGTTTCAGGATCGACTTTACCTGTTACACCCGTAGTAATTATTTGTTTAAACCTGTTATCTATCCTGATCCATCACTCATTTCCCCTTCTTGAGCTAAACTGTAATGTGTTGTACCTCATCTTGCCCACCGGTCCTACATTCGGACCAAATTTTCATCATTAGAACGATGTCAAGTTTTGGTCGAAAAGTAGGGTGTACGAATGGTGAGGTACAGTGGTCAAATAAATACATTTACTAGTAGAGTGACTTGAAGTGAATTTGTTAAAGTGACAACAATGGGTAAACATGTAACCGGAAATACATTGAAAAATATGAATGGTGTATTGTTTAAAGTTTTCATAACTGCAATTCCTGGTTGTTTTATCTTAATTTTGTTAATGTGTTTGCAGCTTCAGCAAGTGGTGTTTTTGGGCGTATAATCTGTTCGTTGTTCTTCATCCTCATCACACTCCATATCGTATAGCATGCAGATATGGTGGTTTACAGTTTTGCTATTAGTATGATAGAAGCGAAGCTTATACATATATACAATCGTCTATATATACAAATACACACCTACCTGAATCGAGAACAGTAGTTGCAGGTCAAAGCCAAAATGTGGCAGGCCTAATCACGAATGACTGACAGCAGATTCCCCAAGGGAAAAACTGACAAGTTAATTGTCCATGCAGTATTATCAACGAGATCCAACTAGTCGAAAAGTGTAATGTTCTTTTTGTGGCTCTTTTTGAACATCTGCATGCGTAATATACTATACTATAACTCGAAACAAAGTTTAAGCTTGTTACTGAGAAACGCAATGGTAAACCAGCAGTTTTTAATTATTATGAGATGTTACTTCTTACTTGTGAAGCCTTTCGACTATGCTGTCTGTTGGTGCTATCCTTATCCAGTTTTTTATTTATTTATATTATGAAAATTTACCCTTATTATTGGAACTGGAAGTATAAAACATAATTCAAATTAACCTGTTCATAAGTACGATCACATAGAATCCGAATATGTACAAGAAATAAGCATCATCTCGTAATCTAGGTACATCCAATAAATCGCCCAATTATTTTGTAACCCAAATAGTGATTTAAGGTTGTCTGGTTTAGGATTGCAGGAAACTGAATGAGGAACTGATGTAATAGTTTATAGTTCTGGCTTTATGAAATTTAAACAAAGCCAGGTAAGGTTTCTAGTAAATTAGATAAGTTTACTCAAAATTTGAAGTTCGAATATCTCAAAGACTCAAACACAATAACTTGTAATGCTAGGAATCTGTTTGATTGAGCTGCTTTTAAAACATGTGTGGGGTATTGAAAGTTATGGATGAAGCTATAAAATTTTCAAAGTATGTTTTTGCTCTAAGTTTTAAGTCGGGTGAACAATGTTCATCATCCGCACTAAAACTTAGAAAGTCTTTCAGTGAAGAATTAACTCGGGAGAACAAGTTTACTCACCAGAGAATTAAGTTCACACGACTTAATGTTAACTGAAGATTTAGCTGATCAGGACAAGTCAACATTGACGACTTTAACTCGGGTGAACAAGTTAGTCTACCCGACTTAATTGAAGTTCACCAGAGTTAAAGTTAAATGAAGACTTAAGTATTTTATTTGTAGAGAGTCTGTATTGAGATGTCTATAAATAGAGTGATGTGTGTGTATAGTTAGTTGTCTTTGAACCCGGACTCATTTGAGTACCGTAGAGTTTCAACATTTTGTAAACGACTATTCCCGCCAAAATCACATTATCAATGATATCTTTACATCCTGCTTTCATTCATCAAATCCTCAATTCAATTACTGTTTAGATTCAATCATTTCATGAGATTCTGCATCATGAATTGATCAGACAATTCACTGTTAGAGTATTGGATCCTGTCTAAATCCTGTCAAGTGGTATCAGAGCCGGAAAAATCATTTGATTAGATTCAATTGATTCCGGTTCATCAATTTGACTCAATTCAAGTGAATTTAATCAAATTATCAGTGTTTTGTTGAATCGAAGAACTTCAACTTGAAATTGAGGAAAGTTATTGAAGAATTTGTGAAA
This sequence comes from Senecio squalidus, assembly GCA_910822075.1. Taxonomy (NCBI): domain Eukaryota; kingdom Viridiplantae; phylum Streptophyta; class Magnoliopsida; order Asterales; family Asteraceae; genus Senecio; species Senecio squalidus. The sequence continues at coordinate 46,437,395 of CAJVGC010000582.1, read as the reverse complement.
ATTAGTTAATTTTTGGTGGAATTGCTGTTACAGTAAACAATTGGAGGTGATCGAAGTCTGATGTTAATCCACGAATTATTAATTTACGAAGTTTCAAGGTGTTTTGGTGATTATGCAGTGATTTTGAGCATATCAAAGCTGAAATTGAAGAATTGAGGTTCAAATGTGAATTAATTCGGATGACGAAGCAGTTCATCCGAACTAAATTGAAATTTTGATTGATGAAGAGTAGATTGAATCTGATGATCATGAAGCTAAGGATCTACTTAGAAATTTAATTTTGCATGCTAATACAAGCTTAGAATTAGTGATTTGTCTATTCAAGCTGCTTAAGTCCATTAATCTATGAAGAAATTGTAGTTAATTGAAGGTGTGGATGATTGAAACAGTGATTGATGAAGAGAAGGTTGAAAATGATGAGCACGAAGCTGAGAATTTACTCAGTGTTCATGTCTGCATGCTTATCGAAGTCTAAATTAGTGATTCATCAATTCAATCAACTTAAGTCATTCCAGTTGAAGATTTGTGAAGAATTTGAGTTTAAGTCGGATGATGGATTGAAGTTTACATGAAGTAAATTGGCATTTTGGAGCCCTAAACGATCTCGAAAGGCCGAAAGCTGCTTGGGGTCATGGCAGAGCAATGAGTTTTGATCGTTGACCCGTTTATGAGTAACCATGCGAATTTCGGCTCAATCTGACACTGAAGTTAAGTTTGTCAAAATTAAGGAGGAATGAATTGTTGATGATGTTGGATAGAGAGAGATTGTTTGTTTGATTTTGAGATTTTGTAGAAAGTAGAATTTGGTGAGGGGGAGATTGTTGATATGATAATTCTGAAATGTGTAATGTTAACAGTGGAGAATCAGTTATGGGGAGATCGTTGCATTGAAGAATCTGAGTTGTTAGAAGCTAATCATGGAGAATCATATGTGCTGATTTGAAGATTCATAGCATCATCCAAGCGGGATATTGTTGGGTATTGAAAGTTATGGATGAAGCTATGATCTTCAAAGTATGTTTTTACTCTAAGTTTTAAGTCGGGTGAACAATATTCATCACCCGAACTAAAACTTAGAAAGTCTTTCAGTGAAGACTTTAACTCGGGAGAACAAGCTTACTCACCAGAGTTAAATTAAGTTCACCCGAGTTAATGTTAACTGAAGATTTAGCTGATCAAGACAAGTCAACATTGAAGATTTTAACTCGGGTGAACAATTTAGTCTACCCGACTTAACTGAAGTTCACCAGAGTTAAAGTTAAATGAAGACTTAAGTATTTTATTTGTAGAGAGACTGTATTGAGATGTCTATAAATAGAGTGACGTGTGTGTATAGTTAGTTGTCTTTGAACCCGACTCATTTGAGTACTGTAGAGTTTCAACATTTTGTAAAAACGACTATTCCCGCCAAAATCACACTATCAATGATATCTTTACATTATCTTTCAATTAACCAATTCTCAATACAATTATAGCTTAGATTCACTCAAATTGGGAGATTTCGCATTTCAATGTGATCATTCAATTCACTAATTTAGTGTTATTCTGGTTAAAAATCCTGTCAATATGTCAAACAACAAATACCTCACAATGGTTAACGATGATGTTAACAACCACTCTTAACAGTCATTCATTTTACGGACAAAAAACGTAATTAGTTTTCATATGTAGACAAGTAACGTGATTTTTTAAACCTAGGATGAAATTGGTGATTTTAGGGAAACCATAAAGAGAATTTATGTAATTTATTCTAAAATCAGTTAGAAATGCAATCAATAAAATTAAATTTTCCATATATATAATGTGTATTAAATGTAAAATTTATTTTTAAATTGAAAGTTTCATTGTGATTAATAGTCGAATTAATACTCTAACATGTGCCTTGTGGACATATATTAGTGTTCATTTAGTTACTTGTACTTTTAAAAACGGTCATCTATTCAAATCGTAACACCAAAATACAATAAGATTTGAAAAATACAACACTTAAATACAATACACACTTTAATACGATAACTTAAAATTCAATTTAATAAGTACGGTGACCTACACAACCGTTTTAAGAAGTAGAGGTACGCAAATGAACATAAAAAAAAGTACATTATTCAAAATATACATTTGAAAAAAGTACTTTATATTCTTACAAGTTTAACCCATTGATATCTTCCAAATAGCACACATAATATGACATATTTTATATATCATACTTAACTTTGCAACATATAAATCAAGCGAAATTGATTTATTTCACTTGTTTTATGATGTCTTAGGGAATCACAACCTGAAAAGAGAGACAAAAGAGTAAAACATGCAGAAAAAAGTCTAAAAAGAGCAGAAGTGACTGTTAAACGGTGAAGTTTGCTTAAAGACCTTTAAAGACACTTCAAAAAGACTATCTAAAGACCCGACCACATCTAAAGACCTAGATAAGACACTTATCATGCACAGATGAAGACTTCTCAAAGATATGAAGAGCCATATTTGATACAAGCTTATCATCAAAATGTCTAGAGAATTAAAGATGTAGCACTTAAATCAGACAGTATACAAGAAGTCCCTTGGTCAAGACAACTTTAAGAGTTCTCTGTAATACCATAAGAATACATTTTATCCACTCAAATCTTCACCAACTCCCACTCTCCTCAAACAAACCCAAACCATAAGCTTACACCCAAAACCGACAACCGAAGGTATACGATTATGTTAGGTCTGAGTAAGATCCCAATTACTTGATATATAGATAATTAATTAATCTTGTACGATTGAATCAATTGCAAATGGGTATTCAAACGTTAATTATCACTCTTGATAAACATACAATACTTGTTAACAAATTATAGCGGAATTATAACTTTTAACAAAATTGAATAACACTCAGTTTCGATTCAATAAAACGAAAACCGAAATACATGATTCAAGCTCCCTCTTTATACACAATAAATGGAGCTTTGATAAGGACGAATCTTAGAAAATCTTCTAAAAAGATAGAAGATTTTAATAAACTAACTTCCTAAACTTTCGGTTCAAGACATTATGGAACTGACTAACTCAGACCCATAATGTTAGTCACTCAAACTCAAAATAGTCACTCAGACTCAAAATGACTCATACTCAAAGTCATTCAGACTCAGACTGAGACTTTAATTAAACAGACTTATACTTTGGGTTTAATTGCTGATTTTCCCAACAATCTCCCCTGTCTGTTTACATTAAATTCTTTTTACAATGACACACACTGAATTAAAAACAAACACAAACTAACACAAATTTAACTAAAAAGTTTGTGACAAAATTTACTTCCTTCTTCTTGATTTAGATTTCAGCATAGAATCCCATGCGGTTGGCTTCAAGGCATCTTTAGCCCATTGAGTTCTTCCAGTCTTCCATTTCAACAGACTCTCCATCTCTTCATCAGTCTTGAAATTCTGAATTTGATATTCTTTCTTAATCAACTCCACCTTATCACACTGAGTCTCCATCTCTTCAATTCTCCTTAAGTTGTTAAACAACCAACTTATCAGTCTGTGTCTGAATGGATAACATTTTTCACCTGTGCACTCATTCAATAAAGAAATGCAGTGATAGAGAGATGTCTTGTTTAAATCCTCCATTGCTTGAAAGCACTCTTCTCCAGCACAATCAATATAGCACAGTCCTTCAAGATTCTCAGTTTTGACATAGAAGTTTTCTTGAAAGACTATACCTGAGGGCACAAGATGATTATTCCTTGATTCCAATCCAATAGATTTAGCTCCAGCATGAACTCTGTTGATTGTACAGAATTTTCTGTAATCTTCTTCAGGAATCAACTCCAGGAAATGAGCTGCATTTACATTGTATATTGCTTCCCTCTTGATCTCAGTCTTATGTACAATGTTCCCAATACTTGAACTTAACGGAGCAATCCTTTTCCATTCCTCCAGGCCCCAAAGTGTACATTTTGTTCTCAACAATCTTATAAGTGTTATTTTTGAATAAACAATTTAGTACCAAACCTCCACCAGTTTCAGTAACCTCCAAGTGATTTATTTTCCCATCAAGCTTTTTCTGTATGAAGATTCTATATAGTCCACCCTTTCATGTTCTCTTTCAACTCTCTTATCCATTTCTTTGTCAGCTTCAATCCTTTCTTGTTCTGCATCAAAATCCAGTTCATCTTCTCTTTTCAACTCAGCTTCAAGTTCTTTAGTAGCTTGATCACAAGAATCTTTCTCAACATTGGATTGTTCCTTGGTCTGATCACCAAATATTTCAACGTACAGGTCTTTGACATATTCTTTATATGCTTCTGTTGTCATACCTGCATTTTGAACTGACCTTTCCAGCTTGGCTTGTCTTTCTTCTTCAGTCAGTTCAAGCTTTTTAATCTCCTTAGATTGACTCTCAGTTTCAACCCCTTTACCTCTCACAGTCTCCCCTTCAATTTCCTCCTCACTTTCAGCTTGTGAATCTAATGAGAAGTCACTGTAGTCAGTTTCAAATGCTTCTTCAGTTCTATCAGTTTTGGGATTGTAAGTCAGCTTCCTCCTATTTCTCTTCCTATACTTCTTATCCTTTTCCTCCCCCTGAGTAGAAGAATCAGTTCTTTTTCTCTTCAGATCCTTCTTGGGTTCAGACTCACTAATGGCTTTAGCAATTTCCTCCCCCTGAGTCTGAGCACCGATAGAAGAGTCCCCAATAATTTGCTTTCCAGCCCTCAAAGCCCTGACCTCAGAAGTCAGATTTACCACCAAATCCTTTAAAACAACCACCTTCTGTGTAGTATTTTCCTTTATAGCCTTGATCTCAGTCTACAGTGCACTCAGCTTGTCATCAAACTGAGTTGACATGTCTAGAATAGCCTTGAGTAAGACAGACAAAGTCAAAGAACCCTCAGACTGAGAGATATTAGTAATAAAAGAAGTGGGTAAGGTAGGTATAGCCTCACATCTCTCCTGTTGTTTGGGAGAGAGGTCCTTGACTACAGAAGTTGAAGTCTGTGCCTCACTCAGTTTTTGGAGCAAGGCATTGGCGACTTGTGCATTAGAGTGTGAGAGATTTAGTGGTTCGGAAGTGTGTACCGATACATAACTGGTGAATAGAGCATGTGGAATAGGCTGTGAAACTGAGGCGGGTGTTCCCATACTAGGTACAGGGATATCCAGGAGTGGGATATCATCTTTAATTCTTGCCACATATGTTAGTGTGGCAACAGTAGCATGTGTCTCCAATCTGACTACACTAGATTGGCTTTGGGTAGTCTGAGTAGTCACAACCACCTCCTACTCTAGCAGAGGGAGAGTGGTGTGAGCTACAACACTGGAGGGAAGTTCATGACTGTCAGCCTCATGGTGTGATAAGTCCATTTGTGCTTGATTTGAGGCGGGGCTGATTATGTGAACATTCCCTACTGAACTTGGCGGGAGTTCAGTAGGTTGGCCGCCTGAGTTGCAACTTTCTCAAGCTGAGAGATAGGGACTGCCTCAGACTGAGAGGGGATCCTCTCAGACTGATATGGAGAGAGCGAAATATTCATACATGAGGCTCCAGGTGGAGAACTGATCTCTAGAGCCGCATCACTTGGCCCAACCCTGTCACCCCCAACCTCAGCATTCAGCTCAAGCTGATCATTGCTGCCGTCAATTCCATCCTTTGTAGGTACAATATTGTCCTTACTAGCTGAAACTGAGTTATCAGACTCAGTTTCTTCAGGATCAATAAAAGGATTTGCAACCCACTGAAGCATGACAGGAGTTAATCCCACCTCAGCCTCAGTGATTGTTATGTAAGTAAATATCCTGGATGTCCGTCTGGGAAGAGGACAGACAAAAAATGTTTCTTCAAGTTGATTATAACTTGTCTTTCCCAGAACAGTTTCAAAACAGAGTGAGAGCACTCTTATAGAAGGGACATCCTTTGTTCTTTTTGGTTTGAAAGCAAGGGAGAGAATTTCTATAATTTAGAATAAGAAATTCTCCTTCCTGTTACCATTGAATGGAACAGGTGAGTTTCAAATTCATTCATTTCGTTTAATGACCCTGATTTGCCCCCCAAGCTTCTGGTAATACATGAAAATAGAAATTTCCATTTACTAGTAAACATCTTTTAGTCAATAACCCCCTTGAATACAGGCTGACCTACCAATGGAAATGCCTCAGACTTGGCCTCTTGCTTGGTCATTCTGGGTTAAAAGCCACCTTCACCAGCTTCCTGAACAGTAGGAAGAAGTAAAGCTTCCCTGATGGAATATTCTGTAATGGTGATAGTATTCCTTCCATTGTTATAAGTTCCTGATATAGCATCTTGAGTGTCATTAACGCGACAGGTGTACCACCATTCACATAGAACAAGTGGATACATGACAGTGTCTTGAAAGAATGCTGCATAGAGAGGGCGAGACGCCATAAACTGACACATTTGTTCAAACCCTTGATTTTGACGATTTTCCGGTATGACGTGACAACCGTCCAAAATTCAGGTGATTCTCGTACATTATGTCTTCGTTATGTCTGTGCAAGTCCTTAGTCGTATTTTATTGTGACCGTGTCTGTGTCGGAATCAAAGTTGGAATTAACAAATAAATCCTAACACCAAGAAACTATACTATGAACTTGACTAAGTTCATAACGGGAACTAATATAAAACTCTACTCTACACTTAACAATAACGGAAAACTTAAAACGACACCTAGCTGGGAGGATCATCCAGCCGATGGCTGAAGACTTTCAGCCAGCGGCTGAAGCCTAGCCGGCGGCTGGATATGCCCAGCCGGCGGCTAAAAACCGCTGACCAACGTCTTTATGACTCATAATTGCATGAAATGTGAATGCCAACTCCCCAACTCGGGGATTGGACCAACTACTGACCATGGACACTTCCCAAGACCAGTATTTACTCATTTCTTTTCATTTCATAAACACATTTTCAAAACACAAACACATTTACACACTCTCTCTCTAAAATCTCTCTAAAAATTCCTCTCATGAACATCAAACAAAACAGTGATTTTTCACCACTAAAACACCATCAAAACAGCCACTAAACACACTAAAATCGTCCACAAAGCAAGGGGTATCAAAAGGGTAGCATAAAAACGGGTTTTGAAGAAGTTTTCTACCATCTTTGAGGCTTTCATCTTCTCCAAAAATCATCAAGCTTTTTCATCCGGTAGATTTCTTTTACTTTACTGTTTTTATACAAAAATGACCTTGCATGGACGATCCATGGTCTAAAAACTTGTTTTTATAAAGATTTATAAAGTTTTTCTTACAAAAACGGGTTTTTATATAAATCTACATGTTTATGTTAAAAGATCTAAAAGAAACTGTGATTTTGCCAATAATATGATTATACTTCATTAATAACCTGTTGCATGTCTAAATCCATCACTAAAACGCTCAAAAATCATGAAAATATCGAAATAACCAAACTGGCCGAAGGCTGAAGATTTTCAGCCAGCGAGTGAGGACCAGCCGGCGGCTGAGCATCTTCAGCCGCTGTCTGGATCTTGCTGTACACAAAAACTTCGTTTTTACAATTTAAACGTTAAGAGTCGAGAAACTGACATTTTCACGGCTTATTTTATGATCATAACAGGTTGTTAAATTTTGGAAAAATATATGTGTGGATAAGTTTTATAACTATTACTTGTTATTATTGTCGTTGAAAATATTTGTTAAAGCGGGAAATTGGATTTGTAAAATGGACTAAATTTTTATAGCGCGGAAGCGCTGCCCAAATTTCACCATAACATGTACTTAAACTTCAGTAACAAATTATTATTATAGCTTAAACATATTGACCTTGAACATCAAACCTTTTTGGACATAATCAGACTAAAGGGAATTATACGTAAATTGAACATGTCGTAACACATAAGTTTTCCGTATTAAAACTTTCGGACAGAACCTAAGTATAGGATCTTGACCTTTAAATGTTAAAATGGAACTTTAACATAACTTAAATCGTAATACTTATACTTACACGAAACTTGGGTGTTTAGGTCGTCCTTGATTCCCGACGTGCTCCGCTTCTCTTTTTCACTCGAGACTTTATCTTCGCAATCCGTGAGTTACATCCCCTCTATTTAATGTCTTTTAAGTACTCTTTTGGGGGAAACATGAGATCTAAAATGCTTTATGAACTATGACTTTTATGAACTATGACTTTTATGAACTATGACATCTATGAACTATTTGACGTTTATTGAACTTATATGCGTAAAAACTATTTTTAATTTCCACTATTCGACACTCTTTGACATTTGACGTTTGACGTTTTGACATTATGGCTTGCCCCCTTTCGGCACTTGACTAAAAACTATGATTGGTTGTGTTATACGACCTCGCCACTGCATCGGCACCTTCGTTAAACCCTTGATGAAAATATAACATGTATGTAAGTGCCTACTATCAGTTTTTAAATTAAATCAAAGTGCCCCGTTTCAGACGTTTCCACGCTATTAGCTATAAGCCATTAGTAACTATGGGTATCGATACTTAGGAGAGGATCGCTCCTTACTTTAGATGGCAATCTAAGTACATATTACTAAGACAGACGAACATCGTAGATAGTGCGATGTTGGGGCTGATCACGATCAGGATAAATCGGTTTAGTGTGAACACTTACAGTTATATTATGCCAAGTGGTTAATACAATGCTTTAATCATATGTTACCTTTATTTACGCATATACATATTTACTTTGCGATTACTCCGCATCTAATCTTTTTCAAGTTTTACGTTACTTGTCTATTATTTTCTCTAAAGTATATATATTTTAAGCGACTTTTCCGCTCATCTTTCTTTTAAGAAAACTTTCTACTTATATATACTTGTCGGAACGTTTGTCGGAACTTTTGTCAAGAACTTATAAACTGTAACTCACTCACTACGTTATGTAGTTTGACACTTTATCTCCTGTTTCAGGAAATCAAGTGTAAGTCATGAAGTGCATAGCTCGGGGGGGTCAGAAATGTTGTGTGAAGTTTAAATCGGGAGAAGACATGTTTTATTTTGGGAATTTTATGAAAACAATTTGATATGTATTGTTTTCGTGAACATTAATTACTCTTGGTTATGTCTTTAGAACATGTAAACTTTTCAAACTTTATTTTAGTGACTTGAACCGTTAAATTTTGTTATAACTCGTGTAATGATTCTCTTGCTCTTCGCACCTCGTGTTTCCGCTTTAGCGGGGTGTGACAGACTTGGTATCAGAGCACATGTTATAGTGAAATCGGTTTTAAAAATTTTCAAAAGTTTTCGAAACCAAACTTTAACCAAGGCTTTTCAGAAAAATCATTTTTCGAGTTCAAACTTTAGTATATTAATTCCACAATTGCATGATTGTTTTCAACTACGCATAACTTGATCAACTATGCCTAGTTCAAAATAAATTATGCAAGAACGGAAAGTAATTGCTATTGTTAACGGTTTTTGAGTCGAAAAATTCTCGGTCTTATCTATTCCCGATTCTCACATAACTGACCCGTGCATGCATTTTATTAAAACTTTTCCTATTTTAGTTTCCCCTGTACTTACGTAACTCACTATTCGCAGATCCGTCATGTCCTAGTCGTCTCGCTCACGATCACCCTCCCGATCCCAGTCTCGCTCACTCTCCCAGCCGCTTCGTCGCACGAAGCTTCCGAGGGCCGTACGGCTTCCGAGAGTCAGCGTCACCAGACCACCTTCCCAACGAAGGATACCTCTATGGCCATATCCAGCAGCATCGGTTCCAGTCCGAGGACTGTGTTACCGCCTGCTCCCCCGATGCCTGTTCATGCACCACCGCAGCACCAAGGGCCTCGCACGAAAAATATATGTGCGGTTAAATTTTATAACTATTACTTGTTGTTATTGTCGTTGAAAATATTTGTTAAAGCGGGAAATTGGATTTGTAAAATGGACTAAATTTTTATAGCGCGGAAGCGCTGCCCAAATTTCACCATAACATGTACTTAAACTTCAGTAACAAATTATTATTATAACTTAAACATATTGACCTTGAACATCAAACCTTTTTGGAGATAATCGGACTAAAGGGAATTATACGTAAATTGAACATGTCGTAGCTCATAAGTTTTCCGTATTAAAACTTTCGGACAGAACCTAAGTATAGGATCTTGACCTTTAAAATGTTAAAATGGAACTTTAACATAACTTAAATCGTAATACTTATACTTACACGAAAATTGGGTGTTTAGGTCGTCCTTGATTCCCGACGTGTTCCGCTTCTCTTTTTCACTCGAGACTTTATCTTCGCAATCCGTGAGTTACATCCCCTCTATTTAATGTCTTTTAAGTACTCTTTTGGGGGAAACATGTGACAACCGTCTTATTTCAGGTAAAAACCGCAATCTCTATCTTTGAGTTAACTTTGAATTGATCTAATCTTTACTTGTCTCGTAAACTTGGGTGTGTCGGAATCGAAATCGGAATCACAAAATGAATCCTAGTACCAAGAAAACACTTAGTGAACTTGTCTAAAAGTTCCTACCTAAAATAACCGGAAACTTTCAACTAACGAAAACGCTTAACAATGGAACGAACGAAAAACAAACAATGTTGAAACTGGCCCAAAATGCGCCGCATTAGGCCCTAATGCGCCGCATTCAGGGCACAATTCAGCAATACTTTTTGTTAAAACTTCAAAACTTAACCAAACGGGTCAAGGCTTGAGCCCAACGTTATAACTTCGGACTTATGGTACCCAAAGCCCTTTTAAGAGTCCAGTGATCCATTTTTAACACCAATATAACACTTATCAAACACAAACACATACATCACATACAAACTCATTTTTACTAGCTCTCTCTCTCTCTACTAATTCCCTCAAGAACACACACACAACATTTATCATTTCCAGTGATTTTTACTTCAAAAATACAGAAAAATAAGCCACATAAAACACCACAAATCGTTCATCAATCAAGGAGGAAGAAAGGGGTTTGCATCTTTTGGGTTAAAAATTGAGTTCTAAGCAATTTTGGGTCAAAATCACCAAGGAATCACTTCAACCACCTTCTAATCATCTTCTTCTCGGTATTAATCTTTTGAATCCTCTGTCTTTTTAATATATACTTGTTGCATGTGCAATCCAACAACTAAAAATGAGTTTTACAAAGATTTGTGACTAATTCTTGAACAAAAACGGGTTTTCATAAATGGGATGTTTAGATCCATGAATTTGTGGTTAAAAACTCAAAAGAAACTATAAAACATCAAGTATTTATATGAATCTATGAATGCATGTCGAAATCCACCACCAAAATAACGTTTTCGAGCAACAAAACGGATTTCCCAGAAACCCGAGGTCAGAATGCGGCGCATAAGGACTCGTATGCGGCGCATTCTTGACCCAGAACCTGGGAAATGGGTCGTTTTCGCCACTAAACGCAACCTTGAGCTTATTTCATCAAACCGAGTCTTATAACCTGTAAAGAGCTAAACTTACATGTAAAGGGACTAACTGAACAAGTTCTCATCATTTTATGTTTGGTATAAATATATGAATTATGGTTATAAAAATTGTTAAGCGGGAAAGTGTTTTAAATTGGACTTAATGATTTTGGCGCGGAAACGCTGCCCGATTTTCGGTAGACCAAAAACCAACACTTATAATAAAAGCATTTCGTTATCTAACAAAGTTATAAACATTGGTACTTATTAAATCTTGGTATTTCTATAGGAGTTTCGTGATTCCGACCCATTTCGACCCGTTCCGACCGCTCTCTCTCTATTGTGCTATCCTTCGCAAAACGTGAGTTACAACCCCACCTTTATTTACTGTTTTTAAATAATTTTTGGGGGAAACATGAGATCTAAATGAACTTTGGAACTATTATGAACTCTTGGAACGTTTTAATTACTATTGAACTCTTATTGAACGTTTTGTGGAACTTATATGCGTAAACGGTTTTATTTGCCCGTTTGGCATACAATAAACTTGATGGTTTGCCACCTTTATTCGGGTTATTGGTTCAAAACTGTGATAAATTTATTATTTTTCCACACTCGGCACCGTTTCAAATTTATTTAATGCCACACTCGGCACTCGTATGAACTTTGATTGATCGTATAACTAACGTGACTCTTGAGGGATATAACTAACCATAAGTGACTACTTTCAGTTTTAAAATGAAACATTAGTGCCCAATTTCGTAACACACTATTAGCTTTGTTAAGCCGTTTAGTAATTATGGGTATCGATATTTAGGAAATAGCCGTTCTTACTTAGGCGGCAGCTTAAGTACATATTACTCGATCAGAAATGACTCCCCGTCGATAGTGCGGGGTAAGGGGCCTCACGGTTGGTTAATCGGTTTAGTGTGAACACTTAAGTTATTATGCCAAGTAGTCGTTATACATGATTTCAATCAATAGTTTACTTATCTTGCGCGTATATGGATATACGATCTCCGCAACTATTTTTGGAACAACTTTTATGGATCGAACTATCTTTTGAGTAACTCTTTGGATCGAAACTATTCTTTAAGTATTGTTCTACTTATAGAAACTTTTAAGTATAGATATACTTAACTTAAACCTTTTTAGTCGAGGACTAGAAAACTGTAACTCACTCGTTACTTTATTGTAGTTGACACTTTATCTCATGTTTTCAGGAAACCAAATGTAAGACACGAAGTGCATACTGTGGATGGGTCAGGCATGTCATGTGGATTCAAGAATCGGGAGAAGACCTATTTATATACTTGGGAATTTTGTTAAACAATTTACTATGTACTTATGTTATGTACTCGTTAAATGCTTGGTTATTTTCAATTTGTAAACTCATGTTTTATTTCGTAATGACTTGAAACCGCATGTTTTTAATTATAACTCGTGTGATGATATTTTGCTCTTCGCACCTCGTGTTTCCGCTTTAGCGGGGTGTGACAGACTTGGTATCAGAGCACATGTTATAGTGAAAAACGGTTTTAAGAATTTTTCAAAATTTTTGAAACCAAACTATAACCAAGGCTTTTTCGGAAAAATCATTTCACGAGCTTTCGAACTTTAGTAGATTAATTCCGCAATTGCATGATTTGCTTTTAACTATGCGTAACTTGATCAACTACGCCTAGTTCAAAATAAATTATGCGAGAACGGAAAGTAATTGCTATCGTTAAACGGTTTTCGAGTCGAAAAATTCCCGGTCTTATCCATTCCCGATTCTCACGTGACTGACCCAACATGCATTCTCGTTTACATTTTTCCTTATTTTCCTGTACTCACGTAACCTGTTATTCGCAGATCCGACATGTCTCGGTCTTCGCACTCACGATCCCAGTTCCGCTCACTTTCTCGAGTTGCTTCCTCCCGCGAAGCATTTAAGGATCGCACAACGTCCGAGAGTCAGCGCCACCAGACGAATGACCCGATCGAGGAGAGCTCGATGGCGATCTCCAACAGCATTGGTACCTCCAGCCCGAGGACCGTGCTACCAGCTTCACCACCGGTGCCCGTCGCAGCACCACCTCAGCAGCGTGGACCCCGCGTCCGATTGACGGCGCTCAAGCAGGTCGTCCTTCCTGGTCGGCTGCCTGATAGGATGATGGGACAGACTCCCGACTCATTCAGACCCGCTCCTCCCACGATGCCGTTCACGGACTCGTACGCCGGAGTTTCGCGTACGCCTACGATGGATCGCTACCACTGGGAGCGCGAGTTTAAGGAGCACCGGACACAACGCCCCGACGGCGCCGGACCATCTAGGCCAGTGATGCCGCCATCGCCACGGTCACTCCCACCAGCAGCATTCCTTCAGCTGCACCGAGAACTTCGGGGGCTCACCGAAGAGGCCGAACAACAAGGCCTTCTTCCGTGTGAAGTCTCCGATGCTGCGCATCGACTGTCTGAGCAGTCGGTTCGAGTCATCACGTTGGCCCAGGCCACGTCGACGACAGTGCAACGTCTCGTCAGCGCCTGCTTGATCATATGGACCCTCATCGCGGTTATCTTGGTGAAGATATTCGTGGATAGAAGTCGTTAGGCACTTTATTTTATGTATTGTATTGTAGGCTCCAGTCGTAATTTTCCATCTGTACACGACTTGAAGCCAGATCGTATCTTATTTTCAGTTGTATTGTACTAGTACTCGATCTTTTCCTATTTGAACCTTGTAACCGAATATTATTGTTTGAATGTATTCCTACTTTTATTATGTACTTGTCTCTTGCTTTGAACTATATATTTATTATTATTATTACTCGTTGAACTATTATCGTACGTATATCATTATCCTTCCAAATTAATCTTGCGTATCATTGTTGTTGTCCATTGTCCTTATCGTTTATTCCTGATCGTGCGTTCTAATTTGCTTTCTTTTGTCTGTTGTAGAATCATGGCACCTAAGCGCTCCAACGCTAGCCTCATAGCCGAGCAGGTTGCTGCTCAGCTAAATGCCGCCATGCCTAACATGATCGCCCAGATCACGACAGGAATAAAAAACAACATAAACAAGAACACCAACAACAATAACAACCAGAACCAGAACACCAACAACAATGACAACCAGAACCAGAACAACAACAACAACAACTAGAATCAGAACCAACACCAGCACCAAAACCCTCCCACCTGCAATTACAAATGCTTTATGGCATGCAAGCCTAAAGAGTTCCACGGAACCACTGGTGCTGTAGGACTCGTGTCCTGGTTCGAGAGAATCGAATCAGTCTTGCACATCAGCAGGTGTGCCGAGGCCGAAAAGGTGGAGTACACTTCTTGCGTGCTACATGGGAAAGCTTTAACCTGGTGGAATAGTGTAGTCCTAACCAGAGGGCGTGAGACCGCCTATGCTCTCTCCTGGGAACAATTCAAAAACCTCCTGATTGAGGAGTACTGTCCTAGGGGGGAAATTAAAAAGCTCGAGGCGGAGCTGTGGGATCACACGATGATCGGAAATGACATCGAAGGGTACACCACCCGATTTCATGATCTGGCCCGAGTGGTTCCGAGACTAGTAACTCCCGAAGAGAACCGCATTGACCGTTATATCTCCGGTCTCGTTCCTGAGATCCGGGGAATGGTCATCTCAGCTGAACCTCAAACTCTCCAAAGCGCAATCATTCTAGCGCACCGACTCACCAGTAACCTCCTCTCCGCTTCAGCATCCTGCAAGAAGGAGGGAGGAAAGAAAAGAAAATATGAGCAAACCTCCCGGAAAAGTGACAGAAACAAGAAAAAGAAAACCACCCACAACTTCGCGGTGACTGCTGCACCACCACCACGAGCTGGAAACCGAAGCTATACGGGGACGAACCCCAAGTGCAACAAGTGCAACTACCATCACCACGGGAACTGCCCGGTGTGTTTAAAGTGCCAGAAGGTGGGGCACTTCGCTAAGTATTGTCCAGAGAAAGCAGTGGTCCAAGGCCAGAAGCCGGTGTGCTTCAAGTGTGGAAGTGACCAACACTTCCGTAACGCCTGCCCCAAACTTCAGAACGCCCAACCAAACCAAGGCGGGCGGGGTCGCGGACGTGCCTTCGCACTCACAGCTGAAGAGGCCCGACAGGACCCGAACGCGGTGAACGGTACGTTTTCTGTGAACAACCACTATGCATCAGTATTGTTCGATTCAGAAGCCGAAAGAAGCTTCGTATCCTTAGAATTTAGACCCTTCATTAACTTAGGATCTAAAGTTCTTAAGGATAGCTACACCATAGAGTATGCTAACGGTCAAGAATTTGAGGCTAAGAATATAATCTTAGGATGTTCAATATGCCTAGTTGATAAAACTTTCCCCATTGATTTAATCCCGATAGAGCTGAAGAGCTTTGACATTATCGTCGGAATGGACTGGTTATCTCGGTTCCGGGCCGAGATCGTCTGTTTCGACAAACTTATTCGTATCCCTCTATCAGATGGTGAAACCCTTGTGGTACAAGGAGATAAACCTGGGCAACAACTCCGCATCGTCTCTAGCGTCAAAATGCACAAGTACCTTAAAAAGGACTGCTAGGCATTCCTAGCGCATGTCATCGAGCGTAAGCCTAAGGAGAACCGAGTGCAAGATATCCCCGTAGTCAAGGATCATCCAAAGGTCTTTCATGAGGATCTACCCGGGCTACCGCCACACCGACAAGTGGAATTCCGAATAGACCTAGTTCCTGGCGCAGCACCGGTTGCCAAGACACCATACCGTCTAGCACCCCCGGAAATGCAAGAGCTATCTAAACAGCTACAGGAACTCTTGGATCACGGTCTTATTCGTCCGAGCTCGTCCCCCTGGGGAGCCCCAATCCTACTTGTTAAAAAAAAAGACGGATCCTTCCGAATGTGCATCGACTACCGAGAACTGAACAAGCTGACCGTCAAGAACCGATACCCACTTCCGAGGATCGATGACCTGTTCGATCAGTTGCAGGTTGCAACTTACTTCTATAAGATCGACCTCCGCTCGGGTTATCATCAGGTCCAAAAACCGCTTTCCGAACCCGATACGGACATTACGAATTTGTCGTCATGCCATTTGGTCTGACCAACGCACCAGCGGTGTTCATGGATCTGATGAACAGGGTGTGTCGACCGTATTTGGATAAGTTCGTGATCGTATTCATAGATGACATCCTCATCTACTCAAGGAACAAGGAGGACCATGCGAAACATTTGAAACTCGTTTTGGAACTTCTTAAGGATCAGAAACTGTACGCCAAATTCTCGAAGTGCGAATTTTGGCTCCGAGAGGTACACTTCCTTGGCCATGTGATAAACCAAGAGGGAATTCATGTCGATCCGGCAAAGATCGAAGCGATCGAGAAATGGAAAGCTCCAACGACTCCTACGGAAATCCGACAATTCCTAGGGTTGGCGGGCTATTACCGGAGGTTCATTAAAAAAATTTCGAAAATCGCTAAGCCTCTGACCGAACTTACTCAGAGTGATAAGGACTTCACTTGGGGAGAACAACATGATGAATCCTTCCAGAAACTCAAGCATGAACTGTGCCACGCACCGATCTTGTCCCTACCGGAGGGTACAGATAACTTCGTAATGTTTTGCGATGCGTCTCATCCAGGACTTGGGTGTATCCTTATGCAAAAGGACAAAGTTATCGCATACGCTTCGAGACAATTGAAGGTTCATGAGCAGAACTATACAACACACGACTTAGAGCTGGGAGCTGTCGTGTTCGCTTTGAAGATTTGGAGACATTATTTGTACGACACTAAGGTGTTCACGGATCACAAAAGTCTCCAACACATCCTCGAACAGAAAATGCTCAATATGAGACAACGGAGATGGATCGAACTCTTAAGCGACTACGATTGCGAGATCAAATACCACCCGGGTAAAGCAAACATAGTAGCCGATGCCCTGAGTCGTAAGGAAAGGGCAAAACCATCTCGAGTTAGAGCATTGGGGATTCAGGTTCAGACAAGCCTCCAAACGCAGATTGCTAAAGCTCAACAGAAAGCATTAAAACCTGAGAACCTTAAAGGCGAAACCCTACACAATCACGAAAAGGAATTTGAGCTTAAACCAGACGGAATCCATAACTTCAAGAATCGAGCATGGATTCCGAGAGCCGAAGACCTTCGCAAGCTTATTTTGGACGAGGGCCACCGATCCCGATACTCTATTCATCCGGGATCCGACAAGTTATATAAGGATCTACGGGAATACTATTGGTGGCCTGGCATGAAGAAGGACATTGCCTTGTTTGTAACTAAGTGCCTTACTTGCTCAAGGGTCAAGGCGGAATATCAGAAACCTTCTGGGCTACTGCAACAGCCGGAGATTCCCATGTGAAGGTGGGAGCATATCTCCATGGACTTCATCACTAAACTGCCCCGTACGGCAAGAGGTAACGATACGATCTGGGTAATTGTGGATCGATTGACTAAATCTGCACACTTTCTACTGGTAAGAGAGAACTATTCAATGGAGAAGTTCTCGCAGATTTACATTAACGAGATCGTCTCTCGTCATGGAACGCCTCTCTCCATTATCTCCGATACGGATAGTCGATTCACGTCCCGGTTTTGGAACGCGCTTCAGAAATCGCTCGGGACGCGACTAGACCTCAGCACTGCCTACCACCCTCAGACTCAAGACTCAAAGTCACTCAAACTCAGACTGAGAGTTTAATTAAACAGAGTTATACTTTGGGTTTAATTGCTGATTTTCCCAACAGATTATATGTTTGATATGAGTTCAAAGTCTGATTTTTAGATTGAACAATATACATATATATATTACGAATCAAATCTATGATTCTAGCAATCAAATAGAATCTAAATAAATCTAAATCAACTAAGCATTTCCATCTATCAACTAAGCATTTCCAATCAACCTCCCCGGCTGTAGTTCCTGAATAAGACACATATTGAAGAAGAAATTAGCCACACAATGGTTATATCGAGTGAGCTTGCTTATAAATAGCAAGCTACACGATAATTTTGGAACATGTAAAACATATTTAAGAGTAACAGTAGGCGAAAGTTTAATGGCTCCAAGTCCAACTACAGGAGAATATGACCCGTCTGCAATTCGTACCCTTGGCAAGTTGTGACATGGTGCATATGAATTAAATAGAGATGAGTCGCCTGTCATGTGATCAGAAGCACCCGAATCCAAAACCCACATTCCATTTCAAAAATTAATTGCAACAGAGGTGTTTAGGGCACTACCTTGGGACGCTACATTTCCGGTAGATGGAGAAGTTTGTTGGAGGAGCAGTTTATGAAGAACCTCCAGTTGACCCTTCGAGAGTTGGAAATTTGACAAGTCTTCTGATGATGCAATTATAGGTTCAGAGACATTGGTGAGGAATGCTCTTTGATCACGAGGAGTTGCAGTATTGGTCTGAGCCTTCTTTGGGAAGCCATGCAAGTGGTAACAAGTCGATCGAGTGTGACCTGTACGGTTGCAATGACTACACCATGGGCGGTTACCGATATGTGAAGGCTGTGAGTGGTCGTCCAGACGGGTCCTGGCCGGTGGGGGACCTCTAGTGTAAAGGGCATCAGTCTCAAAAGAACGATCATTAGAAGTCATAGTTAAGGACCTGTTTAAGTTTCCAAGCATCACATGTCAGCGATTCTCTTCACGTCGTACTTCTGCAAAGGCCTCACCAATTGTGGGAAGAGGTCACCGACCAAGGATGCGATCACGAACTTCATCGAGATCCCTATTAAGTCCTGCAAGAAAATCATAAAGTCTTTCTTTGTCAAAATGGATGTTGAATTTTTTAGGTTCTTCAACATCTCCCTAGTCGGATTCATAGAACATATCCAACTCTTGCCACATGATATTCATGGAATTATAATAAGAGTAACATCATCTGAACCTTGTCGAATCTCTTTCAGTTTGAGCTTGAGTTCGAACACCTGAGTTGATTTTTCAAGATCGAAATAATTTTCTTTTACTGCGTCCCATATTTCTTTTGCAGACTTAAGAAGTAGGTAGGTACGACTGATGTGAGGCTCCATGGAGTTAATAAGTGATGCCATAACAATGGAATTGTTTAGTTCCTAGGGATTGTATGTGGGGTCGGTACTAGATGGGCGAGTACATAATATAAGAACATATTGAGACCAGGGTAGAAAGTTTTTCCCATCAAGTTTGTGGTTGGTTATAACGAGAGAGGAATTATCACTATATGAGTGATTGAATACGGATGAGACGGAAGAAATTGTGGAGCTACTGGTTGCAGAATCAGTCATGGTGCTATTGACAGAGATGAGACAGAATAATGAGAAAAATGTTTGGTACAGAGAGAGACTAGAGTTGAGATTAGAGCTGATATTAGAGCTCTGATACCATGTGTTTGATATGAGTTCAAAGCCTGATTTTTACATTGAACAATATACACTATATACATGGATACGAATCAAATCCATGAGTCTAGCAATCAAATAGAATCTAAATAAGATCTAAATAAATCTAAATAATCTAAATCAAATCATATAAAATCTCCTAATTTTGATTATCTAATTTCTAATTTATAATACGCTAACAGATTACATCTCGAAAAATCTCACTACCCAGATTACCCGCAAATCCATCCTTCCTTTAAAACACTCACCCTGACATTTCACAGATAAACCTAATTCTAAACCGTTAAAAGAATAAAATTACGGTTGATCCGACAATAGTCACCAGAACCTTACAAAACCGACATCCGATTTTCCAGCAATTATCGGGGCAACTTAAAAGACCAAGGGAAACAAGAAAAGACCTCCCGTGAAAAACTAAGCCAAAAGCGAGCCATGTGGGCATCAAAAAAGCACCCAAAATGCATCAGCAGCTAGCAGCCAGTCAGGCCGCCGGCTGGTGATTCGGGTGGAGGGTGCCCTTTTTAGCTATAAATATGATGCAAATTATACTATTCAAACACACATTTTTACACATTTCACTTCCTTCTCTCTAGTTCCTCTCACTAGAATAGTTTCTAGTAAAAAAATTAGAATACTTTTGCTAGTAGTTTAGTTAGCATTACGGGAAATTAGTGTGAGCGGAGATTATAACCAATGAATCTTTTTCAGAGGCGGCAGAGTTGTTGCAATCAAAGCAATAAAATCACATATTTTGTTTCTCTATTCCGGGTGACTTTTGTCCCTTATTTATATAATTAATGTTCTTGTTTGATTGTTCGATTATATTTGTATGTTTGTTAGTTGTGATGCTTAAAGAGTAATCACATTAGTGTTTTCCATGATGTAGTACTTTAGTAATTATTAGGTAGTGATGATATGAGTTGAATAAATGTATTATGAAAACTTTACTTACATGACCCTCTAGTAGTTCACGATTCATAGCGACGTATCTGGTGATATGTCAGGTCAGCCACGTCTAGCGCAAATACACCGCTCTTGGCCTTCATAACTTCAGTTATGTCGTAGAAAACATCGTTAACCAACGAAGGATGCCACTTCAGGTGGTAATGATCTTTAAGTAAAACATAAGCGTAACTATCTAATCCCCTAAGAGGTAAATACCCAATTGTCCTTAGTACTGTTAGATAAACTAAAGTTTGTAAGGTATTCTATAAAACTAGGTGACCTAAACTTAAGTGAGCAAAAGTATGATAATTTTTCAAGTGTTAAGAGATTAGATACGGACTTAACCGACACAAACATATCAGTTAGATTCACCAACCAATGATAATAACATTGGTAGGGATCTTAGTGTATACATTAAAGTACCCAATATCTTTTAGATTTACAAATCATTAGAGTCACTGAAATAATTCAACTCAACATATTATCACTCCTATACTACTATCTAAGAAATCATGGTAAAGACTTCCTAATTATCTTGTGTGCTTATTTTATTTTCATTTGCTTAGCTTGATTTAAATAATTTAGAAAGAAAGAAAAAAACAAATCTCTCTCTCTCTTTTAAACTGATAAACTAAAATAGAAACATTTAAAGCGTTACTTTAAATTCATTTTGCGTATACAACGATCATTGGTCAACTTATCACCCTCCGTATCATACCGTCCACAGATACCGGAGTAGAGTGTTGTCAATCAAGCACCATCGCATCGAAGTGCTTATTACCACCGCGACATACCTCCACGCTTTGCCTACTATTGGTTATTATCAAAGATTACATACAAATCTAGCTACTAATGAGATGTTTAAGGAGATGACTTTTGACACATATGGTTTTTATAGCCTTCCATGAGGTACTCACAACACGGCCTGGATGCTGATATTCTGTATCATTACTATTATTCTGAATCCTGAACTAAAAACATATTATTTTTGTTTTGTTTTTATTACTAATGATTGTTTGGATGTTTGAGATGTGTTTAATGAAAATAGGTTATCTTTTGGAGAGTATGTACACACGAAGAAATCTGGTCACTGATCCAATATATTTTCTCAACCTCTCTCTAGAAGTAACCATGGAATATAGGTGAAACGACAAAAGGAAGTTTTTCTGCTCCTATCATTTTACGACATAAAATAATCAATATCTACTAAAAGCTCTAAGTGTAGGATTAAAAACTTCCATTTTGAAATTATTTAAAAACCTTGTAACCTATCCACAAAATTCCAAGTGTGAGATTTTAGAACAATAGGGACAATGTTCTTTTAAGAGTGGGATATGGGTTACACCGTAGAATATTTTGCTTTGTTTTCATTAAAAACGGATAAAAATCATATTTTTAAGAACATTTTAAGCTAATTTTTGTTGAAAAATCCAAATTTTGGGTAACGAGATAGAAGAAGGTAATATTTTCTAAAATTAATGACGAAAATCATATAAACAACTCATGACCAAGCACACATAAACCCTACACCAAATATAGTGAGATATTTGAGCCGAAAATAGCATTCATTTTTAATGTTTTACTTTCGTTTGATGAGTGCGTGCCCATGTATGCATTAGAATTACAACTTGTTTAAGTGATACACTTCGAGACCATATTGATAGAGTACCTGTTAGGTCTGATCAATCTTTAAAGGCAAACACTCAATGTCTAGAATCAATAACAGGTTGTGGAATCACAAGTTATTGATTAAGCTAATGTAATTAGAACAATGAATTCAACAATGGAAGTTATCATTTTCAAAGCCTTAAATGGCGAGAAATTTTGTTACAGAGATATTGATACTTGAACTTCTACATCTGAACTCATCTCACCACTATTTATAGGCTAAGCTATCTAACTATTACATTATAAGAACCCTTATGTTCATTTATAAACACTTCGGGTGAACTAATAATTAAAACATCATTTAAATTTAGTTCGGGTGAACTTAAACTTAACTCTGGTGAAGAGTTAGTTCACCCGACCTAAAGTCATATTACACTCTAATATTTAGTTCGGGTGATGAACAATGTTCACCCGAACTAAATATATAACACTATACAATATGACTAAGATCTTTGGAAGCTTCAACATCAATCCTATATGCTCTAACAATCTCCCCCTTGGATGATGCTTCCAAACTCTTCATCTTTCTAGGTTAAGCTCCATTCCCATCTTCAAAATAACCACCAATCTCTATCTTCTGTCTCTTGTACCCATTCTGATTTTATCAACTTCCCAAGCTACAACCTCAAGAGCCATCCTTCTTTATTTATCATCAGGTTGCAGTTTATCAAGTGGAAGGTTGAAAATAGTAAGAATATCATCATTAGAGAGCTCTCTTAGATCAGCATTTTCATAGAGGCTCTCATCCTCACCATCTACTCTACTCAGTACAATCTCATCATTTTCATAATCTACCCACCATCTGAGTATCTTTGGCTTTTGATGCACAACTTTGACTTTCTTCATGGGAGCAATAAACATAGTCATCCTTTTCCTTTTTGCTTTGAATTTCTTTCAAAATTTGGCAAAGTCATTCTTAGCACATTCATGAATGAACCTCTTATAATCATATCCATGAGCATATTGACCATGGTTCACCATCTTCAACTGACAGAGTCTTCTGGCATCTTCCACTGAGATTTGCATGAGTTTCTCAGTTGTGTCAAAGGACTGAGTCATTGTACCAGTTCTTCTTTTTCTCTTAATGACAATTGCACCAGTATAATGATCAAACCTCCAACCAACTATAGGTGGTAGAATACCTCTCTTCATGTTCATCAGCTCTTCTCTTTCAGCCCTCAACTCCTCTTGAGATACCTTCTTTATTCTTGATCCTGAAGCACTATCTTCTCCTTGAACTGAAACATCAGTAGTATAAATGGGAAACCCATATTGATCTAAATCATTTCCATCTGCTGCAGTCTCATCAATCCAATTAAATAGTTCTTCAATCATAGCTGTGACAGCTGGATCATCTGCATAATAGTCTTCTGGCAGTGTAGATTTAGAAGATTGAGCAGGAACTGGGTCTTCTTGTTGAGTCTTTGTGAACCAAGACTCCTTCTCCATATACTCAGTAAAAGGATCATCTTCTTGCTTTACCTTTGTCTTTGAATGCACATCTTGACTCTATTTCTCAACCAGAGACTTTAAAGTGACATTCTGACTTGAATCAGCTGTTTTTGTAGAAGACCCCTCACCAGTTTGAACAGAAGGAGCAATTGGAGCTTCTGTTGTTTCTGTTATTTGACTTTCAAGATTGACCTCAACATTTTCTAAAGTTCTATCAGTTTTCCTTTTGTTCAGCTCCTCCTCTATCTTCTTTTCTCTTTTAGATTTCATTTCACTTACCATAACCTTTGTCTGTATATCTAACCAGTTTTTCTCCAAGGTTTCAATCTTCATTTGCCCCACTGATCTAGATGACATTCCACCAGCAACAACCAAGTAGTTCTTCAGATGAAGTTTGTAATTATTCTCTGAGAACTTATTCTTTTATTCCAGCATCTTCTTCTTTAGATTAACCACCTTGGAAGGTACTAGTGTTGATGCTTTCAGTGTTCTACTCTTCACTCTCCCCTTCGTTTTACACTGATTCCAACCTCAGAAGTTTCTTCTACTACTCTCTCTCCTTCTTCCTCTTTTACCGTCACTTCCACACTCCCATCACCTTCCTTGTCACTATCAATCTCTATCACCACTTTCTCTCCTCCCAATTCTTCATTCCATTGATTATTAACGTCATATGTGTGTACAGAAACATGATTCTTTTCCCTGAAATAAACAGTGAAGGTCTCTGTTGCATTAACATCAAAAATTCCTTTATAAAGCCCCTCAAAGTGTTTTTCAAAAGTCTCTTGATCTATAACTTCTCCAAACTTATCAACAGCTCTAAATTTCCTCATATTCTTTTCAGCTTCAACACTTTCAATTTCTTCTTCATCACCAGATTTAAATAACTCTTCACCCGATCTAAACTCCTCATCATTAGACTTATCTTTGTCACCCGAGTTAAATTCTTCTTAACCAGATTTATCGCAAGATTTATCTTTTTCTTCACCAGAAGTTTGAGGGACTTTTTCTTTACCTTTGGAGCTCCCAGCCTTCTCCAAGTCTTTCACAATCTTCCCCGCAATTGATAAATCAATCTCAGCTTCTTCATTAACACTTTCACTGCTCTCCATTCTTCCTTCTACTTCAGCTTCAACATTTTATCCTTCCACCACCATTCTATCCTCATCTTTAACTTCAACTTCAATATCAGTTTTATCTCCCCCTATTTTGGATGCATCATCCATAGGAAGAGATTTTAAGCACTTTACCCTCAATTGCTCTCTGATGACTGCATTTGAAGCATTGTTCCATCTTAACTGATTTACCAGTGATTTTAGTCTCAGAACCAGTTGCTCCAATGCCTCATTCTTCTTAGTCAATTCCATTACTGTCAACATACCAATTCTAGCTCCCCCTTTCTTCCTTGAAGTATAGACATTAATAGGACTGCTTGTTCAAGCATCCTTCTAAAAAATTTAGCACTGGGGTGGATACAGTTGGAACTTCAGGAGCTAGATTAGGCAGAGCTTGGCTTTCCTTAACTGTGTAATACCAATCTTCTCTTTCATCACTCCCTTGGGTTTCTGAACAATAGGTGTTTGAGGTTGAGGGGATGGAATAGGAATAATGGGTGATACAGGTTGATCATCATCTTGTTGTTGTTGTTGTTGTTGTTGCTCTTCTTGTTGTTGTTGTTGGTGTTCTTGCTGTTGATGTTGTTGTTCTTGCTGTTGCTCATTCTCTCCCCACTGGCCTTGTAGCTCTAAAAAATCTGTATAGCTACCCTTGACTGATTGATCATTGGTGGGAAGAAAGGAGTGAACTGTCCTGAGAAGACCACTCTTGCTTTAGGAAAATATTTTCTCATGTTGTTCATGATCTTCCAGTTCATATTCTCATCCTTAACAGTAGGACGTTCTAGCATCAATCCCTGAACTTCAGATTGCAAGATGATCTGAAGGAATCTTGGATATAGAAGAAATTTATGTGAACTGCCTTCAGCCATTCTCTCCATGCAGTCCATGATGAATCCAGATAAATTGAACCTCCTTTGAGTGATCATACATACAAAAGCAGAGGCCAACGTCTGATTCATATCATCAAACCGTCCAGACCGTCTAGACATACAACAAACCAGTACATGAATAAGATATCTCCAGTTGAATAATACTCTTGTCTTTTTCACCATACTCTCTGGGAAATCATCCTCATAACCAGCTTGTCTCCACACAATCCTTATTTCTTCCATCTCCAATCTCTCCACACCACCAGCATCATCCAACTGTAATACTCTCCTTATTACATCTTCAGTGATACTAACATTTTCCATCTATACTGTTGATGTAATACTCCTCACACCATTTACAATAGTAAACCTTGCATTTTGCCAGAACTCCAGTAATTCATCTCTATACAAAACAGGACTCTCTGAAATGAAAAATCTCAGGTTTGAGTTGATCGGAAATCCCAAAATAAGCTTCTAGTCCTCATCAACTTCAGAATGGCCCATATCCAAAAATGCAGCAGCACTATGTTTTGGTTTATAAGGGAAAACCATCTGAAATCAGTTACAAATCATTAGTATTCAATCAAAGAGAATATACTGATTATAAATATATAATAAAAATTAAAAATACCTTAATGAACACAGAAAACAGAGGAATAATACTCAAAAACTGGAAAAACTTTAAAAATCTATCTCAAAGGTGCTAAAATTCTATAGAAAGGCTCTTATGGAAATCGTCACTGAAAAGAAAAGGTAAGAAATTTTATTGAGATTAGCAATTTTGATCCTGATAAGAGATGCAATTTGCATGAATTAAAAAAGATTATTTGAATTTAAAAGTATTAATACCAAATTAAGAATAAATAATATATTTAATTTCCCACCAAAAATACACCCGACTTAAGTAATAGTGTCGCAGAGTTAAAATTAAACAAAAATTATAACCCGGCGTAAAAGTTAAAGACTCCGACTTAAACTTATGGTCAAAATAGTCAACTTAAGTACCAGATTTAAATAAATCTAATACCCGAGCTAAAAATATGGTCAACATAGTCAAAGTCAATACAAGACATAAATTAGATCAATACCCGACCTAAAATTTTATAACCCGAATTAACTTATATCAAAATTAACTCATTTAAATCTTTCTAGGTTAAATTCTTAACACCGGAACTGAATCATTTCAAACCATCAGTTAATCTTGAAATTGTTTAAAAAGCAAAATTTCAATTTTAGAAATCAAAAACTTATATTCCATGACTCCAAAAATTAGTTCATATGAGAAAATTTGCTTCAGAAATGAAATGTTTTGTAAAATGCATAAACTTGTATTTTTATTAAAATTCAACATGTGTCAAAAATTCATAAATTGCAGATTTCAATAATTTAAAAATGACATGATATACAATCAAACTTATTCAATTCTTGTTAAGTGGAAATAAATTAAATTTAATATTGTACTTAAATATGACATTTATATCTGAATTTAGTTTTGTGTCATGATTTAATAAAAGAATTTATATGAACACATGAACAATCTTCAACCTTTATTGAGAGTCACCAGTATATGATTCTTCAACCTCATATACTGTTTTTTCTCTCAAGATATTTTTGATTATATGCATGTTTTTATTGTTCAAAATTTTACTTAGTTATGATTTTCAACTCATTCCCATGTCTCTGCCGTTTATCAAATAAGCATCAAGGATCTAAGAGGACAAACAGACAAGGTTATTAAAAAATTTGGACTTATTCACCTGTATCTGCCGTTTATCAAGTTAGCATCAAGGATATAAAAGTCAATAATTTATTAAAAGAACACTCTAATACTTTAAGATTTTTTATGATAAATAGATTCATATGCCATAATTTATTGAAAATATATCTTTTCTTTGCTTTTCTACTTGACAATTACTGATATCACATTTGACAGTTATCAATTTTAATGACCTTATGCCAAAGGTCCATACAAGAATATGTGCATTTATGAAAACATTTGGTTTCAAGAAATTCTATAAATATTGAACTATGTTAAATTATGCTGGAATTTATGTTTATGACTCATTTCTTAGAAATTTTGTTTTTGTGAAACATTTTCAAATATTATATTGGAAAACAGACTCATAATACTTGAAAATAGAGTAGAAATGAAATCTTTTTGAGTTTTATCTATACAAACTGAAATTACATATTTTTGGATTTTATCTATACAAAATCAATACCAAACTTAAAAGTAAAACATTACCAGACTTAAAACTATTTACCAAATTTAAAAAATATTACCAGATTTAAAAGGAAAACCACTACCAGACTTAAAAATATATACCATATTTAAAAGATAAACATTATCATATTTAAAAATATTTTTGATTTTTAGACTTAATAGACAAAAATTACCAGACTTAAAAATATTTTTGATTTTTAGACTTAATAGACAAACATTACCAGACTTAAAAATATTTTTGATTTTTCCCATTTTCTCCCCCTCTTTTTGTATATTGAAATAAAAAGAAAACAAAATGCAAAAAGATATGTACGAAAATAGTTTGAAGAAACACTCAATCAAGATTCACTAGACCAATATCCTGAACAAGAAAATTGTTACTTGAAACATCAAATGCCTTTGTGAAAAGGTCTGCTAATTGGAGGTTTGTGTGAATCTTAACCAAGTGAATCAAATGTTTTTCAAAACAATCTCTTATGAAGTGGTGTCTAATCTCAATATGTTTTGTCTTAGAGTGTTGGACAGGGTTCTTAGTGATGAACATTGCAGCAGTATTGTCTATGTGAATAGGTGTGTTCATAAAGTTAAGGCCATAGTCTAGCATCTGATTCTGAATCAATAAAACCTAGGAAGTACAAGAACCAGCAGCAATGTATTCTGCTTCAGCAGATGATTGTGAAACAGAGGTCTGTTTCTTGCGTTGCCAAGAGACTAGCCTATTTCCTAAAAACTGGCACCCTCTTGTAGTAGATTTCCTATTCAAGTTGCAACCTTCATAATCACTGTCAGTGTGGACATAAAAGTCAAAACTAGAATTATTAGGATACAAAAGGACTAAAGAAGGTTGTCCCTTAAGATATCTAAAGATTCTCTTAACAGCAATTAAATGGGAAACTTTAGGATCAACTTGAAATCTAGCACAAAGACACACTTTAAACATAATATCAGGTCTACTAGCAGTAAGGTACATTAAAGAACCTATCATAGACCTATACAACTGTTGATAAACACTTTCACCATCTAAATCAGGGTGTAGTTTGGCCCTAATGTCAACAGGAGTGGAAGCAGATTTACAATCAGTGAATCCAAACTTAGCTAACATGTCCTTGACATACTTAGACTGATTGATAAAAATGCCATTATCCAACTGCTTAACCTGTAATCCTAGAAAGAAAGACATCTCTCCCATAGAGCTCATTTAATATTTTGAATGCATTACAGATTAAAATTCTTTGCACAGAGCATCATTAGTTGAGCCAAAAATGATATCATCAATATATATTTGAACAAACACTGATTCTTAGCCAACTGTCTTAATAAATAAAGTCTTATCAATTGTTCCCCTAAGATAGCCATGGTCAATCAAATATTTGGACAATTTGTCATGCCAAACTCTGAGAGCTTGATGTAAAACATACCAAGCTTTGTCCAACTTGACCACATGATCAGGGTATTGAGGATCCAGGAAACTAGGAGGCTGACTAACATACAATGTCTCTTCAAGAACTCCATACAAAAAGGCTGATTTAACATCCATTTAATAGACCTTAAAGTTCTTATAAGAAGCATATGCTAAAAATAAACTAATGGCCTCTATCCTAACAACTGAAGCAAAGACATCATCGTAATCTATACCCTCTTCTTGAGTATAACCTTTAACCACAAGTCTAGCCTTATTCCTCACAATAATACCTCTATCATGTCACACCCCGCTAAAGCGGAAACACGAGGTGCGAAGAGCAACGATATCATTACACGAGTCATAATAAGATGCAACGGTTTCAAGTCATTTAAATTGAAGATAAAAGTTCACAAGTTTGAAAATAACCAAGCATTTAACGTGTCAACATAACAAAATATATGATTAAGTGTTTAACAAAATTCCCAAAATGATAAAATAGGTCTTCTCCAAATTCTTGGTTCACGTGACATGCCTGACCCATCCATGATATGCACTTCGTGTCCTTTCATTTGGTTTCCTGAAAACATGAGAAAAAGTGTCAAACTACATAAAGTAGCCAGTTAGTTACAGTTTTCTAGTCCTCGACTAAAAATGGTTTGCGTCAAGTATAACAATACTTAAATAGTTGCGATAAGTATGACAATACTTAAGTAGTTTGTAACAAGTATAACCATACTTGAATCGTTTGTGACAAGTATAACAATACTTAAAAGATAGTTGCGAAAAGTAAACTATTGATTGAAATCATGTATAACGACTACTTGGCATAATATAACTTAAGTGTTCACACTAAACCGATTAATCAACCGCGAAGCCCCTTACCCCGCACTACTTACGAGGAGTCGTGTTCGATCAAGTAATATGTACTTAAGCTACCTCCTAAGTAAGGAACGGTTATTTCCTAAGTATCGATACCCATAATTACTAAACGGCTTAACAAAGCTAATAGTGTGTGTTGCAAAATGGGCATTAATGTTATTTTAAAACTAGTAGAAGTCACTTAAGAAGCATGTTATATATCCCTCAAGAGTCACGTTAGTTATACGATCAATCAAAGTTCATACAAGTGCCGAGTGTGGCAATAAAATATGTTTCGTACGAATGCCGAGTGTGGCAATAAAATAAGTTCATACAAGTGCCGAGTGCGGCAATAAAATAGGTTTATACAAGAGACGAGTGTGGCAATAAAATGGGTTTGCATACGAGTGCCGAGTGTGGCAATAAAATGTGTTTGCATACGAGTGGCGAGTGTGGCAATAAGATATGTTTCATACGAGTGCCGAGTGTGGCAATAAAATATGTTTGGTTCTCATGTTTCCCCCAAAATAATTATTTAAAAACAGTAAATAAAAGTGGGGTTGTAACTCACTGTTTGCTAGAGATGATACGAGTGCGGAAATTGGTCGAAACGGGTCGGAATCACGGAAATCCTATAGTAATACCAAGATTGAATGAGTACGATTGTTTATAAGTTTATAATATCGTTAGTCAACGAAAATGCTTTTAATATAAGTGTTGGGTTTAAGTCTAACAAAAATCGGGCAGCGCTTCCGCGCCAAAATCTTTAAATCCAATTTTTAAACACTTTCCCGCTTAACGATTTTCATAACCCTAGTTTATATATTTACACCAAACACAATGTTATATAAACATGTTCAATTAGTCCCTTTATACACAAGTTAAGCTCATTATAGGTTATTTAACACGGTTTGAAGGAATGAGCTCAAGTTCACGTTTAATAGCCGAAACAAACCATTTCCCAGGAATCTGGGTCAAGAATGCGCCGCATAAGAGGCCTTATGCGCCGCATTCTAGCACCGGGTTCTTGGGAAAATCGTTTTGTTGCTCAAAAATGTTATTTTGGTGGTGGATTTCGACATGCAACTATAGATACACCCAAATACTTGATGTTTTACAGTTTATATTGAGTTTCTAACCACAAATTTATAGATCTAAACATCCATTTTATAAAAACCCGTTTTTGAATATAAATGGTCATAAATCTTCATAAAACTCATTTTTAGTTGTTAGATCATACATGCAAAGAGTGTATATTGTAAAAACATAAGATTTGAAAGATTTATACCGAATAGATGGTGATTTGAAGAAGGTGGAAGTGTTCTCTTGGTGATTTTTGACCCAAGTTGCTAGAAATCGATTTTTAACCCAAATGGATGAATGCTCCTTTCCTCCTTTTGTTTATGAACGATTTTGGTGTGATTATTATGGTGATTTTTACTGTGATTTGTGTGAGTGTTCTCTGTAATGAAAAGAGTTTGAGAGAGTTTTTGTTGAGAGAGTTTGAAAGGAGAGAGAGAGAGAGAGTAAGTAATGAGAGTGTTTGTATGTGTTTGTGTTTGGTGTTTATGAACCAAGAGTTGTGGGGGTGTTTATGTTAGCTTACTGGACTTCTAAAAGGCCTTCCAACAAGTTTAACCCGGAGCCAAAGAGTTGGGCTCGGGTTTGAGTCCGTTTAGTTGAGTTTTAAAGTTTACAAAAATTTTGCTGGACTGCACCCAGAATGCGGCGCATAAGGCCTTTATGTGGCGCATTGGGGCAGTTTCAGCAATTTTTCGTTTTTCGTTTGTTCTATCGTTAAGCATTTTCGTTAGTTGAAAGTTTACGGTTAGTTTAGATAGGAACTTAGGCAAGTTCACTAAGTGTTTTCTTGGTATTAGGATTCATTTTATGATTTCGATTTCGATTCCGACTCACACCCGTTTACGATACAAGTATAGTTAAGATCAATTCACAGTTAACTCAAAGATAGAGAATGCGGTTTTCACCTGAAATTTAGACGGTTGTCACATTCTCCCCGGGTTGAAAAGAATTTCGTCCCGAAATTTAGTTCGCCTCATCGGGAGGAAGAGTCTTTGAACAGATGTGGATACTTCTGACGGATCTGATCTTCACCCTCCCACGTGAATTCGTGACCTCGTCGGGAATTCCACCGTACCTTGACGATAGGGATACGACTCTGCTTGAGTTGTTTGACATCTCGATCTACAACCTCAAGCGGTTCTTCGATGAAGTTGAGCTTGTTGTCGATCTGGACCTCGTCCAGTGGAATGACAATGGTTTCATCCGATAAGCCCTTTTTCAAGTGCGAGACATGGAAGACGTTGTGGATGTTGAAAGAGCATGCGGAAGTTGGAGTCGATATGCCACGGGGCGATTCGCTCTATCACCTCGAATGGACTGGTGTACCTCGGGCTTAGCTTGCCGCGCTTCCCGAAACGGACTACACCCTTCCACGGCGTTATCTTGAGAAGCACTCTATCGCCAACTTGGAACTCGAGGGGTTTCCTTCGGTTGTCGGCATAGCTCTTCTGTCGGGTACGGGATGTCTTCAGCCTTTCCCGAATGGTAGTGATTTTGTCAAAGGTTTCCTGGACGATATCGAGCCTTGTAAGTTGACGATCGCCAGCTTCTAACCAACAAAGCGGTGACCGGCACTTGCGTCCGTATAAGGCCTCAAATGGTGCACACTTGATGCTGGCGTGGTAGCTGTTGTTATAGGAAAACTCAACTAAAGGCAAGTGAGCGTCCCAACTTCCTCCGAAGTCAACTACACACGCTCTCAGCATATCTTCAAGCGTTTGAATCGTCCTTTCACTCTGACCATTGGTTTGAGGGTGGTAAGTGGTGCTAAGGTCTAGTCGCGTCCCGAGCGATTTCTGAAGCGCGTTCCAAAACTGGGACATGAATCGACTATCCCTGTCGGAGCTAATGGAGAGAGGCTTTCCACGACGAGAGGCGATCTCGTTGATATAAACTTGAGCAAAATTTCCTATCGGGTAGTTCTCTTGGACAGGTAGAATATGTGCATATTTCGCTAACCGGTCCACGATGACTCAAATCGCGTCATTCCCCTTTGCCTTACGAGGCAATTTGGTTACAAAATCCATGGAGATTCGTTCCCACTTCCACAGGGGAATCTCCGGCTGTTGCGGTAGGCCTATGGTTTTTGATATTCTCCTTGACCTTAGAGAAATTTAAGCACTTAGCTGCGTACAAGGCGATATTCTCCTTCATGTCTGGCCACCAATAATATTCCCGGGGGTCTTTGTACAATTTGTCGGATCCTAGGTGGATGGAATATCTGGAACGGTGGCCCTTGACTAGTATAAGTTTCCGAAGGTTTTCGGATCTCGGAATCCACGCTCGGTTCTCAAAGTAATAGATTCCGTCCGGATTAAGCTCGAATTTCCTCACGGGGTTCTGTAGTGTCTCGTCTTTAAGGTTCTCGGGTTTCAATGCTTCGCTCTGAGCTCTAGCGATTCGAGTTTGAGCTTCTGAAATGGTTCCTCCTGTTCTTTGAGTAGATGAGGATGTCGTCTATGAATATGATCACAAACTTATCCAGATACGGTCTACACACCCTCTACATCAGATCCATGAACACCACTGGTGTGTTGGTCAGACCGAAAGGCATAACGAGAAATTCGTAGTGCCCGTATCGAGTTCGAAAAGCGGTTTTTGGAATGTCGGTTTCACTGACTCGAACCTGATGATAACCCGAACGGAGGTCGATCTTAGAAAAATAAGTTGCACCCTGCAACTGGTCGAACAGATCATCGATCCTCGGGAGTGGGTATCGGTTCTTGACGGTCAGCTTGTTCAGTTCACGATAATCGATGCACATTCGGAAGGATCCGTCTTTCTTTTTCACGAATAGGATTGGGGCTCCCCAGGGGACGAACTTGGGCGAATCAGACCATGATCTACCAGTTCCTGCAGCTATTCTGACAATTCTTGCATTTCGGGTGGTGCCAGACGATATGGTGTCTTGGCAACCGGCGCTGCGCCAGGAACGAGGTCTATTCAGAACTCCACTTGTCGATGTGGCGGTAGCCCGGGTAAATCCTCTGGAAAGTCCTCTGGATGATCCTTGACTACGGGGATATCTTGCACTCGGTTCTCCTTAGGTTTACGTTCGACAACATGCGCTAGGAATGCATCGCAGTCCTTTTTAAGATATTTGCGCATTTTAACGATAGAGACGATACGAAGTTGTTGTCTAGGTTTATTTCCCGGTACAACGAGGGTTTCACCGTCTGAGAAAGGGATACGAATGAGTTTGTCGAAACAAACGATCTCGGCTCGGAAACGAGATAACCAGTCAATTCCGACGATGACGTCGAAGCTTTTCAGCTCAATAGGAATTAGATCGATGGGGAAAATTTTGTCGGATAAGTACATGGGACATCCTACGATCACATCCTTAGCTTCGAACTCTTGACCGTTAGCGTATTCAATAGTGAAGCTATCCTTAAGAACTTTAGATCCTAAATTAATAAGGGATCTAAATTCTAAGGACACAAAGCTTCTTTCAGCACCTGAATCGTACAATATAGAAGCATAATGGTCGTTTACTGAACTTAACCAGTCGCGGCATTTGGTTCCTGCCTTGCCTCTATGGCAGTGATTGCGAGAGTACTGAAAGTTTCTGTTGTATGCAATATGGGGAAAATAACACGTGGGTGTTCGTTGCTTCCGCATTCAAAGCAAGCCCACTTCTTTCCTTGCTTATCAGTATATTTGCGGCAATGTCTGGAGAGGTGCCTCGATTCGTTACATGTATAGCACACTGGGCAATCCCCGACATGGTAGAGGTAGCATCTTCCGCACTTGGGGTGCGGCCCAGCGTAAATTCGGGGTCCGGTCGTGGGTTTCTTGTCGCGGTTGCTCCTTATTGGCTGATGACCAGCCTTTCGTTTCTTACTCTCCTTTCGCCCAACGGATGCTGGAGGGAGAAGGAGGTTATCGTTTCGGGAGCTTTCACCTTCCTCATGTTTAACTAGGGATGGCAGGGGAAGGGGTTTATCATTTCCTGTAATTTTGTCGTTGATACCAGCGATGATCCGAGCGATAATGTCGGGAATTGCTGCATTCAGGTGTGTAGCAACCTGTTCAGCTATCAGGTCAGCGTCGCTCCTGTCGAGAGGCATAATTCTACAACGGAGAAAAGAGAAAACTAGTTTAGAACGCACGAATAGGAATACGCGATAAGATCTTTAAATAATGAGCAACAATACGATAATACAAGAGTAATATGGAAGGATAATGGCACACGCACGATAACGATAAGAGAAATAACATTATGATTCAATAACATAGACAAGTACGGAAAATAAGTAAAAATTTCATTCAAATAGTAAAATATTCAGTTACAAGGTTCATAATGTGAAAGGTTCGAATACTAGTACAATACAACATAAAATAAAATACAGACTAGCTTTAAGTCATGTACAAGGGAAAAATACGACTTGAGCTTACGATACAATACATAAAGGAAAAAGACTAGTGACGCCTATAAAGGAACATATTCGCCACGATGACCACAATCAGGGTCCCCATAATCAAGCATGCGCCGACGAGACGCTGCACTGTCCTCGCTGTGGCTTGAGCCGATGCGATGACTCGCATCGACTGCTCCGACAGCTGGTGTGCGGCATCGGAGACTTCACATAGAAGAGGACCCTGCTGTTGGGCCTCTTCCGAAAGTCCCCGAAGTTCCCGATAAAGATGCAGGAACGCTGCTGGTGGGGGCGACCGCAGAGTAGGCGGTGTCATCGTCGGCCTTGAAGGTCCTGCGCCGTCGGGGCGCTGCATCTGCTCTCTCTGAAACTGCCGATCCCAAGCATAATGATCCATCATCGGCGTACGAGTAGCTCCCACGTACGGGTCTCCGAACGGCATCGGGGGGAGCGGGTCTGGATGGGTCGGGAGTCTGCCCGACCATCCTGTCTGGAAAACGGCCATGGAGAATGACATGCTTACGATCAGTCATTCTCGTACGGGGTCCATGCTGCTGGGGTGGTGCTGAGACGGGCACCGGTGGTGCAGCTGGTAGCACGGTCCTTAGGCTGGAGGTACTGTGGATGCTCGAGAAAGCCATCGAGCTCTCCTCGGTCGGGTCAGTGGTCTCGTGGTGCTGAGCCTCTGGTGCGGAGAAGTCTTCTGAGACTTCTGGCGTGTAGACGGCTCACGAATGTGAGTGCGACTGTGACCGGGAGGGAGACTGTGATCGTGAGTGCGACGATTGAGACATGTCGGATCTGCGAATAACGAGTTACGTGAGTACAGGGGGAAAATAAGGAAAAATGTAAACGATAGTGCATGTATGGGTCAGTCACATGAGAATCGAGAATGGATAAGACCGGGAATTTTTCGACTCGAAAACCGTTTAACGATAGCAATTACTTTCCGTTCTCGCGCAATTTATTTTGAACTAGGCGTAGTTGATCAAGTTACGCGTAGTTAAAAACAATTCATGCAACTGCGGAATTAATCTACTAAAGTTTGAAAGCTCGTGAAATGATTTTTTTTGAAAAAGCCTTGGTTATAGTTTGGTTTCGAAAATTTTGAAAATTTTTAAAACCGTTTTCACTATAACCTGTGCTCTGGTACCAAGTCTGTTACACCCCGCTAAAGCGGAAACACGAGGTGCGAAGAGCAACGATATCATTACACGAGTCATAATAAGATGCAACGGTTTCAAGTCATTTAAATTGAAGATAAAAGTTCACAAGTTTGAAAATAACCAAGCATTTAACGTATCAACATAACAAAATATATGATTAAGTGTTTAACAAAATTCCCAAAATGATAAAATTGGTCTTCTCCAAATTCTTGGTTCACGTGACATGCCTGACCTATCCATGATATGCACTTCGGGTCCTTACATTTGGTTTCCTGAAAACATGAGAAAAAGTGTCAAACTACATAAAGTAGCGAGTGAGTTACAGTTTTCTAGTCCTCGACTAAAAATGGTTTGCGTCAAGTATAACAATACTTAAATAGTTGCGATAAGTATAACAAACTTAAATAGTTTGTAACAAGTATAACCATACTTGAATAGTTTGTGACAAGTATAACAATACTTAAAAGATAGTTGCGAAAAGTAAACTATTGATTGAAATCATGTATAACGACTACTTGGCATAATATAACTTAAGTGTTCACACTAAACCGATTAATCAACCGCGAAGCCCCTTACCCCGCACTACTTACGAGGAGTCGTGTTCGATCAAGTAATATGTACTTAAGCTGCCGCCTAAGTAAGGAACGGTTATTTCCCAAGTATCGATACCCATAATTACTAAACGGCTTAACAAAGCTAATAGTGTGTGTTGAAAAATGTGCATTAATGTTATTTTAAAACTAGTAGTAGTCACTTAAGAAGCATGTTATATATCCCTCAAGAGTCACGTTAGTTATACGATCAATCAAAGTTCATACAAGTGCCGAGTGTGGCAATAAAATATTTTCGTACGAATGCCGAGTGTGGAAATAAAATAAGTTCATATAAGTGCCGAGTGTAGCAATAAAATAGTTTTATACAAGATCCGAGTGTGGCAATAAAATGTGTTTGCGTACGAGTGCCGAGTGTGGCAATAAGATATGTTTCATACGAGTGCCGAGTGTGGCAATAAAATATGTTGTTCTCATGTTTCCCCCAAAAGAATCATTTAAAAACAGTAAATAAAAGTGGGGTTGTAACTCACTGTTTGCTAGAGATGATACGAGTGCGGAAAGTGGTCGAAACGGGTCGGAATCACGGAAATCCTATAGTAATACCAAGATTGAATGAGTACGTTTGTTTATAAGTTTATAATGTCGTTAGTCAACTAAAATGCTTTTAATATAAGTGTTGGGTTTAAGTCTAACAAAAATCGGGCAGCGCTTCCGCGCCAAAATCTTTAAATCCAATTTTTAAACACTTTCCCGCTTAACGATTTTCATAATCATAGTTTATATATTTACACCAAACACAATGCTATATAAACATGTTCAATTAGTCCCTTTATACACAAGTTAAGCTCATTACAGGTTATTTAACTCGGTTTGAAGGAATGAGCTCAAGTTCACGTTTAATAGCCGAAACAACCCATTTCCCACGAATCTGGGTCAGGATTGCGCCGCATAAGAGGCCTTATGCGCCGCATTTTGGCACCAGGTTCTTGGGAAAATCGTTTTGTTGTTCAAAAATGTTATTTTGGTGGTGGATTTCGACATACAACTATAGATACACCCAAATACTTGATGTTTTACAGTTTATATTGAGTTTTTAACCACAAATTCATAGATCTAAACATCCATTTTATAAAAACCCGTTTTTGTATATAAATGGTCATAAATCTTCATAAAAACTCATTTTTAGTTGTTAGATCATACATGAAAAGAGTGTATATTGTAAAAACGGAAGATTTGAAAGATTTATACCGAATAGATGGTGATTTGAAGAAGGTGGAAGTGTTCTCTTGGTGATTTTTGACCCAAGTTGCTAGAAATCGATTTTTAACCCAAATGGATGAATGCTCCTTTCCTCCTTTTGTATATGAACGATTTTGGTGTGATTATTATGGTGATTTTTACTGTGATTTGTGTGAGTGTTCTCTGTAATGAAAAGAGTTTGAGAGAGTTTTTGTTGAGAGAGTTTGAAATGAGAGAGAGAGTGAGTAATGAGAGTGTTTGTATGTGTTTTTTTTTTGGTGTTTATGAACCAAGAGTTGTGGGGGTGTTTATGTTAGCTTACTGGACTTCTAAAAGGCCTTCCAACAAGTTTAACCCGGAGCCAAAGAGTTGGGCTCGGGTTTGAGTCCGTTTAGTTGAGTTTTAAAGTTTACAAAATTTTGCTGGACTGCACCCAGAATGCGGCGCATAAGGCCTTTATGCGGCGCATTTGGGGCAGTTTCAGCAATTTTTCGTTTTTCGTTTGTTCCATCGTTAAGCATTTTCGTTAGTTGAAAGTTTACGGTTAGTTTAGATAGGAACTTAGGCAAGTTCACTAAGTGTTTTCTTGATATTAGGATTCATTATATGATTCCGATTTCGATTCCGACTCTCACCCGTTTACGATACAAGTATAGTTAAGATCAATTCACAGTTAACTCAAAGATAGAGAATGCGGTTTTCACCTGAAATTTAGACGGTTGTCACATATCATCCCTTTTTATCTTAAACATCCATTTAACTCCTAAAACATTTTGTAGGTCTTTCCACTAAAGTTCCTACTTCCTGAACCTTAAACTGTAACAGTTCTTCTTGCATAGCCTCTACCGAACTATATATAGTTAAAGCAATACCAACATTCTTAGGCTCAAGTTGGGATAGAAAGCAAGAAAGTAAATACATATTTCTTAAACGAGTATTTTGTGAACTTTTAAAAATGAATTTATTTCCTCAATAGTATTAGTAGAAAGATTTTTTTGATTTGGCACAATATCATCAAAGAATAAAGAATCAGAAGTTGCTTCACTGAGTTTTTCATGGCTTGGTTCATCAAAATGAGTTTCAGATTCTGCACCAGAGTTAAAATGAGCTTCACCAAAGTTATTTTGATTTTCAGCTTCTGCACCAGAGTTGTTCTTTGATTCACCAGAGTTTTCTTCTATTCCATTTTGTGCACCCGAATTAATTTGTGACCCACCAGAGTTATCTTCAATTCAACTTGTGCACCCGAAGTAAATTGTGATCCACCAGAGTAATCTTCAATTACATGTTGTGCACCCGAATTGATTTGATTTTCACCAGAATTCATATCTTGATCTTGTAAAACATTGTCATGTTCTTCATATGATACTGGAATGTCTTCTTCTTGAAGAATGCATGCATCAGTCTGACTCCCTGAACTATCTTGACTCACAAATGTTGTATCTTCTGATGAAATGGTGTGATCACGAACTAATGACGAAGGGCTTGCACTTGTATTTGATTGATTACCAAATTCAAACTCACTAGTGTCTTCAGCATTAGAAACATCTTCTGTTAAAACTTGCATTTCTTCTGAAACAAGTTCTGGACAGAAACCGTTGAAAGAATTCACAAATGTATCTAAATCAAACAACCATTCACCATCTGAATTTTTAACATTTGGTGTATATTCATTGAATATCACATTAATGGATTCCTCTATGGTTCTAGTTCTTCTATTATAAGTCCTATAATCTTTTGAAACACTAGAATAACCAAGAAAGTATCCATCATCTGTTTTAGAATCAAATTTTCCTAGGTGATCTTTGGTGTTCAAAATAGAGCATTGGCATCCAAAAGCTTTGAAAAATTCTATAAAAGGTTTTCTTCCTGAAAATAGTTCATATGAGGTTTTTCCTAAGCTCTTAACCACATTAATTATATTGTTAACATAACACATAGTGTTCACAGCCTTTGCCCAAAAGGTATCAGGTAAAAAAGATGCACTTAACATGGCTCTAGCTCCCTCAATTAGTGTCCTATTTTTACTCTCAGCAACTTCATTCTGTTGAGGTGTTCTGGGTGAGCTATATTGTCTAGAAATTCCCTTAAGTGCACAAAATTTATTCATGGTTGCATTCTTAAACTTAGTGCCACTATCACATCTAATGACTTTCACCTTTTTATCACGGAAATTTTCAATTTAAATAACAAAGTCTTTTAAAATTTTAGATGTCTCATGTTTATGAGCAAGGAAAAAGACCCATGAGAATCTTGAATAGTCATCAGTGATAACTAAACAATAAGATTTCATGCCAAGATTCTTTACACTGACTGGACCAAATAGATCCTTGTGTAGAAGGTGAAGGACAATATCTATTTAATTTTGAGTCTTAAGTTTAAAACTTGATTTATGTTGTTTACTTTTTAAACATGAAATACAGTGGAC
Organism: Senecio squalidus; assembly: GCA_910822075.1. Taxonomy (NCBI): domain Eukaryota; kingdom Viridiplantae; phylum Streptophyta; class Magnoliopsida; order Asterales; family Asteraceae; genus Senecio; species Senecio squalidus. Next base: position 46,396,245 of record CAJVGC010000582.1, on the reverse strand, counting down.
AAGTAATTGAAAATTCTTTTTAGGCAATCAAGAAACTAGATTATCTGTGACCAACTTATTCATGCTTTTAAGATTAACATGACAAAGCCTTCTGTGCCATAATCAGACTCTTTTTCAGTAGTTTTTGATATAAAACATTTTGAAGATTCATTAGATTGAACATTGTTCATATCTAAAACGTACATGTCCTCACATCTTGGTGTTTTCAAAACAATCATGTCTTGTGGTATGACATATTCATGTTTAAGTATGTACAAAAAATCTGAAGTGAAAGTTGTAGTGTACTCATTGTCACGTAACTGAGAAACTGAAAGCAAGTTATAATTCAACTCTTTCACAAAGTTAACCTGCTCTAAAGTCAATGGTCCATTTGAAACATTTCCTTGTCCAGTGATAGTTCCACCCATATCTCCTCCAAAAGATACATGGCCACCAATGAAAGCAATGAAATCCTGTAATAACTTGATGTTTCAAGCAAGTTATAGTTCAGTTCTTTCACAAAATTAACCTGCTCCAGAGTCAATGGGCCATTTGAAACTTTTCCTTGTCCTATAATTGTTCCACCCATATCTCCTCCAAATGAGACATTACCACAAATGTTTGACCTGCTACAAAATTGAAAGCTTCATTTAGACTAGGAATAGCAGTCAAATTAATCAAATTATTCAAAGAAGATCAAGTTTCATTCAGAACTTCTTTAGAATGCAATGCAGAAACATCATCAAAAGAATTTTCAACAGATAATCCACTCTTAAAATTTGTTAATTCAGGTTTAATAGAGTAATTATTATTGAATGGATGTGGTACTGCATTAAATTCAATGCCAGCCTTTGCTTTATACACAAATTGATATTCTATAATCCCATTCAAAGTCTTGGAAGATAGATTAAACTTCTCAACATGAATTTTAGCATTTTTAAATTCATTTCTTACTTTTTAAAATCTTTCAAATAAGTTTTCATGTTGAGTTTCCAACCTTCCCATTTTACCCTTATACACATCCACATCATTTAGCAAAGAATCAATCTTATCTTTATACACCTTTTCAGTTTTCATAAATTCTCTTTGATGAAATTTAATTAAATCAATTTCTTTTATCAAGCTTAAATTGTGTTCTCTAGTGTATTTCAAAGTACCTCATCAGTGGAAACTGTATTAATCTTACTCATTAGAGCTGAGACAAATTTGTTCTTGAAATCCTCTTCTTGTACCTCATTCCATTCTCCAAAGGTAATCAAGGCTTTTCCACTTGAGCTTCCTTCCTCCTTACCATTCTTCCCTTCTGCAACACTTAGCTTCTTTTGTTCTTCTTTTGGTTGATAGTTGTTTCTTAGATAGCTGTTGTTGTTGTTCATCCTTCTTGGTGCCCTGCACTCTCTTGCAAAGTGTCCATAATATTCACAGTTGAAGCACTTGAACTTTGACTTATCAAGCCCCATCCTATTACCATTTTCCTTCCTGAAATTGTTTCTTCCAGTCTTCTTGAAGAACTTGTTAGCTCTAACACTCACCATGGCCATCTGTCATTTCAGATCAATTTCCTCCAGATCATCAGGATGGAGTTGTTCCAGATCCTCCCTTGCAATTTCAGCTTGATTCAAGCTTCCAGCAACAAATGCTTCATAACTTGCAACAAATGCCTATACAAAATCTCCTTATCTCCCAATCCATTAGCTCTAGAGTTTACAAAAGATGAATGATGCACACTTTATTCAACATTCTGACCAGAATATCCTCCATAAGAACTTGAATTATAACCAGTAGATGTTTGATTGGATGGGTAGAAGCTTCCAGAGTGATAGCTTCCAAAATGATAACTTTCATATGACTGTGGTTAGGTTGAGCTTGACTTGGATAATTAGTTAAATTCATGGGAATTTGAGCCTTCAATGCACATCCATATGAATTTCCAGTTTGTTTCTTCTCATCAATTTGCATATCAACTTCATATGACTGCAGAATTCAAATCAACTCCACCAGTGTCATAGCATTCAAGTTTGTTGTTCTCTTAATAATCACTTGAACTGACCATTTTGTAGGTCGAGATACCAACAACTTTTTACAAACATCACTATCTTTCATTATGATCCTAGAGCTCTTCAAATCACTCACAAGCAGTGTATATCTACTGATTTGCTCAAAAAAAGTCTCACATCTCACATACTCAAATGCTTCATACATCTTCTTCAGCATATCTCTCTTGCTTTCCTTCAGTTCCAAGCTACCTTCATATCTCAACTCCATTGCATCCATTAGCTCTTTAGCAGAAGCACCGTCCTTGAAGTTGTTGTAAATTTCAGTAAGAAGAGCAAGAATAACTGCTCCTAATGCTCTGAAATCCCTATCAATCAGCTTATTGTCAGCTTCAGTGTATCTCTCTGGATCTACATCTATCATTCTAGCTGCACAGTTTCTTGTATCATAGGTCGATGAGGACCATTAACAATTAAGCTCCATAGCTTTCGATCACTGTAATACATAAACGCCTTGAACCGTAGCTCCCTTATCATGAAATCAGATCCTCGTAGGAATTTTGGAGATCTGTCACCAAAACCTGTCTCGTTATCATAACTCACCACTGGAGCAGCCATAGGAATTGTAGACATGATGATTAATTTTAAATCTGATGAACACACTTTAATTCGGATGAACTGACTAATACCAAATTGATGCTAATTCAACCAAATTTGCAGAAATCTTATCAACTAATCCTTATCAACACTCGCTAACAAACATAATATCTTAATACTGATGATTATACCAAAATACCTCAATAACGACTTTTACCGCCAAATTTCAAACTTATGAAAAACTGAATGATCGTTGATCTTACTGCTCTAATCCTTATCACTTTTCTAAAAACTTCGAATGTAGCTTACAATCTTCTGATAAACAAGCTGAATCAAATTTGATTTGATTTCCAGCTCTGATACCACTTGTCAGGTCTGATCAATCTTTAAAGGCAAACACTCAATGTCTAGAATCAATAACAGGTTGCCGAATCACAAGTTACTGAATAAGCTAATGTAATTAGAACAATGAATTCAACAATGGAAGTTATTATTTTCAAAGCCTTAAATGGCGGGAAAGTTTGTTACAGAGATATTGATACTTGAACTTCTACATCTGAACTCCTGTCACCACCATTTATAGGCTAAGCTATCTAACTATTACATTATAACAACCCTTACGTTTATTTAAAAACACTTCGGGTGAACTAATAATTAAAACATCATTTAACTTTAGTTCGGGTGAATTTGAACTTAACTCTGGTGAAGAGTAAGTTCACCCAACCTAAAGTCTTCCTGATATTACACTCTAAGATTTAGTTCGGGTGATGAACAATGTTCACCCGAACTAAATATCTAACACTAAACAATATGACTAAGGTTTTTGAAAGCTTTGGCATCAATCCTATATGCTCCAACAGTACCATACGTGCCGAAGGTGCAATTAAATGATCTTGACATTCCTTAGAAAAAACCCTTAAACTTTAAACCCAAAACCTTTTCCGACACTCATTTAAGTGTCGAACTCCTTATTCAAACCTTTTGCTTTTAAACCTTTCCTTTTTGTAGTTAATCAAACTCATATACATAACCCTCTAAAACGACATCATCAAAAAGAGTATCTTAAAATAAGTTTTTATGAAAACATAAATCTAGTTATTCTTGTTTTTAATTTCTTGTCATATCGCCATTCTCAATGTGTGTGTGTATCCATATAACGTGAGTCAAGTGTAAAGCCTTACAAAAAAACCCCAAAAATATGACAACATCAAACGTTTGAGTTGTTATACGTCTAATCATGTTGGAAAAATTCGAAAAAGTTAAAAAAAAATTAAAATCAAAAAAGTCCGAAAAAGACAAAGCACAAAAGAAAAGAAAATAATATTTTAAAAGGATCTCAGAAAAAAAAGAAAAGAGAAGATAAAAAAAGAAAATTAGTGTCAAAGATACAATGTGTATGACGAAGTCATCCCTTGAAATAGTTTAGAGTTGGGAAAACTCCACAAGAGTCACAAAATGTCCTAAAAAACGTGTGTTTCACCGAGTGATCGAGTCAATAGTCTATTTATTAAGTCTAAGCACTAAATGACAGATTTTATATTTTTCATAAAACTCTTTTAAAAGCTTTTTTGTTGTTTTCAAACCTCGAAATCATCCATCATCCATTTCCGTTACCCTTACCCTTATAACACTACAACCCATTTGAACTTCTTTTGATAATTAGTGTCGTCCTCATGTAAGAGGTGAAGATTTGATCCTTAACCAAGAGTATGATAATGATGCTACATGACAGAAAATTGAGCGATATTCTACTTTTTAATATATAGTCAACCCGATACACCTGAGTGAACTGAGTGACCCCGTAAGAAAGGCTATTCATGTGTACATTATTGAGTAAACACCTTTAGTATATCTTTTACAAATGTTTTTTTTACCCAAATAACTGATTTTCATTTTATTCACCTTACCATTGAACAAATATGTGTATTTAGAAGGTTTGATTGAGGACAAGGAAAGTCTAAGTCTGAGATAATTGATATTACGTAAAAAGACCTATTTTATAAATACTATATCTCACATTTTTACTACATTTTGATAACAAAACATCACATTTTATCCTTACAGAGCATATTTTGTGATTGATTGTAAAACAGGTGAACTTTATGGTAATTTTATTAAAAAAGCAGAAAAGAAGGAAAAAGTAGTAGAAACCAACCGAAAACAAGGATATTGCACGAAGATTGTATCTGCCACTCCGAAAGACAATTCGTATACTATGCTTCACTCTGATGGACTAGACAACACATTTATTATAAGAAGGAAGGGTCATCTCGAAGAAACATAGGATACCTACATGATACGGAGCTCACAAGCTGAAGCCTAGAGACCCGAAGAACACAACAACTAACCGAACCGTATACAGGAAGTGCCCGAAACAATAAGGAAACATCATGAACTTAATTTCATGCAAAACCTGGAACTACGTCGAAACGCGAAACACGGAATTCAGAACGCGAAAGAAGCAAACAACCGGACCAACGACCGAACCAGGTCGCCAACATCGGCGGTGGTGGTGGTTGTGATTGCCTACAACTTTACAAGCAAAATTTCCACCATTCAACACACCTCTACACCTACATACATTTCATATTCTTGTGTTTTCCTTCTTTCTTTTTAGTAGTTTTAGTAGTCAGTTTTGTAGTAGCTTAGGTTAGTCGTTATACTAGAGGGAGATAACTCTTTCTCTTTCTCTAGGTATGTTACAGTAGTTTACTATCACACGGTAGAGGTTTTAGAATATAGTGGCATATGGAGATGTCTTGATGTCTTCGGGTGCTTTTCAAACGTTTTCTTTTGTTATCTCTGTATCTGATGACTTATATCCATTTTCTATCTCATTATATAATTTCCATGATGTCCTTGTTTCATGGTTGTGGTTATTATACTTTTTTTAGAAATCCCTTGGTTTCCATGATATTATGATAACTCCCCTCTATGTGTGTTTTCTTTTGCTATCAGTTATATGTAGAAACTAGCTTTGACCGAACATTGCTTAAACATATAAATGAGGTTTAAATTAATTAGTAGGTAAATAGTTATTAGTGTGCGCTGCAACTATTATATAAAGACCTCTACATTTGAGATTTGTAGTTGGGTACCATTGGATTTGATCAATCTTAAAAAGGTATTTTCGAGCTACTAATGTAGTATTAATGGTAATTACTTAGCATGACCTAGACGATAGGGATGACACATGCTTAAAGGCGGAGTTTCATATAACACATTTATGGATAAAGCTAGAGCTTAAGCTTAGAAATGGTAATGTAAATATAGCGGTAGAAACACCATTTAAAATGATACCTTGTCCATGTACCGTCTCGAAATGGTCTGAAAATAACATATCCACATTGTATCTAAACATTTAATAATAATCTAATTACCTGAACGTAAGTTAAACTAGTATTGTGCCAATGTCTAGGGTAAACATGTTAGTGATATTATTATGTTCAATTAGCAATTGATTCATAAACAACCTAGTCTCATCATGACATACCAGTTGAGTCATCAACTATGAGAGAGTCTAGATTTTATATCACATTGTTCTACTTATAGATGAATATAATTAATGAGGCAACCATTTATAAATGTAATCTCAGGTCTGAATATAGAGATAGTATAGCAACCACAATCATATATCCACCCTCTGTTTCTATGTACTTTATATTTACGTACTTGATTTCCTTAGTTAATAATTTAGATAATCAAAACAAAACAAACCTCTTTTTAAAAACCTGGTAATTACTATTAGTATCTTCGAAAAGTTTTTTTTTTTTAGTTTAACAAATAAACATAGAAAAACCTATAACCTTCAACATGGCAAAACGTAAAAGCATCATCGATAAACGCTACTTGTTATTTCTTATTCTTAAAGTAGGTGTTGTATGCAATCACATTGATCACCATGAATTAGTTTCAAAATTTCAAATTTTCAAAATCTCAAAATCTCTTTTTTACTTGAAAGGTTGTTTAGTGAGTTTTGTTAACACACATGTTTTACACTCTTCATTATTATTATCAAAGGATGGTATTTAACCGTCTTTGAAAATATCTAACATTCTATTCTTTTAAAATGTACATGTCATAATATAGCATGTCAAAGTGTATAATTACATAAGTTGAAGGTAGACATAAAAGCATAATTAACATTACTACAATTAATATTAAGTCTAACCATACAATTGCATAAATAGCCAAAACTAACAAACAAATCATGTGTTGACAAAACAAACCTATGAGATTTATAACCAAAAATGTTTGTAACACTAAGTTTTTCTTCGATGTGGTACATGTTAGACATTAAACAAATAAATAACTTTTTCGGAACTAAACTCTAAATCCATACGTCCTCTTCCATGAATAAGGGTTGTTGACTCATTTTCCATATGCATAGTTGATCCATCATTTACCGACTCGTAAGTCTTGAGCTAACATCTATCTTTATACACATGGTAGCACCTGAGTCAACCCACCACACAACATCATCATCATCATGCCCAAAATAAGTATCAAATATATATGATACATAATTGTTAGGTCTGAGTAAGATCCCAATTACTTGATATACAGATAATTAATTAATCTTGTATGATTGAATCAATTTACAAATGAGTATTCAAATGTTAATTATCACTCTTGATAAACACACAGTTCTTGTTAACAGATTATAGCGGAATTATAATTATTAGCAAGATTGAATAACACTCAGTTTCGATTCAATAAAAACGACAACCAAAATACATGACTCAAGCTCCCTATTTATACACAATAAAGGGAGCTTTGATAAGGAAGAATATTAGAAAATCTTCTAAAAAGATAGAAGATTTTATCTAACTAACTTCCTAAACTTTCGGTTCAAGACATTATGGAACTGACTAACTCAGACCCATAATGCTAGTCACTCAGACTCAAAATAGTCACTCAGACTCAAAGTCACTCAAACTGAGACCTACCAATGGGAATGCCTCAGACTTGGCCTCTTGCTTGGTCAGTCTGGGTTGAAAGCCACCTTCACCAGCTTCCTATATACAGTAGGAAGAAGTAAAGCTTCCCTGATGGTGTCTTCAGTAATGGTGATAGTATCCCTTCCATTGTTATAAGTTCCTGAGATAGCATCTTGAGTGTCATTGACTCGACAGGTGTACCACCATTCACACAGAATGGGTGGATACATGACAGTTTCTTGAAAGAATGCTCCGTAGAGAGGATGAGACACCATAAACTGACAGATTTGCTCGAACCCTTGATTCTGACGATTTTCGGGAATGATCACGTTCGCCACCCTATTATTATCTTTGACCTTCACTCTGCCATCAAACTCAGCTCCAGCTACAATTCCAGGTCGGATATGCAACATCATGTTGGCCATTGATCGTTGATTGATTTTTGTACTCGTCGCGAATGAGATTAAGAGCAATAAGAGAAGAAAATTGTTAGAAAATTAGGTCAGTAATAAAAACTAGTTGAATTTAAACTAAAAGGAGCGAAAATTTAGAGACTTAGTTAAGATATTTACAAATAGAACCCTCAGTTTGACAAATATGTGCATCTCACCCCTATACTTAAAAAATAAAGAATGAAAATAAAATAAAAAATAAAATAAACTAAAAAATAAAAAATAAGAGAACAAAAAAAATTAAGAAGAGAGAAAGAAAGAAAAAAATTAAAAAAAAACTAAAAAAAATTTACAACTATCCAGTCTGAGCACCCAATCAGACTAAAGATTTGAAACTTATTAATCCGTAAGGATTTAACATCCCAGTTCTCCCAACAAATAAAAGAACCTTTGCTCACTCAGATGTTTTGTGAAAATGTCTGCAAGCTGATCATCTGTGACCATAAACTCCAATCTGACATTCCCTTTTTCAACACAGTCCCTAGTGAAATGATGTCTGATTTCTATGTGTTTTGTTCTTGAACGAAAAACTGGATTCTCAGTGATTTGGATGGCAGTTTTGTTGTCACACATGATAGGAGTGTTATTTATCTTGATGTATAGATCAGCTAGATGATGTTGCATCCATAAAAATTGTGCACAACAGCTTCCTGCAGCAACATACTCAGCTTCAGCAGTGGAAGTAGCAACTGAATTTTGCTTTTTACTAGACCAGTTGACTAGTTTTCCTCCCAGAAGCTGACATCCTCCTGAAGTACTCTTCCTATCCAATTTGCTTCCTGCATAATCTGCATATGAGTAACCAATTAGATCAAATCCAGAATCCTTAGGGTACCAAAGTCCAAGATTTGGGGTACCCTTAAGATATCTGAATATTCTTTTAACAGCTTTCAAATGAGATTCTTTTGGGTCAGCTTGATATCTTGCACATAGACATGTTGAAAACATTATGTCTGGTCTACTGGCAGTAAGATATAATAAAGAGCCAATCATGCCTCTATAGGTTGCTTGACAGACTGACTTGCTAGTTTTGTCCTTGTGCAACTTATCAGAGGTACTCATGGGAGTTCTCATATCAGAACATGAATCAAAAGAAAATTTCTTTAAAAGATCATGAACATATTTGCTTTGATTTATGAAAATCCCATCTTTCTTTTGTTCCACTTGCAGACCCAAAAAGAATGTCAGTTCCCCCATCATACTCATTCTGTATTTATTAGACATTAAATTGGAAAACCAAGTACACAACTTTGCATTTGTGGATCCAAATATAATTTTCTCAACATATATTTGAACCAAAATAACATGACCTTTTTCTTTCTTTATGAAAAGTGTTTTGTCAATTGACCCTCTTTGGAACTGATTTTGAAGAAGAAAGTCAGACAGAGTATCATACCGAGCTCTAGGAGCTTGTTTGAGACCATATAAAGCTTTCTTAAGTTTATAAACATGATTAGGAAAGTTTGGATTGACAAAACCTGGTGGTTGCTTGACATAGACTTCTTCCTTCGTATCACCATTTAAGAAAGCACTCTTCACATCCATTTGAAAGTCCTTGAATGTTGCATAAGCTAGAAACAGTCTAATAGCTTCAATTCTTGCCACAGGTGCAAAGGTTTCATCATAATCAATTCCTTCCTCCTGTTTATAACCCTGTGCAACTAGCCTGACTTTGTTTCTGATCACCACACCATCTTTATCAAATTTGTTCCTGAAGATCCATTTGAGTCCAATTATGACCTTTTGTAATGGGCAAGGAACCAATTCCCATACATCATTCTTGGCAAACTCACTCAGTTCCTCCTGTATTCCATCAACCCAGTCTTCATCCACAAGAGCTTCTTCCACCTTCTTTGGTTCCATCAGACTGAGAAAATTTGTGTAAAAACAAAAATTAGCAGTAGCTGACTTGTTTCTTGTTTTGACACCCTCTTGTAATGTTCCATTGATGTTGGTCAGTGGATGATCCTTGACAGTTTTGACATTTACTGAATTTGATTGTTGACCTTCTTCAGTGTGAGTCTGATCTTCACCAATCTGAGTTCCATCAGACTGAGGTAGGTCAGTCTGAACAGGTTCAGACTCATCACTTTTATTTTCTTTGAAGAAATTCATGGAGATTTCATCATCTTCACTCTCAGATCCTTGTGCCTGACTTATGGAGATTACTTGATCTTCAGTCTGGATTGGATCAGAATCAAAGGATGTAACCATCAGTTCATCACACAGATGATTAATAGATACAAGGTCAGACTGAGTAGTCAGACTGAGTTGTATCATTAAATGTCACATTGATGCTTTCTTCAACTGCCTTTCTTCTTTCATTGTATACTCTAAATGCTTTAGACACACTTGAGTAGCCAACAAATAAACCTTCATCAGCTTTAGGAGACATTTTGCACAGTTGATCTCTTTGATTAAGAATGTAGCATCTACTTCCAAAAATGTGAAAATAATGAATAGATGGAACTTTATTGTGATACATCTCATAAGCAGTCTTCCCATGCTTCTTCACTATCATGGATCTGTTTTGAGTAAAACAAGCAGTGTTGACAACCTCAGCCCAGAATTTGATCTTCATGTTTCCATAGCATAACATTGTTCTTTCATCTTCAATAAGAGTCTTGTTCCTTCTCTCAGTCACTCCATTTTGTTGAGGAGTTCTGACAGATGCAAAGTTTTGAACAATCCCTCTTTTGTCATAAAATTTTATCAGCACATAATTTTTGAACTCGGTTCCATGATCATTTCTCATCTGTCTGACCAAAGTGTTCTTTTGCATCTGCTCCCTCTTGATCAGACCGATGATTTCTTCAGCTGCATCACTTTTGGCTTGTAGAAAATTCACCCAGGTATATCTTGTAAACTCATCTACAATTACCAGTGTATACTTCTTTCCTCCTTGGCTTTCTATACTTATGGGTCCAAATAGATCCATATGAAGCATATATAGAGGTTCTGAAATTGAGTGAAGCATTTTGTAATGAAATTGCACCTTTGTTTGCTTCCCAAGAACACAGGCTGAGCAAACCTTGTCCTTTGAACAAGTCAGTTCAGGAAGACCTCTAATAAGTTTGTTCTTGGATAGAATATTGATGTTTTTGAAGTTCAAATGAGATAATATTCTATGCCACAACCAATTGAGTTCTTCTTTTGTCTCAGTGAAAAGACAAGTCACAGCTTCATCATTAGCTGAACTCAGATCCAGACAGAACACATCTCTCTCTCTCTCTCTCTCTCTCTCTCTCTCTCTCTCTCTCTCTCTCTCTCTCTCTCTCTCTCTCTCTCTCTTGGCTAACAACAACGGTTTTCCTTTGGCATTGTATATTATCCCTCCTTGTTTCCTGAATCTGACGTCATGATCTTCATTTGTAATCTGACTCACACTGAGTAAGTTATGTTGTAGACCTTCCACATATGCTACCCTTTTGAATGTGACAGATCCAGCATGAATCTTTCCATATCCTCTTATCATAGATACACCATTATCACCATATCTGACTTGTGGTTCATCTTCCTCCTTGTACTCAGATAGAAAGGATTTCATCCTTGTCATGTGCCTTGAGGCTCCACTGTTTAACAACCATTTTATGGAATCCTGCACATATAAACACAAACAAAATTAGTTCTTTTTGGGAACCCACTTTTGAGTGGGTTCATTCACAAGTTTTTGTTCCTTTCCCAATTCAGCAAGTGAGATTTTTTTCCACTCAGATTCAGGGTTGTCATAATTCCATTTGTTTATTTCTTTCATACAGTTCATGGAATAATGCCATATGACTCCACAATATTTGCATGGTTGATTTTTGACATAAGCCTTTTGTGAATCTGAGTTGTTAGAAGCCCTTCTAACTGACTCTTGTTTTTGAAATTGGACAGACTTTTGTTTAGAAGGTTGAGCTGACCTCTGTTTTTGAGGTGAAACAGGTTGTTGTCTTGAAGGTTGAACTGACCTTTGTTTTTGAGGTGAGACTGACTTGTGGTTTACTCAAAACCCTGGGTTTAACAACATTCTTAGGTAAAGATGGTTTGGTGTTATGACTCACCTCTTTCAGGTTTTAAATGAAGGTCAGACTGACTTGTTGTTAAAGATTCACACTTGTTTGACTCTTGAGACATGACAGGTTGGACAAATGCATTTGACATTTTTGTTTTATTTCCTTTTATATATTGAAATGTGTCTGGTAAAATGTCAGGTTTGAAAATAATTTTCTCCCTCTCAGCCTTTTCTTCTTCTTCAGTCATATGTTTCTTGAGAATGAAATCTTCTCCCAATACAGCCTGAACTTGTCTAGGGACTTTTCTACTCAAACAATCTTCATTTTTTAATGATGAGATACACCAAGACTTACAAATACTTTTATAATGTTAAGTTTCTTCCCTAAATTTATGATTTTCTTTTGCAAGATCATTATAAGCTTCAGTCTGAGTAGTCAGTGTGACTCTGCAGTTTTCTATCTCTGAAATCTCTTTATTTTTGCTTTGTAAAATATTTTCTAAATCTTTTAATTTGATTTTGAGAGCAGAAATATCTTCTAATGATGTTTTAAAATCTAGAAAGAGAAACTCAAACATTTGAAGTTTTTGATCTTCAGTGTATAGATTGAAATTGTGTACCTTATAAAATTTTGACTTGTCCCAGTCTGTCTTGAAGCTCAGTCTCTCAGCTTCCTTTAAATATTTGTCAAACTGAGAGGTAGATGACTCAGTTTCATCTATGAAAGCCATCAGACATTTATCCACCACTTCATCATCATTTGAAGATAAATCTTCATAAATCCATTCTTCAGCAAAGAAGGCTTTCTGCTCAGCTTGAGGCTTTTGATTTCTTGAAGTGTTTCCATTCTTGTATTTAAGATACTTTTTCCTCTATCTTTGAGCTCTCTCAGCAACTGCATCCATGTGGTCAGTCTGAGCATTCTTCACTTTGCAGTCTGCAGCCATGTGACCATGTTCTCCACATTTAAAACACTTAACCTTTTTCAAATCAAAAGGTTTCTTTCCCTTGTAGATTGTCTTTTGTTCAAGCTTCATAGTGAACAATGCTAGTTGATATTTTAACTTCTTTACCTCAGATTCATCATCAGAATCTGAGTCTGAGTTTGACTCATACTCATCTAAGTCAGATTCAACTTTTGAGTAGATTTATTTATTCCTTCTTCTTGTTGCAACTAATGCAGATTCAGGATCTCTAGAAATCCTCCTTTGGTTCAACTTCTTCCTCTCTTGGGTTTCTTCAAAGTTCAGCAAAAGCCCAAATAAACCAGGCAGTTTGTAAGTGGATAGTTTTTCACTTACAACAAGAGAGGTGATGACAGATTCATATATGTTTGGAAGAATATCAACAAACTTCTTGCACACCTCATCATCTTCTTTCATCACACCAAGAGCTGACAAATCATTTAGCAAGATTTGAAATCTGGTGTGTACATCATCAAGTGATTCCTTTTCTTTCACATAGAAATTTTCATAGTTTCTTATCAAACTGTTCAGCATCTGTTCTTTCACCACTTGCACACCTTCATAGGATACAATGAGTGTATCTCATATTTCTTTTGTTGATCTACATCCAGCAATTTTGGAGAATATATGTTCAGAGACAACATTTCTTAAGATGTTTCTTGCCTTTGGATCTAGATTAAATAGTTGCCTATCTAACTCAGTCCATTGACATTTTGGAGTCTGAACCCATCTGGCACATTGGATGACTTTGTCTCCTTCTTTCACTTCTGGAATTTCTTTTCCAGGAATAATTGGTCCTTCAGTGATTGTTGTCATCATTTCATCATGAATTCCAGACAAATGCCACTCAGCTTTGAGTTTCCAATGGGCAAAGTTATGTCCATTGAAAATTGGAATTCCTTTTCCAGCCATAGCAGGTGTTTGTGAAGATGAAGGCATATTTATTAATTGAGATATTACTGATTGATCGTTTAAGATTTGTAAATATTAAAATTTAAATCTTATTTGCTCTGATACCAGTTGTTAGGTCTGAGTAAGATCCAAATTACTTGATATATAGATAATTAATTAATCTTGTATGATTGAATCAATTTGCAAATGAGTATTCAAAAGGTAATTATCACTCTAGATAAACACACAGTTCTTGTTAACAGATTTTAGTGGAATAATAACTATTAGCAAGATTGAATAACATTCAGATTCGATTCAATAAAAACGACCATTGAAATACATGATTCAAGCTCCCTATTTATACACAATAAAGGGAGCTTTGATAAGGACGAATCTTAGAAAATCTTCTAAAAAGATAAAAGATTTTATCTAACTAACTTCCTAAACTTTCGGTTCAAGACATTATGGAACTGACTAACTCAGACCCATAATGCTAGTCACTCAGACTCAAATAGTCACTCAGACTCAAAATGACTCAGACTCAAAGTCACTCAGACTCAGACTGAGACTTTAATTAAACAGACTTATACTTTGGGTTTAATTGCTGATTTTCCCAACAATAATAATACTGATTTGAATTATTAAGCATAATCCGACCTTTCGAGTTTTGGTTGTTACCACTTCTAGAACCACTTGTGCCTGAACCATTGGTCGTTTTATTGATAATATTACCAACTTTATGATCCCTTTCCAAGTGTCCATAATTACTCCACTTCCAGCAAGTCAATTTTGACTTCTTATTGGGATCAACCTTGTTGTTTTCATGATGCTTACGCTTTCCCTTGTCATTTTTATCAGTGGACTTTATGTTCTATCATATGGGCAACCGACGTACCGACAAAATCGTATCTCTCTGGCTTGTCACTTTCTTACAACATGAGGGATTCCTCAGTTCGTAAATGACTGCCCAACTCAACAAGAGTTAACTCCTCATTATTGTGTTTCAAAGTATATTTAAATTCTTTACATGAATGAGAGAGTTTATCAATGACACTGGAAACCAAAATGGCCTAATCCATGTGCATTTCCGTTGAGTGAATTGTCCAAGTATACGTAGAAGCTTATATTGTATTGTTTCATGATTGGTCTAGAATTGACCATCCTGTAATTATTAAAATCACTTACAAATAACTTTTTATTAGAGTCATCTTCTAATGGTCTCAAGAGAGTCCCAATATTGTTATTTTACATATTCAACCATCTGATAAATGTTAACAGGGCATCAAGCACATCATTTAGGATTAAACATATGCATATGTAATCATGATTCTCCCATCTACTCCTTATGTGCATCTTTTCCACAATAACATCATCCCCATCTTCTGGACAAGGAGTGCTCAGAAGATACACCACACTCATTTTGCTAAGGAAATAAATGTATTTTCTTCATCCATAAATAAATCCCTTCAAACTTGTCTAGTTTGATAAATTCAATGTCATGTGCTTCATTGTATCCTTCATCTAATTTCACAAAATAATTTCTTTGATTGTTTGTGGGTTTCCGGGTTAACGAGGTAAAGAAATCAGTATGTAACCGAAACTCTCAATGAATTGTGTATCACTTTCGAAAATAGATTATTCGACCATAATTGTTTAGGTACCACAAATGTCACTTTAGGATAAGACTATGTGTTTGTTCAAAGTTTGTAGCAAAACAGTGAACACTTTTACAGATTAGTGTTGGGTGTTTTTCGTGTGTATTTTCATGGTCTCAATATGTTCTATTTTATAAACCTCCTTAAGTTATAATGATATGATAAGAATTAAAAGGCTCATTAATATCTCAATAATAACAATCATAACTTCATAGCAGTTTCATCACTAAGTCATCAAAGGTATGCATAACAACCTCTCTAATAGGTCAAAACAATTATAGTCAACGGATTACCTCCAACAAAATCATGTAGATGTTAGTCTGCATTTGTTGATGATGTCCATACTTGAATATATTATGGTGAAAACATGCATATAATAGTGTACACTTATAGATGTTATGCAAATACGGGTCTACGCTTTGATATGTTAATCTCCATCAATATGTACATGCACAACCCCCTATATCCTTGCTAATTTGGGAATGTGATGTTATTGTCTTAATGGACATACACTATGTATTCACATAACCCATATCTAAGATAATAACCATATTTCCAATTATCCTAAATAAACAACACATGTTAAACGTAGTTCGTTTTCATCGTGGTTTCCATGATCCCAACCCTATATTTCATAAGTTAAAACATAATTTTCTTGTATATTAATGAATAACCATTGCATCAAAGATATAATCCTTATATTGACATTAATGAAAGTTATATAATAACATTTTAACCACAATCGATGTGTCATGTGGGTTAAAACCACAAACCTTAAGTTTTTCTTTTTTTCATACCTAAAAGCAGGGAGGAACACGATTCGGTTCGCCACCTCAATTTTTGTTTAAAATGAAAATCGAACCGAAAATTTTAATTTTAAAAGGTTAGAAATTGTTCGGTTCTATTTTAAGTTTAGTTTTCGGGTCAAGTTTGATTAAGTTTAGTTTTTAAAATGCCTTATGAAATCGACGGCATGATGATCATCATCCTCTCTCCTTATCAAAACCACCCTCCATCATCTCACAACTCTCTCTTCACTTTCTCTCTCTAAAAAACCCCAGAGAGAAAAAAACATGTCTCACACAGTGTTCCAAACATCTCAAATTACGGCACTCAATACCAATTTTATACCCACCACCAAAACCTTATCATCTCTGTTGCCGGTACCCGGTCACCGTTTGTGTAGAAAGGGTTTCTTGGTGAGGAATTCAGCTGTTGTTGATGGTGACTCTGTTGCCGGACTTGAGCGCTGTTTTAGGATGACTCCATCGGAGTTTCCGTCTTGCTCGCCGGCCCATGGACCGGTTATGAAAGGCGGACAATACGGTGCGTTTGGTGCGGTTACTTTGGAGAAATCTAAGCTTGATATGACTCAGAAACAAACCAAGTCTAGTCCTGAGGTTTGTTTATATGTTTTTTTGTATGTTTCATTTAGGGTTTTTTAACTTAGGTATGGGATTAGGTACTCTTGTTTTATTTTTATTACAATCCCGTCAATTCTCGAAAAAAAAGAAACGCTTTTTTCTTGTTTGTTTTTTGTAACAAACAATTAGATGATACTTTTGATGGTATGGTGTTTAATTGGGTTGGATCGTAATCATGAACGATGTATGTGTCGTATCTTTTGCTTCAAGGTGTCATTTTTTGTGTAATGGTGCTTAATATATACTTATTCAATTAGATATCTTGCTTTTCTGCCTTAAATATTAACATGGTAACAGAGTGAAGTTTAAGTAGAGATAGATATGGAGAAATAGGCCGGTTGAAATCATAGGAAAAACCATGGGACTATAGGGTTGTTGATTGCTGCAGCATCCAACACATTAAGATTAGTGAAAGTGAAAAATGAAGAATGACGAGAATGTTTTATGTTTATTTTTCTATTAGTTGTTGATAGTTCTAGATTCTTAGTAATTCAATCATTTGAAAGTCAAGAAAAGGTATCTATATTAAAGTGAATACAACAATTCCTTGTATGCGGTGTCTCGAAATAGATGAACCATTCTTCTTTGTGTTCTTTTTGAATATATGACTATTAGTCGATAATTTTAATAATGTTCGTCCATTCTAATATTTGATGTTATAGTAATATCATATGCTTTATAAACCATGGTCATGAAGTGACTCCCTTTTTTTCCCACAGCTTGCAATTGGAGGAGGCGGCGGAAATATTGGGAAGAGCATTAATTTTGGTGGTGGTGATGGAGGTGATGATGATGGTGATGACGACGATTACTTTGATGAATTTGATGACGGTGATGAGGGGGATGATGGTGGACTTTTTAGGAGGCGGATTATTTTTCCAGAGGTTGTAAACCAAATATATATGTTCTAATTTTTTTTTCTTTATTGGTGGTAACTTATATGGTTATATAGAAATATATGATATCGTATTTCTCCGTATATGGTGAATAATTCTCTTCTGTACATTTTGCCAGCTATTTGATCGGAAATTTCTTGAGGCTGTATTGAATGAGTGGCAAAAGACCATGATGGATTTGCCTTCTGGACTCCGACAAGCCTATGAAATGGTAAATGCTTTTCCAAGTTAATGATAAGAGGTAGAAAATTGTGTGGGTCGGTGGGTTGACCCACAAGCATATTTTATGTCCATTTCTTTAGTAAATAGTTAATGTGTTTAATTTGATACCAAAACTATGTTATTACAGTAATAATTAAAAAATTTGAATAAGCAATTTAAGAAGTTGTAGGCATCAAAATACACTTTGGTCGAAAATCAACCTGTTTTTCTTAGCCAAATGTTTTTTATTTGACCATATCTACCTGTTCATAAGTACATGGGTCCAAATTGTCACCTATATTAATATTCATGGTAGATGGAATCATTTCTCTAATGTGTAATGGTGATTAGGGTTTGGTCAGCTCAGCTCAATTGGTAAAATATATAGCAATGAATGCAAGGCCAACAACTGCACGGTTTATATCGCGTTCCCTTCCTCAAGGGTTGTCAAGGGGATTCATTGGCAGGTAATTCTGACGTAACTAAAGAATTTGATAACTTCTTTTTATAGAATGTATTAAAGATCATTTCCTAGGTTTAAATTTTATGGATGATAAGTTTTATATGTTACTTTTAGTTGTAATGTATATCTTACTCCCTTCGTCTATAAACATTAACCATGACTACTTGTCTAGTCTTAGAAAAAATGAAATTCATTTATTTGTAGCTATTAATGATAGAATGGCATATTGTCTTAAACATCGATTGCCACTTTATAATTGCCATTTTTTTTTTTTGTGAGTATTAATTACGAGCGATAGAAGCATATCCTACATCCTCTATTGACACGAAAAAGTAGGTGAAACTTATGAGCTATATAAGGGAACTATGCTATTGGGCTTACATCGGTGTGTGAGGCTAACATTTTAACAAGAGTCAACTTTTGTCACATAGATCTGCAGTAGAGAAAAAGTTCTGGAATCTGGATTACGTGACTTAGAGCGACAGATAAATGACATATTAATTTTTGCTATTGGTTAAATGTCTAGATTTCCGTTATTAAGGACAAGACAAAAGGAAACTTGAGGACCAAGTTCAAATCTACTAATTGTAACAAAAGGCTTGTTTTGCTATGTTTCTTTTTGTCTTTATCTTTTTTTAATTTATAAGTTCATAAAACATGGTATATTAGAGGTTCAAATAAGAATTGCCATTCTTATATGTATTTGTTTATTACGTAGTAGTTATCTGACTATTTCTTGATTGGTATTTATTTAAACAGGATGATAGCAGATCCTGCATTCTTATACCGGTTCGTCCTTGAACAGGCAGCTACAATTGGTTCCTCAGTTTTGTGGGAGGTCAAAAATCGCAAAGAGAGGTACTGTTTCACCCTAACTAAAGTCAATGGAGTAGAATCTGACTATAACTTCATTTAATTGGTTTGTTATATGGTCTATGTTATAGGTTAAAGGATGAATGGGATCTTGCTCTGATTAATGTACTTACTGTAACCGCATGTAATGCTGTTGTTGTTTGGTCCCTTGCTCCTTGTCGTTCATATGGAAATACTTTTCGTTTTGATTTGCAAAATACGTTGCAAAAACTTCCAAATAATGTCTTTGAGAGAAGCTACCCGATGAGGGAATTTGACATGCAAAAGAGAATCCACTCCTTTTTCTACAAGGCTGCAGAGTTGTGTATGGTTGGTTTATCCGCGGGGGCGGCACAAGGTGCTCTAACAAACCTCGTTGCCCGAAAAAAGAAGGGAAGGTATGCATAACATCGCATGTGTATTTTTGTTTATTATGTCTATACATAGATACATGAGAGGCGACAAAATGTTTGGATTGGGTGGTCAAAATTGTTGTGTCAAAACAAGTAATATTTTGTACGGTGGGTTTGAAAACCTCTTCCTCCAATTTCTCTAAGCTTTTCTGTAAATAACTAGTGTTCCAAATATGATTATACAATTATATTATTACAATAGCAGTCTAGTTATTTAGTCGACTTGTTGGACCTAATTAACCTACCCGTTTTCTTTTTAGCTATAACATCTTTATCTAATTTATCTGTTTACCCGTTAGAGATAAAACATAACCCAAATGGCTTAAAATTGTCACCTGTAATACACAAGATTGTTCTGCGTTTACCTGTCAAAATTACAAGCTTTGAAAATGTTAGTGTTAGTCAGATGTATTAAATGATGATGACGATATAGGTTGTTAATGGGTAATTCTACCATGAAAACTTGCCAAAAAAGACAAAAAAGCAAAAAAGACAAATGACAATTTCATGGGATGGAGGCCGTATATACTTTTCAAATTAAGATTTTTTTAGGTTAGGCGTTCTCTGACTTATTTTTGTAAATTTATTTTTCAGATTATCTGTGACAATCCCAGCTGTGAGTACCAATGCTCTGGGGTATGGCGCGTTTCTTGGTATTTATGCCAACTTGCGTTATCAGCTTTTATGTGGATTTGATAGAGCTATGGTCACCCAATTTGATGTTATCGGAGTGGGATTGGCTTTCAGCACAGCCTTGAGGTATATACTCCTACTTTTATGGGTATAAATTCATATTTTAATATTACGCCATTACACTTGTATTACTATTGCGCTATTTGTTCATGCTTTTTGTATTTACTATTTTGTGACTAATCTTAATATATTGGACCCAATGATTACTTGGTGCATAGGAATAGAGGATACTCAGATTAAATAAATAGATTTAGTTCTTCGTTGGTAGTTTCAAGTCGGAATAAAAAAC
The DNA here is from genome assembly GCA_910822075.1 of Senecio squalidus. NCBI lineage: Eukaryota > Viridiplantae > Streptophyta > Magnoliopsida > Asterales > Asteraceae > Senecio > Senecio squalidus. Next base: position 46,375,544 of record CAJVGC010000582.1, on the reverse strand, counting down.
TCTTTTTCTTTTACTCTGTTTTTGAACCTTTTCTTCTGGCTTTTAACATGGTCTTGTAAATGCTTTGATCTGCAACAGAATCATGAATGCACAATTAGGAGAGACATCAAGGCTAGCCTGGCTTGGGGTGGAGGTGGACCCATTAGCCCACTCAGATGACTTATTGAAACAGGCTTACAGTCGGCCATCTGAATCTGTCAACAATAGTTCTCCAAAATGGTTCATATCCAAGAATCCCGTGACTTCAGGACTCGGACTCCTCGGGTTTAAGCAGGACCAAAGTCAAACCACCACTGAGGGAGGGACACCACCACCTCCCAAGGCCCGAAGAAAGAGAATCGTGAGGAAAAAGGTCACAACCTGAGTGCTATGGCATAATGGTTGAATCGACTCAGTTTTGTAGCCTGATGGGATACTGGTGTGTACATGGGCTGGCTAACGATTCTAGTGGCATTGTGAAGCTTTATTTTGACATGGCGGGAATCGAGTGATAATTGAAACTATATATATGTCGCACCAGTAGAAACAATGAGATTTTTGCTCCTGTCATTATTGCTTACTGTTGAGATTTATAAGTAGCTGGAATTAAAGTGTGAGCTTTTAAAGAAATAAAGATTGATAATTTCTGGTAGGAAAGAAACTCCCTTTTGAATTTATGAATCATATTTAGATCTACAATATGTTATTACTGTCGGATTTCGTTAAGGGTGCTCTTTTTGATGATTTTAGGGTCGATTTTTCTTTTTTTTTTTATATATATATATATTCATTAAATCTTGAACTTCTGAGAACTCTTAAGCATAATCTTGAATTCAGTTTAAATAAAAAACCTGAAAAGATATACTACCATACATCATATTTGGTTAACATTCGGCTTGATTATCGGTGAACCATTCATTTATTTTAATAACAATCAATAATTTCTATTAGACGTTACTGGAACAATATAACAGGTTAAATTATGTCATAGTGAGCTTATACTTGCGTGACATCCCAACGAACCACTTAAGTAGAAAATGCAGCAAGTGCTATTATCAAATAGATTACTCCCTCTCACCCAAAGAAACTGTACTTATTTCTCTTTGGTAACTTAGAATTTGATCAACAAGCTTTTCCTTTTATCTTTGTCGGTGATAGTATTAGAGAAAGGACATTTTAAACATTTGATCAGTAGCCCAAAAACAGTAGTCAAAATTAAACATTTAATTTTCATGGGACAAAAGGACGGGGGGTGAGTTTGGAAAATTTTCACTTGGAGGCAAAGTAAGGAGTATTTTATCGAGTGAGATTTCATGTTTTTTATTTCACCATTCGTGTTTTCCCGAGATTGACTTTTATTGGGGCAAAGTGAGAAATACAATCAACTTTGTTTTTTTAATTCACTGTAGCAAGATTCTCTTAAACATGTTCAGTTTTTGTTTAATCAGTATTTTATATCGTTTCCAATTAGACCATTTCCGGGGTATACAACAAAACATCAAATATTATATAAAATTTACTATAAACAATTTTTGGTATAACACTTTCAATTTACACTATTCACACGGTGATACTTGTTTAACCAATACAAAGGTATACAAATATGTTTAGGCTCTTTGATCCATTTACGGATCAACATGACCGTCTTGTGATGCTTCCCATGCGATCACACCTCCATTGTTCACTTTCTCTGGACCAAAATGGTGGTGGTCATGTGCTGCTTCAGGAGGTCTCTGTACTTGCCGCCTCAGCCGGAGGTGGTTGTACAAGGAAACTCCACCTCCTTAGTCACACTAAACTGGTGGACGCCTGAAAAGTCATGTATATGCCACATTGAAATAGTCAAGTAGCATCAACTAAAGTTTCATCCTTGTTGCTAATATGAGCCATTAGTGCCCTCAAGTCACCACAAAAATTCATGTTTTCGAACCACGACCCACCACCAGATGAAAAAACATGAACCTGGTTTTCAACCTCAATCCAACTGCACCCTGTTTGCTTCACAGCCTGCCTCTGTTTCAACGAATCCCTAAGTTTCCCCACCACCTCCCACTGACCCATATCTGCATTCATGTTCGATAGCATCACATAATTTGAACCCTTTTCGGGTTCAATCTCGGAAAGTTTCTCAGCAGCAAATTTAGCCAACTTTAAATCCTTACCCACACGACATGCATATAGCAAAGCACCCCATATTCCTGCATTACCATCGGTTTTCATCTCCTGTACCATTTGAAAGGCAGTTTCTAACCTCCCTGCTCTTCCAAGCAAGTCAACCATACACGCATAGTGCTCGGTCAACGGCTGGATAGCGTACTTTTTAGTCATTAAATCAAATAGCCGGAACCCCTGATCTATCAAACCACTATGGCTACACGCAGATAGAACACCAAGGAAGGTGACTTCATCTGGTCTCACTCCTGCAACCTCCATATCATCCATGAGCCTCACCGCCTCCTCACCATTTCCATTCAAAGCATACGCATCGATCAAAGAATTCCAAGAAACAACATCAACCCATTGGGTATGAGAAAACACCCGTTTAGCATTCACCATTTTGCCGCACTTGGCATACATAGTGATCAAAGAGTTGGTAACAAATAGGTCTTCCTCGTAACCTGTCTTTACAACTAGCTCATGAGCTTGTGTTCCGAATTGAAAAGCTGCAAGATTTGCACATGCGCTTATAACAGAAGCATAAGTAGATTCGTCGGGTTTATTATGCCCATTTTGTAACATTAAAACGAAATACTTGAATGCATTTAGGTACAACCCGTTATTGGTAAATCCTGAAATTAAGGAATTCCACGTAACTATGTTCTTATGTTTTGTTTCTTTAAACAAATGAACTGCTTTATCCATTTGACCTACTTGAGCATAACCAGCTATCATAGTATTCCATGAAACCGTGTCCTTTCGCACCATTTGTTGGAAAAGATCGAGAGCTTCATCCATGATTCCATTCTGAGCATATCCTGCAATCATTGTGTTCCAACAGACAGTGTCTCGATTGCCTATACGATTGAAAATTTCACGAGCCTCGGAAACTCTTTTGTTGTGAAGAAATCCTGACATCATTGCTGTTTGTGCACCAACGTTCTTGTAAGGCATTTGATTGAGTAATTGACTTGCTTCTTCTAGCTTACCAACACGAACGTATCCATTGATCATGGTAGTCCACGTCACTACATTTTTTTCTGGCATTTCATTAAATAGTTTTAAAGCTTCATCAATTTGAGAGTTCTGGACATAAGCTGCAATCATTGCATTCCACGACACCATGTTCCTAACTGGAATTTGATCAAACAATCTCCTAGCCTCCATAATCTGACCATTTCTACCAAACCCAGATAAGATCGTAACCAAAGAAACAACATTCGGATTTGGTATACTTTCGAAAAAACGCCAAGCAGAATCCAAATCACCAACCTCAACAAACCCATCCACCATTAAATTACAAGAAACCACATCCTTAACCGGCATTTCCTCGAAAAACTTTAAACCTAAACTCATTTCCCCAGTCTGCGTATAACCTCCAAGCATTGAATTCCAAGAAACTAAATCTTTCACCGGCATTTCATCAAACATCTGCCTAGCTTCCTTAATTCTTTTACAATTTACATAACCCGAAATCATAGCATTCCAACAAGAAGGGTTCATCTTATGAGGCATCATATTAAACAAACTCCTAGCCTTTTCAAGCTCCCGATTACGTGTATAGCAAGTAATCATTAAAGTCCAAGTAAAAATATCTCTTCGACTCATTTGATCAAACAGCTGGCGTGCTTTGTCGACTCTATCATTATGCAAACAACCCGCAATCATTGTGTTCCAAGAAACCAAATTTCGGTTAGGCATTTTATCAAACAGGTTAAGTGCATCGTTAATTCTTTTATTTTTCGCGTAAGCGGAGATCATTGAGTTGAATGTGACGGTGTTCCGGTGAGTCATTTGGTTGAATAATTTGTAGGCTTCTTGGAGCTTGCCTGATTTACCCAAATGGGTTATCTTAGTATTTTGCTGAAAAAGAAGGCTGCCATTTTCGATAACAGACCGAATCCTAGTGTTCATGATTTTTAACAAAAGCTAATAACGTCAATACCCCTCAACTACCCGGAATCATAAGCTCACTCATCACTTAAGCTTAAGCAACTTAAAGTGATACACCTCGGTAGTCTCGGTGTTGATAGCCATAACAAGCTCGTTGTTATGCCCCGTCATCATAACTCAACGCGTAACATAATACCAAAAATACCTACTAGTCATAACTCAGGATTCTCGACCCATTAATTTTTTTTAATTTTTACTTTTTTTTTTCTTCATATTATGTTTAATACATTATTAATAATAAAAATATACTAATAATAAAAATAAACTTAGATTAATATTAAAAATAAAAAGACTATACAATAATATTTAAAAATAGAAGACGTTTACAATAATTAAAAACAAACTACTTATTTCGACCTAAACCTAAATGTTACGTTCGGCCGCAAATTCGGCGCATATTTCGGCCTTAATCCTCTCGACTTCAGTCTGATCCTCTGGTTCCATATCATGTGTAGGCATACGGAGAAATTTCATTTTCCGAAAACGACGTTTGTCTTGGATCTCCATTGTTTTAGCGATCCCAAGCTCGCGAAGTTCTTTGACAACGTCGTCGTTAAACTCGTCTCGCTTTAAAGATACATCAGAGGACGAGGAGGACCGTGCGACTTTAATAGCTCGTGGCTTCCCTAAAGGTCTTGGGATTTCATCATGACCAAAGAGCTCCGGTTCTTCTTCGTTACCGTCTTCGTCGAGGTCTACCGTTTCGTCAACGGCTTTAGGATTTAGAAACTTTGGTGATTTATGCAAAACCTCCCACGCACTATGATGACGAAATGGGCGTCCGACCTCGGCTTCGTACATTGTTAACGTCGTTGTGTAAACCGCTTTGTCATCCTCACCACTTGATCGATCTCGTTCGGCACGGTCATGACATGCTATGAAAGACCACAAAGCTTGGCTCATAGCCCTCCATTTCCCCGTTAGTTGGTTTTTTGTGGATGACGGGTCCTGAATTGCTCTCTACACTCAGCGAATCGAAATAAAACAGGTCATGATGCGGAATCTCATGACCTGAGTATGAATCAAAAGGAGAAACATGAAATCGAAGTTGTAACTGAAATTGAAAGAACTGATTAACAACAAAATGCGTAACTGTTTAAGATTTCATTGATAGTGTGAACTGGTTTTGGATCTGAGCTTGTTACAACAGACATTCAAGCTCAACGGAACTCAAACTTGAGTTCTAGGTTAAAAGACAACAAACTCTAACAACCTATCACACTATTTACAGACAAAATCTGAAACACTACGAACTAATTATTACAACATGTCATCATCTTAATTTCAACTCGAGGAGTTCACTTCAATTCTGAATCAAAGTCTTCAGCCTCCGAACTGATATTTTCAATGTTGACTTCTGTTGACTTAAGTTAAACTTCAGTTTATTTTCAGTTCGGATGAACTTCACTTAGTTCAGAATATCTTAACTAACTTATTCCCCGAACCGAAAATTTCACTTCGGGTTATTCTTGATGATTTTAGTTCGGACCCTCCACGAACTAAAATCATCTTTATTCAATCACACAGAAGACTCCATAGCTTCATCCATTCACTTTCTTGGCCCAACAATCGCCCCCTTAGATGATGCTATGAGTCTTCAAGCTTCATAACTTATGCTCTCCATGTTTGGCTTCCTCCAATTCATCTTTCTTGTAATCTTGAACAAATTCTGGAGGAATAGCTGCAATGTCACCTGTTCTTTAGGTGCTTCACAATCAGATACTCCATGGTAAGTATCTAATCAACAGCTAAAATCACTTTTCTTCCACTCATTGGTCAACCTCAGATTTCTTATTCATCCTTGTTGACCATATCAATCATGAGAGTGATTTGCCGTTAATTTATTTTCAAACGAGCTCCACCACGTCACACCTTTTTCTCAAATTGATGACGTGTGTTAGAGCTCTGTTCTACTTCAATCACACCCCTTTCTCAAATTGATAACTCGTGTTTTCGCTTCATACACCAACCGTCTTTGAATACATATGTGTAACACCAGATCCACCATGAACACCTTGAAATCTTCACAGATTCTTCAATACAACTCTTCAATTTCACTTCGGACTTCTTCAATTTCACTTCGGACTCATTCGATTCACTAATAGTTTGACCTAATTTTCGAAGCAAGTCAAATTGATGAACCAGACTCAATTGAATTCAATCAATCGATTTGTCTGGCTCTGATACTGATGTGCCTGAAATAATCTATATTTTGTAGCCACATTTATCATATTTACGCTCGTTTTCTGCAACTTTTGTTATGATTTGGTATATTTTCAGTAAGAATTGCAGATTAGAGTTATATTTGGATAATGGAGCGAAAAGGAGCTGAAACCGGCTTGAAACGGAGACAAACGAGCAAGAAAATGAAAGTTTGTAAAACAGCCGGCGGCTGAAGATTTGTAGCCGGCGGCTAAATTAGATTTTCCACATTTTGTTCTTAACGTGCCGCGGAAGCAACTTTTTAACCCGTGTGTTTCAGCCGCCGGCTGAATTCAGCCAGCCGACGGCTAAAATGGCGTTTTCAGTAATCTATAAATAAGGCTTCTAGGGTTCGGGTTTTAAACACATTATTCATTATTTTCAACCTACATCCATTCTGGAAAGCTGCAAGGAGAGTCCTAGAAGCCGTTGAACACGTGGAAGCTTTGGTTAATCATCATTAATCATTCCTGAAGTTAGCAATTGTTTGGTTTGAACTTTTACGCATTATTATCTTGATACAATGTTTTGTTTTAAGACTATTATTGTTATTTGTTTACAATCCAACATGAGCTAAACTCATTAAGCGATTGCTTGGATTGTTGAACCTGGATTTATGTTTTAATCAAGTTTATGTTTGAACTAATTGGTTTTTCTATTATTGTTTACGTTTAATCGAGATCGGCGCCAAAAACTTGATGTGTATTTTATAACATAAAATTAATTAAAGTTTAGAAAAGGATTTTACTAATATAGATTAACACACAATACAGGCAGTGTACCTGATCGTACGATAATACAGAATCAGTAAGTCCGGATCGAACTCAGGGAACGTGTATTTATATCCGTTATCTCAAATTATATAATTAAACTAATTTAAGCAAGTAAATATGGGGGGCGTTTTAGTTCTGTGAGAACATAATTCAGAAAACAAATAACTAAAATAAAATAGCAATTTAATTAACTAAGTGGAATTGCGGATGAAAAACTGTTTTGAAAAGTATTTTAGAATTAATCAATATTTAGAAAGCAATGATTACTTGGAATTACGTTTCACCTGGATCATGATTAACAAGAATATGTTTGATTGGTTTAACTGTGATTTCTATGATAACTAGATTTCCCGCTAGAGTTATCTAATCCTACAATTTTAGAGAAAGATCATACGAATGATCGTACATCAAGAGCTATCTTAGACTATCCACTCTAAATTGTGCTTTAATGTCACTATTGTTTACAATTTAATCTGTCGACTACGAATTAACAAAAGTGTCAATTATTCAGATTGGATATAATTGACATGTTTATTCAAAGTTATTAAAATACACATCAAGTTTTTGGCGCCGCTGCCGGGGAACGGTAGCTATTTTTATTCGTAATTTTGAATTTGTAATTATTCGATCCTTTTGGAAAGATTTATCTTTCTGGAAGTTGCATTTATTTTGTATTACGTGATAATTGTTAATTGGACTAATCGGATTGTTGAAGTTACAATTTTTCAGGAAATTTGCACACAGTACTTTTTAACCGCCGGCTGAATTTAAACAGCCGCCGGCTGAATATAGCCAGCCGCCGGCTGATTAGCAGCTGTTTGTTTAGTTTTCGTTTTATTGTAATTTTACTATTTCGGTTTGTTTAATTTTCAGTTATCACGGGCTACTGACATATTTTCTTCTGTTCTTATAGGTTTTGCATGACCCGGAGTTCAAATCCAAATCTTGTAGAGCCTTTCGAAGATCCGGAGAAAGCTTTTCGCATTCGACGCAGACTGTTTTCCCCAAAAGCTCAACCACTCACCAGTTTTAAAATTCACCAAAACGAAAGTTTCACTTCTGATTTTATGCAATCTTCTGACGAGGAATACAACCAGCTATCTGATCAAGAGGACGAGAAACCAATCCCCAATTCACCAGTCACCGTATCAGATTCCGAGTCAACTGAAGAATCAGAACACGAAATCCGTAAAAACCTTGGGCCCACCCTTGTGCTGAAATATGCAGGTCTCGTGTTCGAGTCCAAGCAAGGTGATGGGTACCATTGTTAGGATATTTACCGGGGAATGCTTCCTTTGCTGGGTAGGGGGTCCGGTCACAAAGTGGCCCGTGTCAATGGTATACCCCTTTACCATTTTTTATTTTTTTTGCTCTTACCCCGAATGTTGCAACAGACATTCCCAACCCAGCTATCACTCGAGGAGCCGACTTCCAGCTTAAAGGCCAGTTTCTCAAAGAACTTAGAGAGAACCCTTTTAATGGAGACGAGAATGAAGATGCTAATGTTCATGTGGAAAGGATCATCGAGATTGCTGATGCTTACACTATTCCTGGTGTAACAAAGGAGGCTGTTATGTTGCGGGTGTTTCCGATGACACTCAAGGGAAACGCAAAAAGGTGGATTGGGAACGAACCGGCCAATTCCATCACTACTTGGGCCGATCTGAGGGCCAAATTTTTGAAGAATTACTGTCCCCCTTCAAAAACCTCTAAAATGATTGATGACATCAGGAACTTTACACAGGATATTGATGAGTCACTTTATCAAGCATGGGAGCGTTACAAAGACATGTTACACAAATGCCCTCAGCATGATCTCAACACTCAACAGGTTATCAAGACATTTTATAAAGGGGTTGATCGTCAAACTCGTAACGAGTTAGACTCTGAAGGCAAAATTCCACGAAAAATCCCATCTGATGCTTGGGCTGCTATTGAAAAATCTGCTAAACACTCCAAGCTGTGGGAAGACGGTGGTAAAGGAAGAAGGAAAATGGCTGATAACAGCGACGGTCTCGCTGCTATAACTAACAAACTGGATGCTATGGGCAGAGACATCAAGCGCGTCAATGAGAAGGTTCATGCTATTCAAGTCGGTTGCGAAATTTGCAACGGATACCATCTCGCCAAGGATTGCCCTAGTAAGGATGAGGAGGAAGCCACTGAAGAGGTAATGTATGGAGATTACCAGGGAGGAGACAGGAATAACAACAACTATCGCCAAGGAGGAGACAATAATGGTTATCGCAAGCCCTACAACAACAATCAGGGAAATTCCTACAACAATAATCAGGGAAATTCAAATGGGCAGAAACCATATCGGCAAGGACCACCGGGGTTCTATGCTAAGGATGCTCCTAAGGCACCGTTTCCACCAAAGGATGATTTGCATGAACTGATGAAACAACTCATGACAACAAATAATCAGTTTATGCAAACCACGATCAAGTGAATGGATGACACTGATTCCATCATCCGTAATCAAAGCGCTTCAATTAAGCAACTAGAAGGCACTATGGGACAACTAGCGAAAGTAGTGCAAGAAAGATTTCCGGGACAGCTACCGAGCTTCACGGAAACGAATCCTCGAGATCACGTCAAAGCAGTTACCACCCGAAATGGTAAACCTCTCAATTCTTCTTTTACAGGTGTTACTAACAAATTTCCTTTTAATTTTGAACAGGTTGCCAAAGAAGACGGACACGAGAAAGCGGATGAACCAAAAAAATCTGCCACTGCTGAAAGCCAGCCGGCGGCTGCCCAAAGCCAACCGGCGGCTGAGCCACTGATTTCGAAGAAAACTACTCCAGCTGCTACTACGAAGCCGAAAATCACACCGGTGACTAAGGACTTCACACCTGCTGTTCCATACCCTGATGCTCTGAAGAAAGACAAGGACGTTGTCACTTATCACAAATTTCTGGAGAACATGAAACAGCTTCACATTAATATTCCGTTTATTGAGGCGATTGCTCAAATGCCAAAGTATGCGAAGTATTTGAAGGATCTTGTGACGAATAAGAGTAAGCTGGAAGACGCTTCCAAGGTCACCATGAATGCCCGTTGTTCCGCACTGATGCAAAACAAGTTACCTCCGAAATTAAGCGATCCAGGCGCTATTTCTATTCCTTGTTTAATTGGCAATTTAACTGTGAACAACACATTAGCTGATTTAGGAGCAAGTATTTCTTTGATGCCATATTCCATGTATGCTAGATTAGGGTTAGGAGAACCAAGACCTATTCGTATGTGCATTGAATTAGCTGACGCTCTGTTCAATATCCTAGGGGGGTTGTTGAAAATGTCCTTGTTAAAGTTGAAAAATTTGTGTTCCCTTGTGATTTTGTTATTCTTGATATGGTAGAGGACCCTAGAGTACCGATTATCCTAGGACGTCCATTTTTAGCCACTTCTCACTCCTTAATTGATGTCTTTAACCGTAGAATCACCATGCAAGTAGGAGACGAGAAAGTTGTTTTTAATGTCAATGATTCAATGGAATACCCTTCAGTAGTAGATGATACTTGTTATTATTTAAATGCCTATGACATTTCCGATGATGAGTTTGTGCAGATGTTACTGGAGGATGATCAGACTGATTCATTCCTTAATGAAGGCTGGAGTGGAGATTTTGACTCTGCAAAAGAGTTAGCTGAGTTCGATATGCTATTGGAGGAAGTCAAGTCTACACTGACCACCGAAAATCAGGAAACAAACGAAGAAAAACCTCCAGCGAAATCTAGCCGGCGGCTGTCTAAAGCCAGCCGGCGGCTGAAAGGCCAGCCGACGGCTAAAAGTTTCCAGCCGGCGGCTGGAATGCCCAGTACAGGGATTTCGGTTCACGGTGTTCCATGTTCACGAGCTGAGATAATGGAGATTAAGACATCGATTGAAGAACCACCCAAACTGGAGTTGAAACCCCTTCCATCCCATCTGGAGTATGCATATTTGCAAGGTACTACTGACTTACCCGTTATTATTTCTTCTAACTTATCTTGCGGGGAGAAAGATCGTTTATTGCAGGTACTTAAAGCTCATAAGCAAGCTCTAGCATGGAAGATCACTGACATTCGGGGAATTAATCCATCGTTTTGTACGCACAAAATTTTAATGGAGACAGACTTCAAGCCGGTCGTTCAACCGCTTCGACGTCTAAACCCGAAAGTGAAGGACGTTGTGAGGAAGGAAATCATCAAGTTGCTGGATTCGGGACTCATATACCCTATTTCTAACAGTCCATGGGTGAGTCCGGTGCATGTGGTTCCGAAAAAGGGAGGTATGACAGTCGTTGCCAACGAGAAGAATGAGCTGATTCCTACACGAACGGTAACAGGGTGGCGTGTGTGCATTGACTACCGAAAGTTAAATGACGCCACCCGCAAAGATCATTTCCCTTTACCATTTGTTGATCAAATGCTTGAACGGTTAGCCGGGAAAGCCTTTTATTGTTTCTTAGATGGTTTTTCAGGTTACTTCCAGATTCCCATTGAGCCGGAAGATCAAGACAAGACCACTTTCACGTGTCCCTTTGGCACGTTTGCCCATCGGAGAATGCCGTTCGGTCTGTGCAATGCACCTGCTACCTTTCAGCGGTGTATGATGGCAATCTTTCACGATATGGTGGAACAATTTATGGAGATCTTTATGGACGACTTTTCGGTCTTTGGAGACTCATTTGATTCGTGTTTGGAACACTTGGAGAAGATGCTGGCAAGGTGCGAACAATCCAATTTGGTGCTTAACTGGGAGAAGTGCCACTTCATGGTCCGCGAAGGAATTGTTCTAGGACACAAAATCTCAAGTGCGGGGATCGAGGTGGATCAATCCAAAATTGAAGCTATTTCGAAATTACCTCCACCAACGAATGTCAAGTCGGTAAGGAGTTTTCTAGGTCACGCAGGTTTTTATAGACGTTTCATAAAAGATTTTTCTAACATTGCGCGACCCATGAATCAACTTCTAGAAAAAGACAGCAAATTTAATTTTTCTTCAGATTGTTTAACTGCATTTAACATTTTAAAAGAAAGATTGATTTCAGCACCGATTATGACTAGTCCCAATTGGGATTTACCGTTTGAGCTGATGTGTGATGCGAGCGATTATGCGGTCAGAGCAGTTTTAGGACAACGGATTGAGAAGAGATTTAAACCCATTTATTACGCAAGCAAAACCCTTACAGATGCGCAGGAAAATTACACCACCACTGAAAAAGAACTGCTCGCTGTTGTTTTCGCGTTTGATAAATTTAGATCTTATTTGATTATGTCTAAAACTATTGTATTTACTGACCACTCTGCTTTGAAGTTTCTTTTTAGCAAAAAGGATGCCAAACCACGATTACTCCGCTGGATTTTACTTTTGCAGGAATTTGATATTGAAATTCAGGACAAGAAGGGAGCGGAGAACTTGGCGGCTGATCATTTGTCTAGGTTGGAAAACCCGGAATTGGAGAGGCTAGATGAGTCAGTGATACGGGACACTTTCCCCGATGAAACTCTAATGACGGTTAAAGTAAGTGACGAGGTACCTTGGTTTGCGGATATTGCTAATTACTTGGTTGCCAAAACCCTTCCCACTAATAAAACTTATCAGCAAAAGAAGCGATTCTTCGCTGATTTGAAACATTATTTTTGGGAAGACCCGTTTTTGTTTCGTGCTTGTGCAGATGGCGTAATTCGGAGTTGTGTTGCTGGAGAAGAAAAGGACAAGATTTTACGTCATTGCCATTCAGGACCTGTAGGAGGACATCATGCTGCAAACTTCACAGCCAAACGTGTTTTTGATGTCGGGTTCTATTGGCCATCAGTGTACAAGGATGCTCAGGAATTTGTGAAGAAATGCGACGCCTGTCAACGAACCGGTAATATTTCTTCACGCGATGAGATGCCACAAACAGGCATCCAGGTATGTGAAATTTTCGATGTATGGGGTATAGACTTTATGGGACCTTTTCCTTCAAGTCGGGGAAATAAATATATTTTAGTAGCCGTCGACTACGTATCAAAGTGGGCCGAAGCGAAAGCTTTACCCACCAACGATGCGCGGGTCGTCGTCAATTTTTTAAAACAATTATTTTCCCGGTTTGGTACCCCTAAAGCTTTAATTAGTGATAGGGGTACACACTTTTGTAACGCCCAACTTGAGAAGGTGTTGAAACGATATGGCGTTAACCATAAGTTTTCAACAGCTTATCACCCCCAAACAAGCAGACAAGTCGAGGTTACTAACCGAGGCTTGAAGCGCATTTTGGAAAAGTCGGTCGGTGCAAATCGTAAGGATTGGTCCGATAAGTTAGACGATGCTCTTTGGGCGCATAGGACTGCATTTAAATCTCCAATTGGTTGTACTCCTTATCGTTTAATTTATGGTAAAACATGTCACTTACCCGTGGAAATTGAGCATAAAGCCTATTGGGCTTTGAAGGCTGCCAATATGGAAATGATACCTGCAGGGAAGAACAGGTTCCACCAGATACAGGAATTGGACGAGTTGCGCATGAACGCTTATGAGAACTCGTTATTTTACAAGGAACGGACGAAGAAATGGCACGATAAGCGTATCAAGACGGATAGGAACTTTATCGACGGTGATATGGTTCTACTTTATAATTCCAGATTGAAGCTATTTCCGGGGAAATTACGGTCAAGGTGGTCGGGGCCGTATATCGTGCTAGATGTATTCCCTTACGGTACGGTGGAGATTGCCAACGAAAAGGGCGAGAGTTTTAAGGTGAATGGGCATCGATTGAAGAAATATTATGCCGATGGACGTGACAACCAGTTTGACTTATTTGGAGACGACGAGGAGCTCGATCTCCATGAACGTGACGGTTAACAAACATGGTTTGAGTCGAGCTTAACGACTCATCACTAAACAAATAGCGCTTACGGGAGACAACCCGCTTCTTTTCCCTTTAGTTTATTTTGTTCAGAAAAAAAAAATACAAAAAAATTAGAAAACAACTAAAAAAAACCAAAAATATATGTACACTACGTGTTTTTCTATTTTAATCTTTGATTTTTTGTTTCAGGTTCACTTAGATCATCATATGAGAGCTGCTAAACATGTCGGACCCCAGGTTAGATCGTGTTAAATCACCGAACGAAAAAACATTTTTTTTGGAACAGAAACAATTGGCCGGCGGCTGAATTAATTTAGCCATAGCTAAAATCCAGCCGGCGGTTAAAAAATTCCAGCCGCCGGCTGAAACATCAGTGTTTTTAAAAAATTTATAAACCGTTTTTTCTCATTCACATTCACACACACACACACACTCTTATCTCTTAACCGGCGGCTGGGAGAGTTTTTCACCAATTTCGTTCGATTCTCTTCAATTGTTTCATTACATTCTCTAATTCAAACACCAAGGTATGCTTTATTCACTCCTCTTTCTTGTTTTTCTTTGAATTTCATGAAGAACACAAATTGGGGGTTTTGCAAATCTGAAATTTTATTGCTTAATTTTACAATTAATTGTTAGGATTCACTCCGTAGATGATTTGTATGCTTAGGCCTTGCTTAATTTTCGCTTTCCATGGTTTAATTTTGTCTAGAGATTGTTGAAATAAATTGAGGTTTTTGCTAGGAATTTGGAACTTGGTAGTAATTCCATTTGTTAGTAGGTCTTATCCTTGCTACTGATTAAAGATTATGTTGAGTTTTAAAGTCGAATTCCTAAGTTCTAATTGACGAAAATGTATTGAAGGAGTAAGTGTAATGAGGGTCTATAAGTGAATTCTTCGTTGAATTTAGCCATTAACATGTGAATTGGATTGTAGATTAAGGTACTGGTTTAACAGAATCAGCGAGATTTTTGTGTGCAAATTCGTGACTTGCATGTTATTTTTGATAAGGGTCCTTAGACAGCAGCTCGAACAGTTAACGGCAATGAATAAACCAGACCTGGCATTTTAGCCGGCGGCTGAATTTGGCCAGCCGGCGGCCCCCTTTCAGCCGGCGGCTGAATTCAGCCAGCCGGCGGCTAAATGTTGCTGTCTGAAATTTTATTGCTTTCTGTTTCGACGTGTTCTTGCAACCTTCTATTTTCTCGAGCTGTTTTATTTTACTAACATGGCTGTCCTGACTTGTTTTATGCAGATTATGGCCGCGCAGAATGTCGGTTACAACCCCGATCACCTTTTCCTACAAGTGGGCGCAGGAAGGCGAGGACTTACTTATCAGCAGAGGGGCGAAATCCAGGATATGTTAACCACTATGCAGCAATATCCCGTCTATGCCCCTAACGGCATTGATTGGACTTTCTTGAATGAGGTGATCCCCCACAATTCCCATTATCAATCAGGAGCTGCGGAGATTGCGGATATGTTGGAGTTTAATTATCAGGGATTTATCTGTAGAGCGTGGGAGCGTTTGTTCTCTATCCATGAGCCGATTTACATCGAGGCAACATATGAATTCTATAGCTCTTTCACTTTCAATCACGCTGACCCCGACCCTACTCACAAGACCGTACAGTTTCTGCTAGGGGGTGAGCTTAGAAAGTTGACACTATCGGAGTTTGGGGAGAAACTTGGGCTATTTGATGCGGCTGATCTAGCACACCCTGATTTTGCTGAGTTAAGCACCATCGCTAGTGAAGAGTTAAGCACCATACGGGCCCCCTCGTATACACAGATTCGGGACCCGAAGGTTCAGGCAATTTTTGCTATGGTATGCTTGTTTGTCATTGGCAAGAAATCGGGCATTGAAAAATGCCACAAGGAGGAACTATTCTAGTTAGGGTGTATTGTTCAGAAGAGGCCCGTTAATGTCCCATATGTCTTGGCTCGATGGATGACCCACATACTGAAGGGCGCACGACCCGGAAGTGTGATTAGGGGAGGTCACTTTGTTAGTGCGATTGGTAGACGCTTGGTATTCTGGGGGACAGGATTTGACACTTGTACCGCTTTGTCACCAGGGATGCGTCTTTTCGGGGCAGCTTGGTTTAAGTCAGCCGGGATAGTGAGCAGGTTTGTATCTCCAAGAGGATTTGTGACCTACAGATGGGTTCCCATTAGACAGGTGGAGGGAGCGAGCAGTAGTGAGGGTGGAGAGGAGTCCGACGATGAGGATGCTCCACCAGGTTACGAGGATGTTCCACCACCAGTTCAGGAGGAGATTCCACCGGTTCCGGAGGCAGATTGGACGGCTCAGATGGCTGCTTTGACATCTAGTATGGGGCAGATGTCATCACGGTTCGATTCATTCGCGGACCGCATGGAGGATCGTTACTACGATCTCAACTCCTCCATCAGCCACGTCAGCAGCCAGGTCGGGCACTTACAGTCGGAGTTTGATAGCAGGAGCCGTTAGCAGGACGAGGTTTTATACCAGTACCACCAGCGTGCAGGTATTAGCTACCAGGCCTACGACGGATCTTATCACTCTTTTGGCAGTAGCACTCCGATGGACCAGGACCAGCCATCTTCCTCCACCTATGAGGATCGCCACCATATGTGGTCTGCTCAGCACTACCAGTACTATCCTCCTACCGAGGCCCAGAGACAGCAAGATGAGGAGGAACAGAGAGATATTCAGGCGCGCCAGGCGGCAGCTTGGACAGGCCGGTGGCCTGACATGTGATGATGTGGTGTTATATTTGTGTTTTTAAGACTATTTCTATTTTTATTTATTTCGTATGGATTATTGTTTGGGATTTTTGTATTTGGATTATGTACTTCTTTTTATTATTTACTTGTGGTGCTTAATATGTGTGCATGTGTTTCCCATTTTAGAATATCAACCATTTTAGTGGAAGTAATGCCGAAAATCCGAATTTTCAAAGGAAGCTACGCAGATTTTTTTGAGGACGTTAAGCTTTTACAGCCATACATTCTCTCCACTGCTATTTCCTTTCACAGCATTCGACATCTAAATGGGGGAGTTCTTTTTCCTTTCTCTTTTTCTTTTTCCACTTATTCGCCGAATTTTTTTTACAATGAGGACATTGTATTGTTTAAGTGTGGGGAAGGGGTTAGGAAAGAATCTATTTGTCCTTAGGAACAATTTGTGTGAAAATTTAAAAATTTTTGACATGTTTCTCGTAATTAGTTTTAACTAGTTGCATAACTAGGCACACCTACCCGTTGCATAATTGTGAGGATTTGAGCCTTTATAGCATACATTTTATATGCTTTTATCTTCAATTGTTATGAGTGTGCCGGTGACTTGTAGACTTTAGAACTTGACACTGTATACGCTTCGAGGCTATGAATGAGCATAAGTTTTACTTATTAGTAACTAGGAAAGAGGCAAAAGAATTAGGATTGTTAAACAGTTGATTGGCCTATTCGTTTCTTATAGTCGGTAACTACACTGGTTATTTGACTCACACTACCTATCGAACACTCGTTTTTAGTGTTTTTGACGTTTAGATACCATATTTGCGCCAAACCTTTTTCTTTTATCACCTTTCCATATATATTCCATAAATTGAGCCTAAATATCTAAGTCGTTAATCCAAATATTTTTGTTGAAAATTTTCCTCTTTCTTAAACTTGATTGATTATTAGACGGAATGTTATATATGATGGCGTGGAGTTGTTTAATTTACTTAAGTTCACGGAAGAAGTTATATGTGGATATAAGTTAAGAGTTATTCATAATTTTTGATGGACCTTTTGAGCGGTGTCTTTAATAAATAAAAAAAAAAAAAAAAAAAAA
>CAJVGC010000582.1:46313519-46357715 GCA_910822075.1 Senecio squalidus | reverse complement strand
AGAAACGACCCGGGAAAGAACCTATGGTTCCAAGTGCAAAGAAAGGGGCAAAAACGGAAGTCAAAGGAGCTTACAAGCCAAACATCCCTATCCTCGACGCTTGAAGAAAGAAAAGATGAAAGAACAGTATGCCAAATTTCTTGAATTAATTAATTTGTTCATGTTAACGTTCCTTTGGTCGATTTGATTGTAGGTATGCCGAATTACAAGAAGTTCATAAAGGATCTCGTGAAGAGAAGGGGAAGGCAATGGAGGATCAAGCAGCTTATCTAAACGGAATGCTCGTCAATCGTAAAGAACGACAAGCTTCCACCTAAGAACGATCCAGGGAGTTTTTAATTACTTGCACTTTTGATAAAACTTTTCATTGCAATGCCTTAGCTGACTTAGGTGCTAGTATAAATTTAATGCCAACTCTTTATATAAAAAATTGCTTTGGGGGTTTTAAAGCCAACAAAATGAGCATTAAACTAGCCGACCAAACTTTCAAATACCCGCTAGGCATTGTAGAGAACGTTTTAGTACAAGTAGGAAGATTCTGTTTCCCGTAGATTTTGTTGTGTTGGAAATGGAGGAGGATAACAAAGTGCCTCTAATCTTGGGTAGACCGTTCTTGAACACCGCGGATGCTATCATCCGTGTGAAAAGTAGGGAAATTTCGTTGGGTGTGGATGACGATAGGAAATTACTTATAAAAATCTAAAAAACATTCATACTCGACCCATGAAACATGTTTTAGAATGGATGTTATTGATAATGACATGTTTAACCAAGATTTGCAGGAATTTCTCGAAGAAGAATTGGAAGAAGAGGAAAACGAGAACGGTTTTGAACGGGACTAAAGAATTGCTTGGAACGGGTAGGAAGATATGGTTGAGTCAAATAGCAATCCCAATGGAGATATCACCTTAGAGGAGTTTGAGAAAGTGTTCAACATCGAAAAGGACCCGAGTGACACCAGAAAAGACGAAGAAGAGCAAAACGGAGCAGAAAATGAAATCTGGGATTGCTGAGCCAGGTGCGGCGCATCTCATGGTCAGTAGCCCCAGAAATTGTTTCCAACTGTTAGTTGCGGCTCATTCCAGTCCAGTGCGAGGCATGAAGAACCCAGACCCCGAAAATGACCGAAATGATGATTTAGAGACCAAGAATCAAGTAGGGCTTGAACCAATGGTCAAAAATGAAGATGGGGCATCAAGACTAAACAAAAATAAACCAACGAAAGAGGAAAGCTTGAATTTGGGGTTGGCAGAGCATTAATTGGGTCGGAAATGGTGGCGGTTGACAACCCGATAAGTGTAAACATCACTTTGGAGGATTTTGAGGAGTTATTTGATTTGGGAAGGAAACCGATTGTCATAAAAGTGGAGGAAAATGGTAAAGTCAAGGGGGAATTGAAGCTCGAAAGAAATCGTGAAAACAAATGAAGTGTGCATTAAGCGGAAAATCGGTACGGAGCAGAAGTTCAAAGTTAACAAAGACGGAATATTTTAACTTGGGCGATTTAATGAATGAAGAATCAAATGAGAAAGGGTATGAACAAAGCAAGTATAGGGGAGTTGTTGGAGATTTCGGGAGCGAAAATATTGCTCGATAATGCGGAAAACGAGGAAGTGGCACGACGAATGGGTGAAAACCCGTAACGAGCTCGATGTTTCTAACGCTTACCTTTTGTTTGATGTTTTGCTTGTAGGAATATTGGAAACATTGAGAAGTTGGTATGGAAGGGAAGTTGGGGGAAACCTCGATTTCTAAGATAGTCGGTTTGTGAGAATGGAGGAACGAGTCGAGCTATAGACTCAAGACAAAACAAAGCGCTTACGGGAGGCAACCCGGGTTTTCATTTTCTTTCCTTTACTCTTTTCTTTTATTTGTTTGGTTTTTAGTTTTTAGTTTTTAATTTCTAGTTTGGAAACGCATTCGGGACAATGCGTTAGAAGTATGGGGGGGACGTCGGGAATTTAGCTTATTTTATATTCCCTCTTATATATCAATTACGTGTTCTTTTGTCCATTTGAGTTTAATTTAAAAAAAAATTAAAAAAAAAAATAACGCTTAAACGTAGTTAGGGAAAATGATAGGGGCTTTTGTATTTAACTTTATTCCGGTAATTTAACGTGAAATTGTTTAGGAACATCTCTAGTTAATAAAATATTTGTAGATAAGAATTTAGGTTTCTTAGTTTTAGTTCCTTAAGTTTCCCCAAAAAATCTAAAATCTGGATAACCGCTAGATAACTTAGTACCGAGCTCTTGTAGTCTCTTGCACCCTTTCGGGGGTAGTTGGGGAATCCTAGTATCACTTAATCCCAAACGAGAGTTAGAGGCAAAGAAAAAGACCATAGGTCCGTCAACAAATTGAACTCAACCTCACTACACAAAACCGTTCACTTCAAAGAAAATATAAAATAAATCTATAGTATTTGGAGTGAACGAAAGTGAGAGGAAAGCTAAAAGATGTAGACTAACCAAGAATTCTCAAAAGAAAAGAAGAAACAAAAACGAAGAAATGATTTAGTGATATTTTAAGGTTTCCCCCGAAAGCAAGGCGGTATAGGGGTCGGCCCAAAAGGCTGATCGCTCCAATTTCGGTTGGGAGTAAGGGAAAAGGTGTAGTTATTTGGACATATCAAAACTAGGGGATAAAATAGGAATTGACATTAGGAAATTGCGGTTTCTATTTGCTTAATTAATTTAGTATCTTTTGATGTTCGTAGTCGGTTTTACGATCTAAGCAATTTCTACGCATATCTTTACTGTGAACGTCGGAATAAGGTCGTTAATATGTTTTTTAAAGCCCGTTGATTCCTTAATTTTCCTTCAGGTTGTAATTTTAGTGTTAGTTTGATTCGGATTTGCTTGGGGACAAGGAAATGCTTAAGTATGGGGGGTTTGATATCGCTCGATTATACGCATATTCTTTCGCGATATTCGTTATGTTTTTTGTGACGCAACGTAATGGATAGCCCCGTATTACTTATTTTCTGTATAAATTTTATGTTTAGGTGTTTTAATATGTTTGGAATGAAAAGAAGTTGTTTCGGGACTAAAAGTGGCTTAGAAAAACAAGTTCGGAAGCTACACGGGCTAGTTTGAGGCGCAACAATGACCCTACTCGACGAATTACTAGCAGCAGCAAATCCAATTTGGGCACCACTGACCTCCAGATCGCGTCACAACCTAGGGACTTGGTGGTGCCGCACTCTTGGGCCCCCTCCAAATGGCGGAAGTGAAGGTCTTTGCTTTGCACTTCTTAAGGACGATTTTTGGGACTTCATACACTATCTTTTTCATTAGTTTAGGGCTCTATAATTCAGCTCTAAATCATCATATATCAATAAATAATCACAGGAGAGAAGGAATCAAAGTCATTTTTCAGTTTAATTTAGAAGACAACATAGTCGTTATTTTCCTTTCTTTACATCGTTTTGTGATTTTTGGAAGCAATTTGCTAGCACTATTTCAATTTGGTATCAAACTTTTACTCTTTTAATTTCTAATATAATCATGTCTTTTATTATTATTGTGTTTATTAAGATTATGCGTAGCTAATTTTCCTTTAGTTTGTTTGGATATGTGATCGTGTGTATGATTAATCTTGAGTATGAAGTTGTATGATTATGATTTGTAGAGGTTAATTGGGGATCCGTTTGGGTTTAAGATTTTATAAATTCTAAAATTACTTATGTTCTTATGAGAATCGGCTATTCGAAAGAATTCTATTTTGACATAATAAGAATGAATATATCGACCGGTCTTTAGTTGATAGAAAATTACCGGTATTCGCAAGGAATCGTTATTAGTAATTGAAATAAAATAAGATTTAACACAGAACGCTAATTGATAACTTAAGAGAAACGGTTTGTTGATTAGTAAGCTATTCGAAAGGAAGCTTATAGGTAAATTCTCAACATCGACTTGAAACTTTATGCACGGTTATTTTTAGGTCGTTAACGGTATTCGAAAAGCAATCTGCATGGATAAATAATCGAGAAACCCGTATCCGAAAGGAACTTAGGATTTTACATTCGAAGTTTATCATCAATTTACTACTTAGAAAAGATTATATATTCGTGAACGTTCCAAGGCAGGTAGCTTACTTATACCTATTGAATTACAAATCACTTTTAGTCGTTTTTACTTTAAGTCTCCAAGACTACAACCCACTGTGTACGTGTTATTGTACTTTTATACTAATATCTCAATTATAAATAGTCCCACCCGGAATTTGCCCATACTTTACTACGATCGACAAGGGTACACTGCCCGGTGTCGTAGTCTAGTTAAAAGCCAATTTTCGGAAAGCTAGATTTTGCACATCATGAGCCTTTATTTGGAACTTTTGAACACCGGTGGTCCTTTAGTATGTTAGGGTTAACTCAATTATGTTAGTTATATCATAATGACCAATTTACCTTTTTGTCTTATTCGTAAAGGACTGTTTTTGTAAAAAAAAAAAAATTCTTTTTCTTTTTATTTGTTTTATAAAAAAAAAGAAATCATATGCTTTGTCTAATAAAAAGAAATCATACATATACATTTACAACAATTTTGTTCATATTTACAAACCACTGAACATTTGAACCATAGGGAAAACCCTGAAATTTATTTACATTCACAGGCCACATTCTTGCTGGACTAAACACAATTCCAACTTCTCCGAACAAACATTCTCTTACCCAAAAACCGCCATCATCGTCAACTAATCGACCTTTTTTCTCCCAAACCACAATCCCATTTCACCTCATCTTCAAAACCCACCTCCCATTTTTCAAAACCAACTTCCTCAAACCAAAAAAACCCTTCTCCGACACCTACATTCGCCGCAAAAAACTACTATGTTTACTCTTTTCAAACCCACTTCAAAAAACCGCGAAAACCGCCAAGAAAAAGAAAACCCACACCCGAAAAACTTATAGAATCCATTCTTTCTCATCAATTACCGACAATTACTACTACGATTACTGTAATAGCGAAGAAGATGACGATACTCTGTTTTCTTCCAAATCATTTTCCTCTGACTCCTCCGTTTCTTTTCGAAAGAAGAACTCGAAGAGAACCGGAGGATGTAAGGATCGAAAATCGACCGATATCATTCCATTGATAGGGAAAGGGAAATTTGTGAAAGACAGTGTTGCAATTGTGAAAAAATCAAGTGATCCACATGAAGACTTCAGGGTGTCAATGCTGGAAATGATTGTTGAAAGACAATTGTTTGGAGTTAAAGATCTTGAAAATTTATTGCACTGTTTTATTTCCTTGAAGAAAAAAATTACAAAAACGGTCATTTGCGAATAAGACAAAAAGGGTAAATTGGTCATTGTGATATAACTAACAGAATTGAGTTAACCCTAACGGACTAAAGGACCACCAGTGTTCAAATGTTCCAAATAAAGGCTCATCTTGTACTTTTTACGAAAAAAGGTCTAAAAGTGTCATTATATAGAGGAAAAGGACCATCCGTGAATTAACTCCTAATATAAATACTAAGGTTGAGCCAGTTATTCACTATAACCAACTACACCATAAGAAATATACAATAACATGATTTAATTTTAGAGTTAATTACATGAATGGTCCCCGAGGTTTCACGAAATTTCACTATTCATCCCTATCACCTTTTATTACACATAATCCTATTTTGAATTTGTACATGAATGATCCCTATTTTGGATGGGCCGTTAAGTTTTCGTTAAAGTTTCAAATTTTGTTTATATTTAGTCCCTTTTCCATTAAATTCACATTCCTGTTAAATATATCCTCTTTTTTCATCATCGCTTTCCGACATTATTTTCCGGCCTCGTTTTCCTACATGGCTTTTTTTGGCATCATTTTTACTTATCTCTTTTTCGACATCGTTTTTCGAAAATGTTTTCCGACATCGCTTTCCACATTGCTTTTTTCCTGGCATCGTTTTACGACATCTCTTTTCTGACATGTTTTCCAACATCTTCTTTTCGGCATCTCTTTTTGGCATCATTTTACGTCATCTTTTTTCAGGAATCTCTTTCCAATATGTTTTTCTGGAAAACGATGTGCGCAAAAACAATTTCGGAACATGATATTAACCGATGTTTGAAAAAAGATGTCGGGAAAGAGATGCGGAACAACGATGTCGAATAGGAGATGCCGAAAACGATGTCGAAAAAACAATGTCCGAAAGACTATCGGAAAACAATGTTGGGTAAAATGATGTCGGAATCCGATGCCAAAAAGTAGGGATTAACATAAATTTGAAGTTTAATGAATAAGGGAATAATTATGTAGCAAAAACTTAAACTTTAATGGAAACTTAACGGTTCAACCAAAATATGGATCAACGGTGTAATAAATTGTTTAAATAAGGATTAGTAGTGCAATAAAAATGGAATAGGGATGGATGGTAAAATTTTGCCAAAACCATAGGGATCATTCATATAATTAACTCCTAAATTTTATGTTCAATTTGATATTTTTTTTTTTTTTTTTTTAATTTTATTACTAGTATAACTACTCACTGAACCATCTTTTCTGAAAGAATCACGAAAACGTGTCAGATGATTATTTTCGTGATTCTTTCAGAAAAGATGGTTCATGTGAGTAGTTATACTAGTAATAAAAATTAAAAAAAAAAAAAAAAAATATCAATTGAACATAAAATTTAGAGTTAATTATATGAATGATCCCTATGGTTTTGCAAAATTTTACCATCCATCCCTATTCCATTTTTATTGCACTACTAATCCTTATTTAAACAATTTATTACACCGTTGATCCATATTTTGGTTGAACCGTTAAGTTTCCATTAAAGTTTAAGTTTTTGCTACATAATTATTCCCTTATTCATTAAACTTCAAATTTATGTTAAATCTATTCCTACTTTTTGGCATCGGATTCCGACATCATTTTACCAACATTGTTTTCCGATATGTCTTTCGGACATTGTTTTTCCGACATCGTTTTTCGGCATCTCCTATTCGACATCGTTGTTCCGCATCTCTTTCCCGACATCTTTTTTTCAACATCGGTTTAATATCATGTTCCGAAATTGTTTTTGCGACATCGTTTTTCCAGAAAAACAATATTGGAAAGAGATTCCTGAAAAAAGATGACGTAAAATGATGCCAAAAAGAGATGCCGAAAAGAAGATGTTGGAAAACAATGTCAGAAAAGAGATGTCGTAAAACGATGCCGGAAAAAAGCAATGTAGGAAAGCGATGTCGGAAAACGATTTTCGAAAAACGATGTCGAAAAAGAGATAAGTAAAATGATGCCAAAAAAAGCCATGTAGGAAAACGATGCCGGAAAATAATGTCGGAAAGCGATGATGAAAAAAGAGGAATAGATTTAACAGGAATGTGAAATTTAATGGAAAAGGGACTAAATATATAACAAAATTTGAAACTTTAACGAAAACTTAACGGCCCATCCAAAATAGGGATCATTCGTGTAACAAAATTCAAAAATAGGGATTAGTGGTGTAATAAAAAGGTGATAGGGATGAATAGTGAAATTTCGTGAAACCTCGGGGACCATTCATGTAATTAACTCTAAACTTAAATCATGTTATTGTATATTTCTTATGGTGTAGTTGGTTATAGTGAATAACTGGCTCAACCTTAGTATTTATATTAGGAGTTAATTACACGGATGGTCCTTTTCCTCTATATAATATGACACTTTTAGACCTTTTTTCGTAAAAAGTACAAGATGAGCCTTTATTTGGAACATTTGAACACTGGTGGTCCTTTAGTCCGTTAGGGTTAACTCAATTCTGTTAGTTATATCACAATGACCAATTTACCCTTTTTGTCTTATTCGCAAATGACCGTTTTTGTAATTTTTTTTCTTCAAGGAAATAAAACAGTGCAATAAATTTTCAAGATCTTTAACTCCAAACAATTGTCTTTCAACAATCATTTCCAGCATTGACACCCTGAAGTCTTCATGTGGATCACTTGATTTTTTCACAATTGCAACACTGTCTTTCACAAATTTCCCTTTCCCTATCAATGGAATGATATCGGTCGATTTTCGATCCTTACATCCTCCGGTTCTCTTCGAGTTCTTCTTTCGAAAAGAAACGGAGGAGTCAGAGGAAAATGATTTGGAAGAAAACAGAGTATCGTCATCTTCTTCGCTATTACAGTAATCGTAGTAGTAATTGTCGGTAATTAATGAGAAAGAATGGATTCTAGAAGTTTTTCGGGTGTGGGTTTTCTTTTTCTTGGCGGTTTTCGCGGTTTTTTGAAGTGGGTTTGAAAAAGAGTAAACATAGTAGTTTTTTGCGGCGAATGTAGGTGTCGGAGAAGGGTTTTTTTGGTTTGAGGAAGTTGGTTTTGAAAAATGGGAGGTGGGTTTTGAAGATGAGGTGAAATGGGATTGTGGTTTGGGAGAAAAAAGGTCGATTAGTTGACGATGATGGCGGTTTTTGGGTAAGAAGAATGTTTGTTCGGAGAAGTTGGAATTGTGTTTAGTCCAGCAAGAATGTGGCCTGTGAATGTAAATAAATTTCAGGGTTTTCCCTATGGTTCAAATGTTCAGTGGTTTGTAAATAATGAACAAAATTGTTGTAAATGTATATGTATGATTTCTTTTTATTAGACAAAGCATATGATTTCTTTTTTTTTATAAAACAAATAAAAAGAAAAAGAATTTTTTTTTTTTTACAAAAACAGTCCTTTACGAATAAGACAAAAAAGGTAAATTGGTCATTATGATATAACTAACATAATTGAGTTAACCCTAACATACTAAAGGACCACCGGTGTTCAAAAGTTCCAAATAAAGGCTCATGATGTGCAAAATCTAGCTTTCCGAAAATTGGCTTTTAACTAGACTACGACACCGGGCAGTGTACCCTTGTCGATCGTAGTAAAGTATGGGCAAATTCCGGGTTCGATCACGGGGACTATTTATAATTGAGATATTAGTATAAAAGTAACAAATAACACGTAACAAGTGGGTTTTAGTCTTAGGAAGACTTAAAGTAAAAACGACTAAAAGTGATTTGTAATTCAAATATGTATAAAGTACGCTTCCTTGGAACGTTCACGAATATATAATCTTTTCTAAGTATTAATTGATGATAAACTTCTAATGTAAAATCCTAAGTTCCTTTCGGATACGGGATTTCTCTGATTATTTATCCATGCGATTCTTTTCGAATACCGTTAACGCCTAAAATAACCGTGCATAAAGTTTCAAGTCGATGTGTGAGAATTTACCTATAAGCTTCCTTTCGAATAGCTTACTAATCAACAAACCGATTTCTCTTAATTTATCAATTAGCGTTTGTGTTTAATCTTATTTATTTCAATTACTAATAACGATTCCTTTCGAATACCGTTAATTTTCTATCAACTAAAGACCGGTCGATATATTCATTCTTATTATGTCAAAATAGAATTCCTTTCGAATAGCGATTTCTCAATAAGAACATAAGTAATTTTATAATTTATAAAATCTTAAACCCAAACGGATCCCCAATTAACCTCTACAAATCATAATCATACAACTTCATACTCAAGATTAATCATACACACGATCACATATCCAAACAAACGTAAAGGAAAATTAGCTACGCATAATCTTTAATAAAACACAATTAATAAATAAAAGACATGATTATATTGAAATTAAAAGAGTAAAAGTTTGATACCAAATTGAAATAGTGCTAGCAAATTGCTTCCAAAATCACAAAACGATGTAAAAGAAAGGAAAATACGACTAATGTGTCTTCTAAATTAAACTGAAAAATGACTTTGATTCCTTCTCTCCTGTGATTATGTGATGATATATGATGATTTAGAGCTGATTATAGAGCCCTAAACTAATGAAAAAGATAGTGTATGAAGTCCCAAAATCGTCCTTAAGAACTGCAAAGCAAAGACCTTTCACTTCCCGACATAATTAGCATAGAAAAACGAAGTAACTGCTGCTGGAGGGGCCAGATGCGGCACACCAATCCCTAGGTGTGACGCATCTGGAGGTCAGTGGTGCCCAAATTGTTTGCTGCTGCTAGATGCGTCGAGTAGGGTCCTTGTTGCGCCTCAACTAGCCCTTGTAGCTTCCGAACTTGTTTTTCTAAGCCACTTTTAGTCCCGAAACAACTTCTTTTCATTCCAAACATATTAAAACACCTAAAACATAAAATTTATACAAAAATAAGTAATACGGGGCTATCCATTACGTTTCGTCACAAAAACATAACGAATATCGCGAAAGAATATGCGTATAATCGAGCGATATCAAACCCCCCATACTTAAGCATTTCCTTGTCCCCAAGCAAATCCGAATCAAACTAACACTAAAATTACAACTTAAGAAAAATTAAGGAATCACGGGCTTTAACATTTAACTACATTCCGACGTTCAAAGTAAAGATATGCGTGAAATTGCTAGATCGTAAAACCGACTACGAACATCAAAAGATACTAAATTAATTAAGCAAATAGAAACCGCAATTTCCTAATGTCAATTCCTATTTTATCCCCTAGTTTTGATATGTCCAAATAACTACACCTTTTCCCTTACTCTCCAACCGAAATTGGAGCGATCAGCCTTTTGGGCCGACCCCTATACCGCCTTGCTTTCGGGGGAAACCTTAAAATATCACTAAATCATTTCTTCGTTTTTGTTTCTTCTTTTCTTTTGAGAATTCTTGGTTAGTCTACATCTTTTAGCTTTCCTCTCACTTTCGTTCACTCCAAATACTATAGATTTATATTTTATATTTTCTTTGAAGTGAACGGTTTTGTGTAGTGAGGTTGAGTTCAATTTGTTGACGGGACCTATGGTCTTTTTCTTTGCCTCTAACTCTCGTTTGGGATTAAGTGATACTAGGATTCCCCAACTACCCCCGAAAGGGTGCAAGAGACTACAAGAGCTCGGTACTAAGGTTATCTAGCGGTTATCCAGATTTTAGATTTTTCGGGGAAACTTAAGGAACTAAGACTAAGAAACCTAAATTCTTATCTACAAATATTTTATTAACTAGAGATGTTCCTAAACAATTTCACGTTAAAGTACCGGAATAAAGTTAAATACAAAAGCCCGTATCATTTTCCCTAACTACGTTTAAGCGTTTTAATTTTTTTTTTAAAATTTTTTTTTATATTAAGACTCAAATGGGACAAAAGAACACGTAATTGATATATAAGAGGGAATATAAAATAAGCTAAATTCCCGACGTCCCCCCCATACTTATCTAACGCATTGTCCCGAATGCGTTTCCAAACTAGAAATTAAAAACTAAAAACTAAAAACCAAACAAAATAAAAGAAAAGAGTAAAGGAAAGAAAATGAAAACCCGGGTTGCCTCCCGTAAGCGCTTTGTTTTTGTCTTGAGTCTATAGCTCGACTCGTTCCTCCATTCTCACAAACCGACTATCTTAGAAATCGAGGTTTCCCCCAACTTCCCTTCCAATACCAACTTCTCAACATGTTTCCAATATTCCTACAAGCAAAAACATCAAACAAAAGGTAAGCGTTAGAAACATCGAGCTCGTTACGGGTTTTCACCCATTCGTCGTGCCACTTCCTCGTTTTCCGCATTATCGAGCAATATTTTCGCTCCCGAGAATCTCCAACAACTCCCCTATACTTGCTTTGTTCATACCCTTTCTCATTTGATTCTTCATTCATTAAATCGCCCAAGTTAAAATATTCCTCGTCTTTGTTAACTTTGAACTTCTGCTCCGTACCGATTTTCCGCTTAATGCACACTTCATTTGTTTTCACGATTTCTTTCTCGAGCTTCAATTCCCCCTTGACTTCACCATTTTCCTCCACTTTTATGACAATCGGTTTCCTTCCCAACTCAAAATACTCCTCAAAATCCTCCAAAGTGATGTTTACACTCATCGGGTTGTCAACCGCCACCATTTCCGACCCAATAAGCTCTGCCAACCCCAAATTCAAGCTTTCTCTTTCGTTGGTTTATTTTTGTTTAGTCTTGATGCCCCATCTTCATTTTTGACCATTGGTTCAAGCCCTACTTGATTCTTGGTCTCTAAATCATCATTTCGGTCATTTTCGGGGTCTGGGTTCTTCATGCCTCGCACTGGACTGGAATGAGCCGCAACTAACAAGTTGGAAACAATTTCTGGGGCTACTGACCATGAGATGCGCCGCACCTGGCTCAGCAATCCCAGATTTTCATTTTCTGCTCCGTTTTGCTCTTCTTCGGTCCTTTTCGTGGTGTCACTCGGGTCCTTTTCGATGTTGAACACTTTCTCAAACTCCTCTAAGGTGATATCTCCATTGGGATTGCTATTTGACTCAACCATATCTTCCTAACCCGTTCCAAGCAATTCTTTTAGGTCCCGTTCAAAACCGTTCTCGTTTTCCTCTTCTTCCAATTCTTCTTCGAGAAATTCCTGCAAATCTTGGTTAAACATGTCATTATCAATAAAGTCCATTCTAAAACATGTTTCATGGGTCGAGTATGAATGTTTTTTAGATTTTTTATAAGTAGAGATTTCCCTATCGTCATCCACACCCAACGAAATTTCCCTACTTTTCACACGGATGATAGCATCCGCGGTGTTCAAGAACGGTCTACCCAAGATTAGAGGCACTTTGTTATCCTCCTCCATTTCCAACACAACAAAATCTACGGGAAACAAGAATCTTCCTACTTGTACTAAAACGTTCTCTACAATGCCTAGCGGGTATTTGAAAGTTTGGTCGGCTAGTTTAATGCTCATTTTCGTTGGCTTTAAAAACCCCAAAGCAAATTTTTTATATAAAGAGTTTGGCATTAAATTTATACTAGCACCTAAGTCAGCTAAGACATTGCAATGAAAAGTTTTATCAAAAGTGCAAGTAATTAAGAAACTCCCTGGATCGTTTAACTTAGGTGGAAGCTTGTCGTTCTTTACGATTGACGAGCATTTCGCGTTTAGATAAGCTGCTTGATCCTCCATTGCCTTCCCCTTCTACTTCACGAGATCCTTTATGAACTTCTTGTAATTCGGCATACCTACAATCAAATCGACCAAGGGAACGTTAACATGAACAAAATTAATTAATTCAAGAAATTTGGCATACTGTTCTTTCATCTTTTCTTTCTTCAAGCGTCGAGGATAGGGGATGTTTGGCTTGTAAGCTCCTTTGACTTCCGTTTTTGCCCCTTTCTTTGCACTTGGAACCATAGGTTCTTTCCCGGGTCGTTTCTCCATTTCGAGCTCCTCATCCGAATCACTATCTATGGGCTCTGTAACGCCCCAATCTTACAAAGCATACAAAATGATATCGACAGGAACTTAAAAGGCAAAAAGGGCGTTAACTTAAACAAAGGCAAATCGAATATTCAAAAGAAAATATTTCAAATGAGGTACTAAACAAGATTAAATAGTCCATGGAAAGGGTTCTATATCCTTAATCTCTCTACGCTCGACCCCATTCCCCAAAGCCACTGAGTACCTGCCGTTTAAGAAAGAAAAATGGAAAACGGCTGAGCGAACGCTCAGTGAACAGATATATATATACAAATGACACGGAAGAGGTATGACATGCATAATAAGTAAATACAAAACTTATTTAAAAATACAAAGTTACAAGACAAAACTTATTTTCAAACCAAACTTATTTCCAAAGCAAAATACAAATATGTAATATATCCACAACACCCAACGTCAAATATATCAAAGTAATACAAACATATACTCACAATTTAGAAAGCCAAATTTCGTAAAATAATGCACCAAGAGTCAAACAAATAGGTAACAAATATCAAACGAAATCCTAGGGTAACACATACCACTAGTCTTTCCAAAAGGTGCAAACGTTTCGTATGACACTACGATAAACGTCCACCATCAAACACACAAAATTCCTAGGATCGATCCATACGCCTCTTATAACAAATAATACTTAGTGCACCTTACCACAATCCGGGTAAACAAAAAGAGACGCCGTAGATATAGCAAAATACACCGCTACGGTCGATGCCACATTATTGGTGTCACAATAACGCGCCCATGGGACCTCCATGGATAGGTTACTCTTAGGCATATCTTACGAAACCGTTTTAACCAACTTATATATAACAAATTTAAAAATACTTTTACAAATTATCAAAGTGATTAATAGACTCCAAAATATGTTTAAAAGTTATCTATAATGTACGTAAAGTAGTTTAACCACAAACATAAAATATTATATAATATAACATTTTATTTATTTTGAAAATCACGTGTCTACCCAACCGTTCGTTCTAATCTTGTCACGAGTCACCATGACAACATTATCAATCTATTTATGAAATAATAACTTAACGGTTCCTTATCGGGACATGTAAAGCCACATGGAATGAGTGACACTTTATACGAATCACCGTAGCAATTACCACAATCACACATGTTCTTTACCGGGTTGTTTCGGGACTTTTTCGGAGCTGTTTCGGGACTTTTTCGGAGCTGTTTCGGGACTAATTCGGGGCTGATTCAGGACTGTTTCGGGGCTGTTTTGGTAGGGATTTTCGAGACACGGTTTTTGACACATAAAATACTTTTAGCTTAGTCATTTCCAAATCTACACATGATCACAAATTCTCGTTAGTACACCAAATAATCAATATTAAGTCATATGATTTTACAACAAAACTTAAACAACTTTTATGCAAACATACATGTCATACCAATAATATTTCAAATCATTTAACGATATTTTCAAAAAGACTTATACGAAATTTGTAAAAACGGTCAAAAGATACACATACGAGAAGAACAATGAATTTGTATCAATAATCACAAGAAACATGTATCGAAGGAAGAGGCAAAACAATAAGGTGAGTTTCGAATAAAAAGAATGTTTAAGATAGACATATGTGCAAATATATTACGAACCAAATAATATTTATTAAAAAGATAAGATATCCGAACAAATGATCAAAAGAAGCATATATCGAAATAAATATGAAGTTCACATAAAGAAGCTTTTAATCGAAAGAATGTTTATTAGAGAAATGAGTTATCAAATAAACAACATACGAACGGAATGAATACTTAAAAGAAAGCTAAGAATATTCATAGAATCAAAATAATTAATATAACAAATAATCAATCGAACAAGACACCAAATATACATATAATATATAGAACATCCGTACCAACAATAATACGAACAAGAGGAAAAAATAATTAAAAGAGACTTGGAATATCCGTACCTCAAATTCCAACGAAAAGCATTCGATTCGAATAAAGTTTACCGAATAAACGATCACCGAAAGATATCTAACAAACGAAAATATTAGGACATAATCAAATAGGAAATTTGTAATATCCACTTACATCTTATATACATAATATTATTTTCTAATTGGGTTATGATGTGTTAAAATATATATATTCATATATTGTTGTGATTTATCAAATACTCATCAAAATTTTAAAGAACATAAGATATATATTATTACAAGAAATTTTTAGTATGATCTTTAGTTGACGAAACATGATTTAAATTGATTAATTTTGAAAGGAAAAACAAAAGAAAACTTTCTTAAACATACCTTAAAACTTGTGTGATGATTTACCATTCTCTTCTACTTCAAAATGGATCAATTACACTTATTTTTTTAATCAATTTGGATGAAAAAAAAGATGCAGAATTTTGGGTCTAGAAAATCAATGGGAGAAATGGAGAAACTCAAAAATGTTTTATTAAAATGTAACATAAGAAGGAATGGATGGTCTCATATTAATAATGTCATTAATTTAGTGATAAATAATGATTAAAAGTAATAATGAAGTTATTTAGTTATTGTATCCAAAAGTCTTTTTATGAATCTAGACATGTTTAAAATGTAAGATTAAATCATACATTTATTTAGTTGTTTAAAATATTTAAGCTAATTATCAAAGAAGAATCAAATGTTGAAAGTATTAGAATACAATATTTTAAGTATTCATTATTCATATGACAAAATAATATTTAACTTATGTTAACTTTACTATTTAACAACTTAAGATAAAATAAATAATATTAAACTTAGAAAAATTATAAACTTAATGACATAATCACTATTAAAATACTTGACTTATAAATAGAATATATTTACACTCGAACGTATCTTATTGCTTATTTATCAAAATATGTATTTAAATTTTTGGGATATTACAAATCTACCTACTTAAAAAAATTTCGTCCTCGAAATTGAAGGAAGTTACGAAACGAAAACATAGCAAATATCAATCGAGACGAGGTAAGAACAATTCGAAAGAATAAATCGTGAAGTGATTAGAACGATGTATACCAAAGGGAAGATTCAAAAGTAGAACGAATTTATCAAAATACGAAAATGAAATCCTAACCCAAAATCTACCCAATCTCACAGGCCATAACTTAAGTCTAAGTTTCTACAGGAAAGAGCCGAAGCTCTGATACCATTCTGTAACGCCCCAATCTTACAAAGCATACAAAATGATATCGACATGAACTTAAAAGCCAAAAAGGGCGTTAACTTAAACAAAGGCAAATCGAATATTCAAAAGAAAATATTTCAAATGAGGTACTAAACAAGATTAAATAGTCCATGGAAAGGGTTCTATATCCTTAATCTCTCTACGCTCGACCCCATTCCCCAAAGCCACTGAGTACCTGCCGTTGAAGAAAGAAAAATGGAAAACGGCTGAGCGAACGCTCAGTGAACAGATATATATATATACAAATGACACGGAAGAGGTATGACATGCATAATAAGTAAATACAAAACTTATTTAAAAATACAAAGTTACAAGACAAAACTTATTTTCAAACCAAACTTATTTCCAAAGCAAAATACAAATATGTAATATATCCACAACACCCAACGTCAAATATATCAAAGTAATACAAACATATACTCACAATTTAGAAAGCCAAATTTCGTAAAATAATGCACCAAGAGTCAAACAAATAGGTAACAAATATCAAACGAAATCCTAGGGTAACACATACCACTAGTCATTCCAAAGGGTGCAAACGTTTCGTATGACACTACGATAAACGTCCACCATCAAACACACAAAATTCCTAGGATCGATCCATACGCCTCTTATAACAAATAATACTTAGTGCACCTTACCACAATCCGGGTAAACAAAAAGAGACGCCGTAGATATAGCAAAATACACCGCTACGGTCGATGCCACATTATTGGTGTCACAATAACGCGCCCATGGGACCTCCATGGATAGGTTACTCTTAGGCATATCTTACAAAACCGTTTTAACCAACTTATATATAACAAATTTAAAAATACTTTTACAAATTATCAAAGTGATTAATAGACTCCAAAATATGTTTAAAAGTTATCTATAATGTACGTAAAGTAGTTTAACCACAAACATAAAATATTATATAATATAACATTTTATTTATTTTGAAAATCACGTGTCTACCCAACCGTTCGTTCTAATCTTGTCACGAGTCACCATGACAACATTATCAATCTATTTATGAAATAATAACTTAACGGTTCCGTATCGGGACATGTAAAGCCACATGGAATGAGTGACACTTTATACGAATCACCGTAGCAATTACCACAATCACACATGTTCTTTACCGGGTTGTTTCGGGACTTTTTCGGAGCTGTTTCGGGACTTTTTCGGAGCTGTTTCGGGACTAATTCGGGGCTGATTCAGGACTGTTTCGGGGCTGTTTTGGTAGGGATTTTCGAGACACGGTTTTTGACACATAAAATACTTTTAGCTTAGTCATTTCCAAATCTACACATGATCACAAATTCTCTTTAGTACACCAAATAATCAATATTAAGTCATATGATTTTACAACAAAACTTAAACAACTTTTATGCAAACATACATGTCATACCAATAATATTTCAAATCATTTAACGATATTTTCAAAAAGACTTATACGAAATTTGTAAAAACGGTCAAAAGATACACATACGAGAAGAACAATGAATTTGTATCAATAATCACAAGAAACATGTATCGAAGGAAGAGGCAAAACAATAAGGTGAGTTTCGAATAAAAAGAATGTTTAAGATAGACATATGTGCAAATATATTACGAACCAAATAATATTTATTAAAAAGATAAGATATCCGAACAAATGATCAAAAGAAGCATATATCGAAATAAATATGAAGTTCACATAAAGAAGCTTTTAATCGAAAGAATGTTTATTAGAGAAATGAGTTATCAAATAAACAACATACGAACGGAATGAATACTTAAAAGAAAGCTAAGAATATTCATAGAATCAAAATAATTAATATAACAAATAATCAATCGAACAAGACACCAAATATACATATAATATATAGAACATCCGTACCAACAATAATACGAACAAGAGGAAAAAATAATTTGTCACACCCCGCTAAAGCGGAAACACGGAAGTGTGAAGAGCAAAGATATCATCACACGAGTTATAATAAAAAAAACATACGGTTTCAAGTCATTAAGAAATAAATAAGAGTTTACAAATTAAGGATAACCAAGTATTGAAAAGTACATCACGACATAACAAAATAAAATGTTTGATAATATTCCCAAATAACATGTCCAAAATAGGTCTTCTCCCGATTCATGACTTCACGTGACGTATCATGACCCATCCAAGTAATGCATTCCGTGCCTTACACTTGATTTCCTGAAACAAGAGATAAAGTGTCAACTACAATAAAGTAGTGAGTGAGTTACAGTTTTCTAGTCCTCGACCAAAAAGGTTTTGAGCTAAGTATATCTATACTTAGTAGTTTCTAAAAGTAGATTAAGACTTAAAGAATAGTTCGAACCAAAACAGTTGATTTAGAGATAGATGCGGAAGTCGTATAACTCTATACGCGCATGATAAGTAAACTATGATTGATTACATGTATAACGACTACTTGGCATAATAACTTAAGTGTTCACACTAAACCGATTAACCAACCGTGATGCCTCTTACCCCGACTACTACGGGGAGTCATTTCTGATCGAGTAATATGTACTTAAGTCGCCACTTAAGTAAGGAACGGTTATTTCCTAAGTATCGATACCCATAATTACTAAACGGCTTAACAAAGCTAATAGTGTGTGGTGAAAATTAGGCACTGAATTTATTTTAAAACTAGTAGTTGTCACTTAGAGTAGCTATATTCCTCAAGAGTCATGGTAGTTATACGATCAATCAAAGTACATGTGAGTGCCGAGAATGGCATTAAATAAGTTTAACATAGTTTGAATCAAGAGCCGAATAAAGGTGGCGAACCATTAGTTTATCATAGGCCAATCGGCCATAAAACTAAATAATCATAAGTTTGTCAAAAATGTTCAATAGAGTTCATAAAAGTTCATTTAGATCTCTTGTTTCCCCCAAAAGATAATTGAAAACAGTAATTAAGTAGGGGATGTAACTCACAGATTGCGAAGGTACGAGATATGAACTAGCACAAAGAGAGCGGAACGCGTCGGGAATCACAAATGACCTAGAACACCGGAAAGTTGTATAAGTTTTAATTGAGTTAGGTTAAGTTTCAATTTAACATTTTTAAGTCTCAATTTATAATACTTAGATTCTGTCCCAAAAGTTTAATACGGAAGGTTTGTATGTTCATGTACGTCTTATAGTCCGATAAGTCCAAATATGTCCAAAAGTGTCAAAGTTCCAAGTTAAAGTGTATAAGTCTCGAAGTTATTAAGTTTCTGAATTTGAAATGTTATTTACGGTGAAAATTGGGCAGCGCTTCCGCGTTATAAAAATTATATCCATTTTCCAAAACACTTTCCCGCTTTAAATGCACAATACAACGTTTAAATATATATATCACACAAGTTTCAAGTCCAAAAGTTTTTCCAACAATATAATACGTCAAAACAGTAGCTTATTATCGTATATAATCTGTGATAATTTGTTTGAGCTTAAAATCACGTTTACGACCTTTAAAACGACGAAAATAGTGAACAGTGGCATTCTGGCGGCGGCTGAAGGAAGACAGCCGCCGGCTGACCTTTAGCCGTCGGCTGAAATCCTTCAGCCGCCGGCCAAAAGGCTTCGGCCAGTTTTCAAAGTTGTTGTTTCTTCGATTTTAAGCTTATTGAACGGTTAAATTTTACATGCAAGCAGATATAACTTAAACATATGTATTTTCAAGGTAAAATCTCTGTTTTCTTTTAGATTTATAGGTTAAATATATAGATCATAAATAAAAACTCGTTTTTAAGCAAGAACACGTTTTGAAAGTTTTTGAAAACATATTTTCAGTGTATGGATCGAACATGCAAGTGAAGATAAGTAATAAAATAGCAAAAAGAGAGTGTTATACCGAAGAGAACAAAGATGTGATGGTTTGAACAAGATTTAGCTCCAAAAATGACTTGGAAACCCGATTTAAACCTTTTCCTTGTATACCCTTAGCTCCTAGAACGATTTGTATGCTTTAGATGATTGATATTTTGATGTTTATGGGCTGTTTTTGATGTTTATGTTTCTGTTTTTGTGTTTGAGTTTTGAGAGAAATGGAGAGAAATGAGAGTGAGATTGTAAGTGTGTGTGTGTAAAATGATTTTGAAAGAAAGAGAGTGATTAGTGGTGGTGTTTTGGTTGAAATGAAAAGAGAAATGAAGTAAAGTGGGAGAAAGGGGGATGTTACTGCCCTTGGGAAGCCAAAATGGCAGTAACAAAGGTCCAATCCCGTTTAAAAATCGTTGCCAAATCGTGAGACATGCAAAAATGAGTCACCATCTAGCTGGGCAGCCAGATTCAGCCGCCGGCAGGCTATATTCAGCCGCCGGCTGGCTTCAGCCGTTGGCTGAGTAAATTCAGCCGCCGGCTGGAATGGAAAATCCAGCTTTTGACGTTTTAAGTTTTCCGTTAAACTTAGTTAGGGACAAGAATCATTTTAGTTACCGTTAAGAACTTAGTCAAGTTCTTGTGTTGAATATTTGGTGTTAGGATTTATAATTTGATTCCGACATTTGTTCCGACAAGTTAAAAGTACGACAAAATGAACCCGAACAATATGAACACGATGAAAGAGAACTAAAGTTTCGAACCGAGTTAGTAATTGAGAATCACCTGAAATTTGGACGGTTGTCACATCATCCCCGGGTTGAAAGAAATTTCGTCCCGAAATTTGACTCGCCCAATCAGGTAGAAGTATCCTTGAACAAGTGAGGATACTTTTGACGTATCTGATCTTCACGTTCCCATGTGAATTCATGACCACGTCGGGAGTTCCAACGAACCTTGACAATAGGAACACGGCTTTGTCTGAGTTGCTTGACCTCTCGGTCTACAACTTCGAGCGGTTCCTCGATGAAGTTGAGCTTGTTGTCGATCTGGACCTCGTCCAGTGGAATGACAATGGTCTCGTCCGATAAGCACTTTTTCAAGTGCGAGACATGGAAGACGTTGTGGACATTGGAAAGAGCTTGTGGAAGTTGAAGTCGATACGCCACTGGGCCGATACGCTCAATTACCTCAAAGGGGCCTGTGTACCTCGGGCTCAACTTACCGCGTTTCCCGAAACGGACTACCCCTTTCCATGGCGATATTTTCAGGAGTACTCTATCGCCTACTTGGAATTCTAGGGGTTTCCTTCGGTTATCGGCATAGCTCTTCTGCCGAGTACGAGAGGTTTTCAATCTTTCTCGGATGGTCGTGATCTTGTCAATGGTTTCCTGGACGATGTCGAGCCTTGTTAATTGTCGATCGCCAGCTTCTAGCCAACAAAGCGGCGACCGGCACTTGCGTCCGTATAAGGCCTCGAATGGGGCGCACTTGATGCTGGCATGGTAGCTATTATTATAGGAAAACTCGACTAAAGGCAAGTGAGCGTCCCAACTTCCTCCGAAGTCAACTACACACGCTCTCAGCATGTCCTCTAGTGTCTGAATCGTCCTTTCACTCTGACCATCGGTCTGAGGGTGGTAAGCAGTACTGAGGTCTAGTCGCGTCCCGAGCGATTTCTGAAGAGCGTTCCAAAACCGGGACGTGAATCGACTATCCCTATCGGAAATAATGGAGAGAGGCGTTCCGTGACGAGAGACAATCTCGTTAATGTAGATCTGTGCAAACTTCTCCATTGAATGGTTCTCTCTTACCGGCAGAAAGTGTGCGGACTTAGTCAATCGATCCACAATCACCCAAATTGTGTCATTGCCCCTTGCCGTACGAGGCAATTTAGTGATGAAATCCATGGAGATCTGCTCCCACTTCCACATGGGGATCTCCGGCTGTTGCAATAGCCCTGATGGTTTCTGATATTCAGCCTTGACCTTCGAGCAGGTAAGGCACTTAGCCACATACAAGGCTATGTCCTTTTTCATGCCCGGCCACCAATAGTATTCCCGTAGATCCTTATACAGCTTGTCGGATCCCGGATGAATAGAGTATCGGGATCGGTGGCCCTCGTCCAAGATGAGCTTGCGAAGGTCCTCGGCTCTAGGAATCCATGCTCGATTCTTGAAGTAGTGGATTCCGTCCGGTTTAAGCTCAAATTCCTGTTCATGATTGTGCAGGGTTTCGCCCTCAAGGTTCTCGGGTTTCAATGCTTCCTGCTGAGCTTTAGAAATTTGTGATTGGAGGTTAGTTTGAATCTGGATTCCCAATGCTCTAACTCGAGATGGTTTAGCCCTTTCCTTACGACTCAGGGCGTCAGCTACTACGTTTGCCTTACCCGGGTGGTATTTGATCTCGCAATCGTAGTCGCTTAGAAGCTCGATCCATCTCCGCTGCCTCATGTTGAGCATTTTCTGTTCAAGAATATGTTGAAGGCTTTTGTGATCTGTGAACACCGTGCACTTAGTGCCGTACAAGTAATGCCTCCAAATTTTTAGTGCAAACACGACAGCTCCCAGCTCTAAGTCGTGTGTTGTATAATTCTGTTCGTGAATCTTCAACTGCCTCGATGCGTATGCGATGACCCTTTCCTTTTGCATGAGGACACACCCAAGTCCTTGATGAGACGCATCGCAAAACACTACGAAATTATCCGTACCTTCCGGTAGGGACAGAATCGGTGCGTGGCACAGTTCATACTTCAGTTTCTGGAAGGATTCATCCTGTTGTTCTCCCCAGGTGAAGTCCTTATCCTTCTGTGTAAGTTCGGTCAGCGGCTTAGCGATTTTTGAGAAATTTTTAATGAACCTCCGATAATAGCCCGCCAATCCTAAGAACTGTCGGATTTCGGTGGGCGTCGTGGGGGCTTGCCATTTCTCAATCGCTTCAATCTTTGCTGGATCGACATGAATTCCCTCTTGGTTGATTACATGGCCAAGGAAGTGTACTTCTCGGAGCCAGAATTCGCACTTCGAGAATTTGGCGTACAATTTCTGATCCTTGAGAAGTTCGAGGACAAGTTTCAGATGTTTCGCGTGGTCCTCCTTGTTCCTTGAGTAGATGAGGATGTCATCAATGAATACGATTACGAATTTATCCAGATATGGTCGACACACTCTGTTCATCAGATCCATGAACACCGCTGGTGCGTTGGTCAGACCAAATGGCATGACGAGAAATTCGTAATGTCCGTATCGGGTCCTGAAAGCGGTTTTTGGGATGTCGTTCTCACTGACTCGAACCTGATGATAACCCGAGCGGAGGTCGATCTTAGAGAAGTAAGTTGCACCCTGCAACTGGTCGAACAGATCATCGATCCTCGGAAGTGGGTATCGGTTCTTGACGGTCAGTTTGTTCAGTTCTCGGTAATCGATGCACATTCGGAAGGATCCGTCTTTCTTTTTGACAAAAAGGATTGGGGCTCCCCAGGGGGACGAGCTCGGACGAATAAGACCATGATCCAAGAGTTCCTGTAGCTGTTTCGATAGCTCTTGCATTTCCGGTGGGGCTAGACGATATGGTGTCTTAGCGACCGGTGCTGCGCCAGGAATTAGGTCTATTCGGAATTCCACTTGTCGAAGTGGGGGTAACCCAGGTAGATCCTCAGGAAAGACTTCTGGATGATCCTTGACTACTGGGGTATCTTGTATTCGTTTTTCCTTAGGCTTTCGCTCGATGACATGCGCTAGGAATGCATCAAAATCCTTTTTGAGGTACTTGTGCATTTTAACGCTGGAGACGATGCGAAGTCGTTGACCCGGTTTGTCGCCCTGCACGACAAGGGTTTCGCCGTCTGATAGAGGGATTCGAATGAGTTTGTCGAAACAGACGATCTCGGCCCGGAACCGAGATAACCAGTCCATTCCGACTATGATGTCAAAGCTCTTCAGCTCTATCGGAATTAAATCAATGGGAAACGTTTTATCAGCTAGGCAAATGGAACATCCTACGATTACATCCTTAGCCTCAAATTCCTGACCGTTGGCATACTCTACGGTGAAGCTATCCTTAAGAATCTTAGATCCTAAATTAATGAAAGGTCTAAATTCTAAGGATACGAAGCTTCTTTCTGCTCCTGAATCAAATAGTATGGAAGCAAAGTGGTCATTTATAGGGAAATTTTACCTGGCGCGGCATTTGAACCCTGCCTTGCCTCTTTGGCGGTGATTGCGAGAGCACTGAAAGTTTCCGTTGTATTGAATATGGGGCAAATCACACGGGGGTGTTCGTTGCTCCCGCATTCAAAGCAAGCCCACCTCTTGTCTTGCTTATCAGTATTTTTGCGGCAATGCCTGGAGAGGTGCCCCGATTCGTTACATGTGTAGCACACTGGGCAATCCCCGACATGGTGGAGGTAGCATCTACCGCACTTGGGGTGCGGACCAGCGTAACCTCGGGGTCTGGTAGCGGGTTTCTTGTTGCGGTTGTTCCTTATTGCTTGGTAACTAGACTTCCGTTTCTTACTCTTCCTTCGTGTGACGGAAGCTGGAGGAGAAAGGAGGTTATTGCTTCGGGAGCCTTCACCTTCCTCTTGCTTTACAGTGGCTAGGAAGGGAGGGAGGTTATGGTCTTGATTGTTCTCCGAGTGAATGGTGTTGGGGTTTTCACCCCCGAAGATTCCGTAGTTGATCCCGACGATTACCTGAGCAATCAAGTCAGGCATCGCTGCGTTCAGCTGAGCAGCGACCTGTTCGGCTATTCGGTCAGCGTCGCTTCTGTTGAGAGGCATAATTCTACATCGGAGAAAAGAGACTAGTTTAGACGCACGAATAAGGTATGATGAGTAGGTAATCCAATGAACAAGAATAATAATCACGCAAGAGTAAAATAACGGAACAGATAGTACACGCACGACAAAGATTCAAGAAATTTACATGACAAGATTCACACGCAAGAGTAACCAATCAACCCTAGAACAAGATTCACACGACAGTAACAGTAATAGGTAAAAGGATAGAGCTTCATTCATTAATAATAATTAAGTTGGGTACAAGGTTCATAAAAGAAAAGGAGTACAATACAATACAATAAGGAAATAGGTGGAAATGGCTCGAAGCTGTGTACATTGAAAATTTCAACTCGGCCTACAGTACAATGCAAAAGGAAGAATATGACTAATGACGCCTCTCTAGGAACATCTTGGCCATCATGACCGCGATCAAGGTTCCCATTACCAGGCACGCCCCTACGAGTTGCTGCACAGTACGTGCCGTGGCTCGAGTCGATGCGATGATTCGCATCGCCTGCTCAGACAAGTGGTGCGCCGCATCAGTGACTTCGCTGATGAGGAGTCCCTGTTGCTGGTTCTCCTCAGCGAGTGCCCGAACCTCGCGGTGCAGGTGCAAGAATGCGGCCGGTGGGGGTGGCTGGAGAGTAGGTGGCATCATAGGTCGGGAGATTCCGGCCTCCTGAGCACGTCGTCGCTCCTCAAGGAACTGACGTTCCCACGCATAGCGTTCCATTACTGGAGTGCGCAGGGCGGGGTCGTAGGGTTCCACAAATGACTGAGGAGGTGCGGGTCGAAACAGGCTCGGCTGCTGGCGCGCGGTCAACCTAGCGCGAAGCCCTTGGGGCTGCGGTGGTTCGGTGACAGGCGCTGGTGGAGGGGGTGGAAGCACAGATCTCGGGCTGGATCCGTGACTGCTACTGATCGTCGTTGGCGTATCC
This sequence comes from Senecio squalidus, assembly GCA_910822075.1. Taxonomy (NCBI): domain Eukaryota; kingdom Viridiplantae; phylum Streptophyta; class Magnoliopsida; order Asterales; family Asteraceae; genus Senecio; species Senecio squalidus. The sequence goes on along the minus strand of CAJVGC010000582.1, from coordinate 46,331,790 downwards.
TCTGTCGGGTCAGTCGTCTGATGACGCTGACTATCGGACGCCGTGTGGCCCTCGGAAAGCTCGTTCGATGGGGATACGGCTCGCGGGAGGGGTCGTGACTGAGATCGTGAACGGGACGACTGCGACATGTCGGATCTGCGAATAATATGTTACGTGAGTACAGGAATTAAGGAAAAATGTAAACGAGAATGCATGTATGGGTCAGTCACGTGTGAATCGGGAAGGAATAAGACCGGGAATTTTTCGACTCGAAAACCGTTTGACAATAGCAATTACTTTCCGTTCTCGCAGAATTTATTTTGAACTAGGCATAGTTGATCAAGTTACGCCTAGTTAAAAGCAAACCATGCGATTGCGGAATTAATCTACTAAAGTTTGAAAGCTCGTGAAATGATTTTTCTGAAAAGCCTTGGTTATAGTTTGGTTTCAAAAAAAAATTTTGAAAAATTTTCAAAACCGTTTTCGCTATAACCAGTGCTCTGATACCAAGTCTGTCACACCCCGCTAAAGCGGAAACACGGAAGTGTGAAGAGCAAAGATATCATCACACGAGTTATAATAAAAAAACATACGGTTTCAAGTCATTAAGAAATAAATAAGAGTTTACAAATTAAGGATAACCAAGTATTGAAAAGTACATCACGACATAACAAAATAAAATGTTTGATAATATTCCCAAATAACATGTCCAAAATAGGTCTTCTCCCGATTCATGACTTCACGTGACGTATCATGACCCATCCAAGTAATGCATTCCGTGCCTTACACTTGATTTCCTGAAACAAGAGATAAAGTGTCAACTACAATAAAGTAGTGAGTGAGTTACAGTTTTCTAGTCCTCGACCAAAAAGGTTTTGAGCTAAGTATATCTATACTTAGTAGTTTCTAAAAGTAGATTAAGACTTAAAGAATAGTTCGAACCAAAACAGTTGATTTAGAGATAGATGCGGAAGTCGTATAACTCTATACGCGCATGATAAGTAAACTATGATTGATTACATGTATAACGACTACTTGGCATAATAACTTAAGTGTTCACACTAAACCGATTAACCAACCGTGATGCCTCTTACCCCGACTACTACGGGGAGTCATTTCTGATCGAGTAATATGTACTTAAGTCGCCACTTAAGTAAGGAACGGTTATTTCCTAAGTATCGATACCCATAATTACTAAACGGCTTAACAAAGCTAATAGTGTGTGGTGAAAATTAGGCACTGAATTTATTTTAAAACTAGTAGTTGTCACTTAGAGTAGCTATATTCCTCAAGAGTCATGGTAGTTATACGATCAATCAAAGTACATGTGAGTGCCGAGAATGGCATTAAATAAGTTTAACATAGTTTGAATCAAGAGCCGAATAAAGGTGGCGAACCATTAGTTTATCATAGGCCAATCGGCCATAAAACTAAATAATCATAAGTTTGTCAAAAATGTTCAATAGAGTTCATAAAAGTTCATTTAGATCTCTTGTTTCCCCCAAAAGATAATTGAAAACAGTAATTAAGTAGGGGATGTAACTCACAGATTGCGAAGGTACGAGATATGAACTAGCACAAAGAGAGCGGAACGCGTCGGGAATCACAAATGACCTAGAACACCGGAAAGTTGTATAAGTTTTAATTGAGTTAGGTTAAGTTTCAATTTAACATTTTTAAGTCTCAATTTATAATACTTAGATTCTGTCCCAAAAGTTTAATACGGAAGGTTTGTATGTTCATGTACGTCTTATAGTCCGATAAGTCCAAATATGTCCAAAAGTGTCAAAGTTCCAAGTTAAAGTGTATAAGTCTCGAAGTTATTAAGTTTCTGAATTTGAAATGTTATTTACGGTGAAAATTGGGCAGCGCTTCCGCGTTATAAAAATTATATCCATTTTCCAAAACACTTTCCCGCTTTAAATGCACAATACAACGTTTAAATATATATATCACACAAGTTTCAAGTCCAAAAGTTTTTCCAACAATATAATACGTCAAAACAGTAGCTTATTATCGTATATAATCTGTGATAATTTGTTTGAGCTTAAAATCACGTTTACGACCTTTAAAACGACGAAAATAGTGAACAGTGGCATTCTGGCGGCGGCTGAAGGAAGACAGCCGCCGGCTGACCTTTAGCCGTCGGCTGAAATCCTTCAGCCGCCGGCCAAAAGGCTTCGGCCAGTTTTCAAAGTTGTTGTTTCTTCGATTTTAAGCTTATTGAACGGTTAAATTTTACATGCAAGCAGATATAACTTAAACATATGTATTTTCAAGGTAAAATCTCTGTTTTCTTTTAGATTTATAGGTTAAATATATAGATCATAAATAAAAACTCGTTTTTAAGCAAGAACACGTTTTGAAAGTTTTTGAAAACATATTTTCAGTGTATGGATCGAACATGCAAGTGAAGATAAGTAATAAAATAGCAAAAAGAGAGTGTTATACCGAAGAGAACAAAGATGTGATGGTTTGAACAAGATTTAGCTCCAAAAATGACTTGGAAACCCGATTTAAACCTTTTCCTTGTATACCCTTAGCTCCTAGAACGATTTGTATGCTTTAGATGATTGATATTTTGATGTTTATGGGCTGTTTTTGATGTTTATGTTTCTGTTTTTGTGTTTGAGTTTTGAGAGAAATGGAGAGAAATGAGAGTGAGATTGTAAGTGTGTGTGTGTAAAATGATTTTGAAAGAAAGAGAGTGATTAGTGGTGGTGTTTTGGTTGAAATGAAAAGAGAAATGAAGTAAAGTGGGAGAAAGGGGGATGTTACTGCCCTTGGGAAGCCAAAATGGCAGTAACAAAGGTCCAATCCCGTTTAAAAATCGTTGCCAAATCGTGAGACATGCAAAAATGAGTCACCATCTAGCTGGGCAGCCAGATTCAGCCGCCGGCAGGCTATATTCAGCCGCCGGCTGGCTTCAGCCGTTGGCTGAGTAAATTCAGCCGCCGGCTGGAATGGAAAATCCAGCTTTTGACGTTTTAAGTTTTCCGTTAAACTTAGTTAGGGACAAGAATCATTTTAGTTACCGTTAAGAACTTAGTCAAGTTCTTGTGTTGAATATTTGGTGTTAGGATTTATAATTTGATTCCGACATTTGTTCCGACAAGTTAAAAGTACGACAAAATGAACCCGAACAATATGAACACGATGAAAGAGAACTAAAGTTTCGAACCGAGTTAGTAATTGAGAATCACCTGAAATTTGGACGGTTGTCACATAATTAAAAGAGACTTGGAATATCCGTACCTCAAATTCCAACGAAAAGCATTCGATTCGAATAAAGTTTACCGAATAAACGATCACCGAAAGATATCTAACAAACGAAAATATTAGGACATAATCAAATAGGAAATTTGTAATATCCACTTACATCTTATATACATAATATTATTTTCTAATTGGGTTATGATGTGTTAAAATATATATATTCATATATTGTTGTGATTTATCAAATACTCATCAAAATTTTAAAGAACATAAGATATATATTATTACAAGAAATTTTTAGTATGATCTTTAGTTGACGAAACATGATTTAAATTGATTAATTTTGAAAGGAAAAACAAAAGAAAACTTTCTTAAACATACCTTAAAACTTGTGTGATGATTTACCATTCTCTTCTACTTCAAAATGGATCAATTACACTTATTTTTTTAATCAATTTGGATGAAAAAAAAGATGCAGAATTTTGGGTCTAGAAAATCAATGGGAGAAATGGAGAAACTCAAAAATGTTTTATTAAAATGTAACATAAGAAGGAATGGATGGTCTCATATTAATAATGTCATTAATTTAGTGATAAATAATGATTAAAAGTAATAATGAAGTTATTTAGTTATTGTATCCAAAAGTCTTTTTATGAATCTAGACATGTTTAAAATGTAAGATTAAATCATACATTTATTTAGTTGTTTAAAATATTTAAGCTAATTATCAAAGAAGAATCAAATGTTGAAAGTATTAGAATACAATATTTTAAGTATTCATTATTCATATGACAAAATAATATTTAACTTATGTTAACTTTACTATTTAACAACTTAAGATAAAATAAATAATATTAAACTTAGAAAAATTATAAACTTAATGACATAATCACTATTAAAATACTTGACTTATAAATAGAATATATTTACACTCGAACGTATCTTATTGCTTATTTATCAAAATATGTATTTAAATTTTTGGGATATTACAAATCTACCTACTTAAAAAAATTTCGTCCTCGAAATTGAAGGAAGTTACGAAACGAAAACATAGCAAATATCAATCGAGACGAGGTAAGAACAATTCGAAAGAATAAATCGTGAAGTGATTAGAACGATGTATACCAAAGGGAAGATTCAAAAGTAGAACGAATTTATCAAAATACGAAAATGAAATCCTAACCCAAAATCTACCCAATCTCACAGGCCATAACTTAAGTCTAAGTTTCTACAGGAAAGAGCCGAAGCTCTGATACCATTCTGTAACGCCCCAATCTTACAAAGCATACAAAATGATATCGACATGAACTTAAAAGCCAAAAAGGGCGTTAACTTAAACAAAGGCAAATCGAATATTCAAAAGAAAATATTTCAAATGAGGTACTAAACAAGATTAAATAGTCCATGGAAAGGGTTCTATATCCTTAATCTCTCTACGCTCGACCCCATTCCCCAAAGCCACTGAGTACCTGCCGTTGAAGAAAGAAAAATGGAAAACGGCTGAGCGAACGCTCAGTGAACAGATATATATATACAAATGACACGGAAGAGGTATGACATGCATAATAAGTAAATACAAAACTTATTTAAAAATACAAAGTTACAAGACAAAACTTATTTTCAAACCAAACTTATTTCCAAAGCAAAATACAAATATGTAATATATCCACAACACCCAACGTCAAATATATCAAAGTAATACAAACATATACTCACAATTTAGAAAGCCAAATTTCGTAAAATAATGCACCAAGAGTCAAACAAATAGGTAACAAATATCAAACGAAATCCTAGGGTAACACATACCACTAGTCTTTCCAAAGGGTGCAAACGTTTCGTATGACACTACGATAAACGTCCACCATCAAACACACAAAATTCCTAGGATCGATCCATACGCCTCTTATAACAAATAATACTTAGTGCACCTTACCACAATCCGGGTAAACAAAAAGAGACGCCGTAGATATAGCAAAATACACCGCTACGGTCGATGCCACATTATTGGTGTCACAATAACGCGCCCATGGGACCTCCATGGATAGGTTACTCTTAGGCATATCTTACGAAACCGTTTTAACCAACTTATATATAACAAATTTAAAAATACTTTTACAAATTATCAAAGTGATTAATAGACTCCAAAATATGTTTAAAAGTTATCTATAATGTACGTAAAGTAGTTTAACCACAAACATAAAATATTATATAATATAACATTTTATTTATTTTGAAAATCACGTGTCTACCCAACCGTTCGTTCTAATCTTGTCACGAGTCACCATGACAACATTATCAATCTATTTATGAAATAATAACTTAACGGTTCCTTATCGGGACATGTAAAGCCACATGGAATGAGTGACACTTTATACGAATCACCGTAGCAATTACCACAATCACACATGTTCTTTACCGGGTTGTTTCGGGACTTTTTCGGAGCTGTTTCGGGACTAATTCGGGGCTGATTCAGGACTGTTTCGGGGCTGTTTTGGTAGGGATTTTCGAGACACGGTTTTTGACACATAAAATACTTTTAGCTTAGTCATTTCCAAATCTACACATGATCACAAATTCTCGTTAGTACACCAAATGATCAATATTAAGTCATATGATTTTACAACAAAACTTAAACAACTTTTATGCAAACATACATGTCATACCAATAATATTTCAAATCATTTAACGATATTTTCAAAAAGACTTATACGAAATTTGTAAAAACGGTCAAAAGATACACATACGAGAAGAACAATGAATTTGTATCAATAATCACAAGAAACATGTATCGAAGGAAGAGGCAAAACAATAAGGTGAGTTTCGAATAAAAAGAATGTTTAAGATAGACATATGTGCAAATATATTACGAACCAAATAATATTTATTAAAAAGATAAGATATCCGAACAAATGATCAAAAGAAGCATATATCGAAATAAATATGAAGTTCACATAAAGAAGCTTTTAATCGAAAGAATGTTTATTAGAGAAATGAGTTATCAAATAAACAACATACGAACGGAATGAATACTTAAAAGAAAGCTAAGAATATTCATAGAATCAAAATAATTAATATAACAAATAATCAATCGAACAAGACACCAAATATACATATAATATATAGAACATCCGTACCAACAATAATACGAACAAGAGAAAAAAATAATTAAAAGAGACTTGGAATATCCGTACCTCAAATTCCAACGAAAAGCATTCGATTCGAATAAAGTTTACCGAATAAACGATCACCGAAAGATATCTAACAAACGAAAATATTAGGACATAATCAAATAGGAAATTTGTAATATCCACTTACATCTTATATACATAATATTATTTTCTAATTGGGTTATGATGTGTTAAAATATATATATTCATATATTGTTGTGATTTATCAAATACTCATCAAAATTTTAAAGAACATAAGATATATATTATTACAAGAAATTTTTAGTATGATCTTTAGTTGACGAAACATGATTTAAATTGATTAATTTTGAAAGGAAAAACAAAAGAAAACTTTCTTAAACATACCTTAAAACTTGTGTGATGATTTACCATTCTCTTCTACTTCAAAATGGATCAATTACACTTATTTTTTTAATCAATTTGGATGAAAAAAAAGATGCAGAATTTTGGGTCTAGAAAATCAATGGGAGAAATGGAGAAACTCAAAAATGTTTTATTAAAATGTAACATAAGAAGGAATGGATGGTCTCATATTAATAATGTCATTAATTTAGTGATAAATAATGATTAAAAGTAATAATGAAGTTATTTAGTTATTGTATCCAAAAGTCTTTTTATGAATCTAGACATGTTTAAAATGTAAGATTAAATCATACATTTATTTAGTTGTTTAAAATATTTAAGCTAATTATCAAAGAAGAATCAAATGTTGAAAGTATTAGAATACAATATTTTAAGTATTCATTATTCATATGACAAAATAATATTTAACTTATGTTAACTTTACTATTTAACAACTTAAGATAAAATAAATAATATTAAACTTAGAAAAATTATAAACTTAATGACATAATCACTATTAAAATACTTGACTTATAAATAGAATATATTTACACTCGAACGTATCTTATTGCTTATTTATCAAAATATGTATTTAAATTTTTGGGATATTACAAATCTACCTACTTAAAAAATTTCGTCCTCGAAATTGAAGGAAGTTACGAAACGAAAACATAGCAAATATCAATCGAGACGAGGTAAGAACAATTCGAAAGAATAAATCGTGAAGTGATTAGAACGATGTATACCAAAGGGAAGATTCAAAAGTAGAACGAATTTATCAAAATACGAAAATGAAATCCTAACCCAAAATCTACCCAATCTCACAGGCCATAACTTAAGTCTAAGTTTCTACAGGAAAGAGCCGAAGCTCTGATACCATTCTGTAACGCCCCAATCTTACAAAGCATACAAAATGATATCGACATGAACTTAAAAGCCAAAAAGGGCGTTAACTTAAACAAAGGCAAATCGAATATTCAAAAGAAAATATTTCAAATGAGGTACTAAACAAGATTAAATAGTCCATGGAAAGGGTTCTATATCCTTAATCTCTCTACGCTCGACCCCATTCCCCAAAGCCACTGAGTACCTGCCGTTGAAGAAAGAAAAATGGAAAACGGCTGAGCGAACGCTCAGTGAACAGATATATATATACAAATGACACGGAAGAGGTATGACATGCATAATAAGTAAATACAAAACTTATTTAAAAATACAAAGTTACAAGACAAAACTTATTTTCAAACCAAACTTATTTCCAAAGCAAAATACAAATATGTAATATATCCACAACACCCAACGTCAAATATATCAAAGTAATACAAACATATACTCACAATTTAGAAAGCCAAATTTCGTAAAATAATGCACCAAGAGTCAAACAAATAGGTAACAAATATCAAACGAAATCCTAGGGTAACACATACCACTAGTCTTTCCAAAGGGTGCAAACGTTTCGTATGACACTACGATAAACGTCCACCATCAAACACACAAAATTCCTAGGATCGATCCATACGCCTCTTATAACAAATAATACTTAGTGCACCTTACCACAATCCGGGTAAACAAAAAGAGACGCCGTAGATATAGCAAAATACACCGCTACGGTCGATGCCACATTATTGGTGTCACAATAACGCGCCCATGGGACCTCCATGGATAGGTTACTCTTAGGCATATCTTACAAAACCGTTTTAACCAACTTATATATAACAAATTTAAAAATACTTTTACAAATTATCAAAGTGATTAATAGACTCCAAAATATGTTTAAAAGTTATCTATAATATACGTAAAGTAGTTTAACCACAAACATAAAATATTATATAATATAACATTTTATTTATTTTGAAAATCACGTGTCTACCCAACCGTTCGTTCTAATCTTGTCACGAGTCACCATGACAACATTATCAATCTATTTATGAAATAATAACTTAACGGTTCCGTATCGGGACATGTAAAGCCACATGGAATGAGTGACACTTTATACGAATCACCGTAGCAATTACCACAATCACACATGTTCTTTACCGGGTTGTTTCGGGACTTTTTCGGAGCTGTTTCGGGACTTTTTCGGAGCTGTTTCGGGACTAATTCGGGGCTGATTCAGGACTGTTTCGGGGCTGTTTTGGTAGGGATTTTCGAGACACGGTTTTTGACACATAAAATACTTTTAGCTTAGTCATTTCCAAATCTACACATGATCACAAATTCTCGTTAGTACACCAAATAATCAATATTAAGTCATATGATTTTACAACAAAACTTAAACAACTTTTATGCAAACATACATGTCATACCAATAATATTTCAAATCATTTAACGATATTTTCAAAAAGACTTATACGAAATTTGTAAAAACGGTCAAAAGATACACATACGAGAAGAACAATGAATTTGTATCAATAATCACAAGAAACATGTATCGAAGGAAGAGGCAAAACAATAAGGTGAGTTTCGAATAAAAAGAATGTTTAAGATAGACATATGTGCAAATATATTACGAACCAAATAATATTTATTAAAAAGATAAGATATCCGAACAAATGATCAAAAGAAGCATATATCGAAATAAATATGAAGTTCACATAAAGAAGCTTTTAATCGAAAGAATGTTTATTAGAGAAATGAGTTATCAAATAAACAACATACGAACGGAATGAATACTTAAAAGAAAGCTAAGAATATTCATAGAATCAAAATAATCAATATAACAAATAATCAATCGAACAAGACACCAAATATACATATAATATATAGAACATCCGTACCAACAATAATACGAACAAGAGGAAAAAATAATTAAAAGAGACTTGGAATATCCGTACCTCAAATTCCAACGAAAAGCATTCGATTCGAATAAAGTTTACCGAATAAACGATCACCGAAAGATATCTAACAAACAAACAAAATTAGGACATAATCAAATAGGAAATTTGTAATATCCACTTACATCTTATATACATAATATTATTTTCTAATTGGGTTATGATGTGTTAAAATATATATATTCATATATTGTTGTGATTTATCAAATACTCATCAAAATTTTAAAGAACATAAGATATATATTTTTACAAGAAATTTTTAGTATGATCTTTAGTTGACGAAACATGATTTAAATTGATTAATTTTGAAAGGAAAAACAAAAGAAAACTTTCTTAAACATACCTTAAAACTTGTGTGATGATTTACCATTCTATCTACTTCAAAATGGATCAATTACACTTATTTTTTTAATCAATTTGGATGAAAAAAAAGATGCAGAATTTTGGGTCTAGAAAATCAATGGGAGAAATGGAGAAACTCAAAAATGTTTTATTAAAATGTAACATAAGAAGGAATGGATGGTCTCATATTAATAATGTCATTAATTTAGTGATAAATAATGATTAAAAGTAATAATGAAGTTATTTAGTTATTGTATCCAAATGTCTTTTTATGAATCTAGACATGTTTAAAATGTAAGATTAAATCATACATTTATTTAGTTGTTTAAAATATTTAAGCTAATTATCAAAGAAGAATCAAATGTTGAAAGTATTAGAATACAATATTTTAAGTATTCATTATTCATATGACAAAATAATATTTAACTTATGTTAACTTTATTATTTAACAACTTAAGATAAAATAAATAATATTAAACTTAGAAAAATTATAAACTTAATGACATAATCACTATTAAAATACTTGACTTATAAATAGAATATATTTACACTCGAACGTATCTTATTGCTTATTTATCAAAATATGTATTTAAATTTTTGGGATATTACAAATCTACCTACTTAAAAAAATTTCGTCCTCGAAATTGAAGGAAGTTACGAAACGAAAACATAGCAAATATCAATCGAGACGAGGTAAGAACAATTCGAAAGAATAAATCGTGAAGTGATTAGAACGATGTATACCAAAGGGAAGATTCAAAAGTAGAACGAATTTATCAAAATACGAAAATGAAATCCTAACCCAAAATCTACCCAATCTCACAGGCCATAACTTAAGTCTAAGTTTCTACAGGAAAGAGCCGAAGCTCTGATACCATTCTGTAACGCCCCAATCTTACAAAGCATACAAAATGATATCGACAGGAACTTAAAAGGCAAAAAGGGCGTTAACTAAAACAAAAGCAAATCGAATATTCAAAAGAAAATATTTCAAATGAGGTACTAAACAAGATTAAATAGTCCATGGAAAGGGTTCTATATCCTTAATCTCTCTACGCTCGACCCCATTCCCCAAAGCCACTGAGTACCTGCCGTTTAAGAAAGAAAAATGGAAAACGGCTGAGCGAACGCTCAGTGAACAGATATATATATACAAATGACACGAAAGAGGTATGACATGCATAATAAGTAAATACAAAACTTATTTAAAAATACAAAGTTACAAGACAAAACTTATTTTCAAACCAAACTTATTTCCAAAGCAAAATACAAATATGTAATATATCCACAACACCCAACGTCAAATATATAAAAGTAATACAAACATATACTCACAATTTAGAAAGCCAAATTTCGTAAAATAATGCACCAAGAGTCAAACAAATAGGTAACAAATATCAAACGAAATCCTAGGGTAACACATACCACTAGTCTTTCCAAAGGGTGCAAACGTTTCGTATGACACTACGATAAACGTCCACCATCAAACACACAAAATTCCTAGGATCGATCCATACGCCTCTTATAACAAATAATACTTAGTGCACCTTACCACAATCCGGGTAAACAAATAGAGACGCCGTAGATATAGCAAAATACACCGCTACGGTCGATGCCACATTATTGGTGTCACAATAACGCGCCCATGTGACCTCCATGGATAGGTTACTCTTAGGCATATCTTACGAAACCGTTTTAACCAACTTATATATAACAAATTTAAAAATACTTTTACAAATTATCAAAGTGATTAATAGACTCCAAAATATGTTTAAAAGTTATCTATAATGTACGTAAAGTAGTTTAACCACAAACATAAAATATTATATAATATAACATTTTATTTTGTGACAACCGTCCTAGTTCAGGTGAAAACCGCACTCTCTACCTTTAAACTTAACTTTGTATTAACCTTGTCGTTACTTGTCTCGTAAACTCGTGTACTACGGAATCGAATCGGAATCACAAAATGAATCCTAATACCAAGAAAATACTTAGTGAACTTGTCTAAGTTCCTATCTAAAATAACCGGAAACTTTCAACTAACGAAACACTTAACAAAGAAAACTAAACAAAAACGAAAAAGTCAGAAAATCAGCCTCTTGCGGAGCAACAGAATCAGTTGCGGCGCAACTCAGCACAGGAATTCAAAAATTTTGTTGTTGCTAGTGCTTGGTGACTCACCCAAAACCGACCATATGGACCAACACCTGTAAGAACAGGTGTCAAACACCCCTTGAATCCAGAATTTGTACATTGGCATTACCCCCTTTGTCCCTTTCATTTTTCACAAACTCAAACACACACATACACTCATACTCTCTCAATTCTCACATACAAACACATAACTCTTTCAAAAAAAATCCTTCTAAAGGCATAATCTAAGTAATTCAAGGATATTTTCATACTTTCATCACCATCATTTCATCATTTCAAAGGTAAAAATCTTGTTCTTGAACTTATCTTTCATATTTACTCAAGTTTTTACATAAATCATCAAATCTATATATGTTTTATAACTAAAATGATGAAAGCATATCAAAAACTCCATTGCATGCAATTTTTATTGGTAGAAATGAAAGTTTATAAAATGGAAAATCTGGAAATTTCATTAAAATAAACTAAAGTTATGTTTTTCAACTTAAGATTTTGATTTATGACTCTAACCGAAGAAATCGACAGAATCTGTTGCATGCATGTAAAAATTACGAAATTTTGACCAAAGATGTAAACTGTAAAATTTAGCTTACTGTCAAAAATTGGGAACCTAACTCCTATTTTTCGATTTATTATTAATTTCACAGTATTTAATCAGATTTAATCTTGATTTTCGAGAAAACATACCAAACGAATTAATCAGCTTATAAAAATTTTATATAGTCCAGAACCTATCAAAATATGATTTTTCAGATTTTACTGGAATTTTTGGAATTAATCTACTATTATTTACTGTTTTTTACGGTTAAAAAGCGTTATATACGTAAACGACTCTAACTTCTTCAAAAACTGTTGGATTGAGACGAATCCAGTTCCTATGACTTCGTATTCCAGAATGTGATTTTTATGTTATTTTTATAAAATATTACAACAACAGAATCTGACAGTTTCATATTCGGTATAATTTAGGTTCACGCGATTCCGATTCCTATTCCGGTCACTCCACGCACACTCCTAGTACTACTCTCTCGCTTTAGCGTAAGTCCTTGTGATTCATTAGATTCATTTCACATATTCGAGTTCAGTTTGTAAAGCGGGAAAGTGATTTGTGTGACAACCGTCAAATTCAAGGTGCAATTTATGCTCTATGTCTCTCTTATTGTCTACCGCTACCTTTAACTGATCAATAACCGGATACGCGAAAGTGTCGGAATCACACCCGGAATCGATTTATATAAGTCCTAATACCAAGAAAACATCTATTGAACTTTCTTAAGTTCTTAACTAATGATAATTAAGAACTTTCAATCAACAAAAAGGTCCAACGAAGCAATAACGTAACAACGAAAAACCGACCCACCTCCGTCCGAGCTATCTTTTCACCGCCTCATTTTCACGTGAGTTACATCCCCACTTATTTACTGTTTTCAAATATCTTTTGGGGGAAACAAGAGGTCTAAATGAACTGTTATGAACTTTCGTACAATTATGAACTCTATTGAACGTTTTTGTGAAACTTATGCTTATTTAGTTTTATGGCCGTTTGGCCTATGATAAACTAATGGTTCGCCACCTTTATTCGGCTCTTGGTTCAAAAATATATCAAACTTATTTAATGCCATTCTCGGCACTCGTATGTACTTTGATTGATCGTATAACTATCGTGACTCTTGAGGGATATAACTAACGATAAGTGACTACTATTTTAGAAACAGAGTTCAAAGTGCCCCGTTTTAGAGTTCAGAAACATTACACTATTAGCAATAGCCGTTAGTATTATGGGTATCGATACTTAGGAGAGGTCACTCCTTGCTTGAGGTTCGCGACCTAAGTACATATTACTAGAATCAGAGAAACTCCATTATTGTGAAACTTTGGGGCGTGTTCTGACCAGAAAATCGGTTTAGTGTGAACACTTAAGTTATTATACCAAGTAGTCGTTATACATGTTTTCAATCATAGTTACTTATCATGCGCGTATAGAGTTATACGACTTCCGCATCTATCTTTTAATCAACTGTTTTGGTTCGAATTATTCTTTAAGTCTTGTTCTACTTTTAGAAACTTCTAAGTATAGATATACTTAACTCAAAACCTTTTTAGTCGAGGACTAGAAAACTGTAACTCACTCACTACTTTATTGTAGTTGACACTTTATCTCTTGTTTTCAGGAAATCAAATGTAAGATACGAAGTGCATTATGTGGATGGGTTTGGAATGTCACGTGAAGTCATGAATCGGGAGAAGACCTATTTTGAATATATTTTGGGAATTTTATCAAACAATTTACTATGTTATCTCGTTATGTACTTTTCAATGCTTGGTTATCGTTAAACTGTAAACTCTTGTTTTATTCGTAATGACTTGAAACCGTATGTTTTTATTTATAACTCGTGTGATGATATCTTGGCTCTTCACATTGCGTGTTTCCGCTTTAGCGGGGTGTGACAGACTTGGTATCAGAGCACTGGTTATAGCGAAAACGGTTTTGAGAATTTTTCAAAATTTTTGAAACCAAACTATAACCAAGGCTTTTCAGAAAAATCATTTCACGAGCTTTCAAACTTTAGTAGATTAATTCCAATATCGCACGGTTTGCTTTTAACTAGGCGTAACTTGATCAACTATGCCTAGTTCAAAATAAATCCTGCGAGAACGGAAAGTAATTGCTATTGTCAAACGGTTTTCGAGTCGAAAAATTCCCGGTCTTATTCCTTCCCGATTCTCACGTGACTGACCCATACATGCATTTTCGTTTACATTTTTCCTTATTTCCTGTACTCACGAAACGTATTATTCGCAGATTCGACATGTCTCAGTCTTCGCGTTCACGATCCCAGTCCCGCTCACTTTCACGACTAGCGTCCTCCCCCGGACCATCTGAGGATCCCGCAGCATCCGAGAGTCAGCGTCATCAGACGACTGACCCGACTGAGGAGAGCTCGATGGCGTACTCCAGCAGCATGGGTACCTCCAGCCCGAGGACTGTGCTACCAGCTGCACCACCGGCACCCGTTGAGGCACCGCCCCAGCGGCGTGGACCTCGTGTCGTTACGACGGCACGCAAGCAGGTCGTCCTTCCAGGTCGGCTACCTGACAGGGTGGCCGCACAGCAGGCCGGATCATCCCGACCCACACCTTCACCCCTCCCGTTCGGTCATCCACCTCCCGAGGCACCGCGCACTTCCATGCTTGACCACTACTCGTGGGAGCGTCAGCTCGAGCGCGAGGAAATGCAGCGTGCCCGCGACGCTGAAGCAGCCAGGCAGAGGACACCGCCTACCCCACAGCTACCCCCTCCCGCCGCTTTCCTGCACCTCCACCGCGAGGTAAGGGGACTTTCGGAGGAAGCCCAGCAACAAGGGCTGCTCCTCTGCGAGGTCTCTGATGCCGCGCATCGGCTGGCAGAGCAGGCATTGCGACACCGAGAGACGGCTCAGGCCACGGCTCGGACTGTGCAACGTCTTGTAGGAGTTTGTCTGATTATGGGGACTCTGTTGGCGGTGATTGCTGCCAAGATGCTTTTCGAGAGGCGCCACTAGACGTCTTCTTTTACTTATTGTATTGTAGGCTCGAGTTGTAATTTTCCAGTGTACACAACTCAAAGCCATATCTATTTTATTTCCATATGTATTGTACTAGTATTTCATTCACATCTTGAACCTTGTATTCAACTCTATATTATTAATGAATGGAAATTCTACCTTATTAACTATTTGTGCTATTGTCGTGTGAATCTTTAGTTATCATTGGATTGTACCTCTTGCGTGTGAATCTTGTTGTGTGAACTTCTTGAATCCCTGTCGTGCGTGTTCTATCTGTTCTATTACTTTACTCTTGCGGAATTGATGTCTTGTACATTGAATTATATTCTTATCATACTCTAATCGTGCGATCTAAACTGAATCTGTTGTCTGTTGTCTGTTGTAGAACCATGGCACCCCGGACCAATGCCAGTATCATTGCTGAGCAAGTCGCTGAGCAGTTGAATGCAGCGATGCCCAACATGATCGCTCAGATCACGGCGGGAATCAATGCCAACGTCAACAACCACCAGCAACAGCAACAGCAGCAACAACAGCAACAGCAGCAGAATCAAAACAACAACCAGAATCAGAACAACAACAACAACCAAAACCAGAATCATCACCAGCATCAAAACCCTCCCACCTGTAACTACAAAGGCTTCATGGCATGCAAGCCCAAAGAGTTCCACGGCACCTCTGGAGCTGTAGGACTTGTGTCCTGGTTCGAGAGCATCGAATCAGTCTTGCACATTAGCAAGTGTGCCGAGGCCGACAAGGTAGAGTACGCTTCATGCGTACTACATGGGAAGGCTCTATCATGGTGGAACAACGTGGTTCGGACCAGAGGGCGTGACACCGCCTATGCTCTCTCCTGGGAGCAATTCAAAAATCTTTTGATTGCTGAATACTGTCCTAAGGGAGAAATCAAGAAGCTTGAGGCGGGATTGTGGAATCTCATGATGGTCGGGAATGACATCGAGGGGTACACCACCAGATTTCATGAACTGTCCCGACTGGTTCCGAGACTAGTAACCCCCGAGGAAAACCGCATTGACCGTTACGTTTCTGGTCTAGTTCCCGAGATCCGGGGAAATGTCCTCTCTGCTGAACCCCAAACCCTACAGAGCGCAATCATTCTGGCATACAGACTCACCAGCGATCTCCTCTCCGCTGCAGCACCCTCCAAGAAGGAGGAAGGAGAGAAAAGGAAGGCAGATCACAACCCCCGGAGAAACAACAAGAAACAGAAAACCACCCGCAACTACGCGGTGACTGCTGCACCACCACCACCACCACCAGCTGGGAACCGAAACTATGCGGGGACGAACCCCAAGTGCAGCAAGTGCAACTACCATCACCACGGGAACTGCCCGGTATGTTTAAAGTGCCAGAAGGTGGGGCACTTCGTCAAGCATTGTCCAGAGAAAGCAACAGTCCAGGGTCAGAAGCCGGTGTGCTTCGAGTGTGGAAGCGACCAACACTTCCGTAACACCTGCCCTAAGCTGCAGAACGCTCAACCAAACCAAGGCGGGCGGGGTCGCGGCCGTGCTTTCGCACTTACCGCTGAAGAGGCCCGGCAGGACCCGAATGCGGTGAACGGTACGTTTTCTGTAAACAACCACTATGCATCTGTATTGTTCGATTCTGGAGCAGAAAGAAGCTTCGTATCCTTAGAGTTTAGACCCTTTATTAAGTTAGGATCTAAGATTCTTAAGGATAGCTTCACCGTAGAGTATGCCAACGGTCAGGAATTTGAGGCTAAGGATGTAATCGTAGGATGTTCAATATGCCTATCTGATAAAACGTTTCCCATTGATTTAATTCCAATTGAGCTGAAGAGCTTTGACATCATAGTCGGAATGGACTGGTTATCTCGGTTCCTGGCCGAGATCGTCTGTTTCGACAAACTTATTCGTATTCCTCTATCAGACGGAGAAACCCTTGTCGTGCAAGGCGACAAACCGGGCCAACAACTTCGCATCGTCTCCAGCATTAAAATGCACAAATACCTCAAAAAGGACTGTGATGCATTCCTAGCACATGTCATCGAGCGTAAGCCTAAGGAGATCCGAGTGCAAGATATCCCCATAGTCAAGGATCATCCAGAAGTCTTTCCGGAGGATCTACCCGGGCTACCTCCACATCGACAAGTGGAATTCCGAATAGACCTAGTTCCTGGCGCAGCACCGGTTGCCAAGACGCCGTATCGTCTAGCACCCCCAGAAATGCAAGAACTATCTAAGCAGCTACAGGAACTCTTGGACCACGGTCTTATTCGTCCGAGCTCGTCCCCCTGGGGAGCCCCAATCCTCTTTGTCAAAAAGAAAGACGGATCCTTCCGAATGTGCATCGATTACCGAGAACTGAACAAACTGACCGTCAAAAACCGATACCCACTCCCGAGGATCGATGACCTGTTCGACCAGTTGCAGGGTGCAACTTACTTTTCTAAGATCGACCTCCGCTCGGGTTATCACCAGGTTCGAGTCAGTGAGAACGACATTCCAAAAACCGCTTTTCGAACCCGATACGGACATTACGAATTTCTCGTCATGCCATTTGGTCTGACCAACGCACCAGCAGTGTTCATGGATCTAATGAACAGGGTGTGTCGACCGTATTTGGATAAATTCGTAATCGTATTTATAGATGACATTCTTATCTACTCGAAGAACAAGAAGAACAA
>CAJVGC010000582.1:46065183-46313436 GCA_910822075.1 Senecio squalidus | reverse complement strand
TCTATCAGACGGAGAAAACCCTTGTCGTGCAAGGCGACAAATCGGGCCAACAGCTTCGCATCGTCTCCAACATTAAAATGCACAAATACCTCAAAAAGGACTGTGATGCATTCCTAGCACATGTCATCGAGCGTAAGCCTAAGGAGATCCGTGTGCAAGATATCCCCATAGTCAAGGATCATCCAGAAGTCTTTCCGGAGGATCTACCCGGGCTACCTCCACATCGACAAGTGGAATTCCGAATAGACCTAGTTCCTGGCGCAGCACCGGTTGCCAAGACGCCGTATCGTCTAGCACCCCCAGAAATGCAAGAGCTATCTAAGCAGCTACAGGAACTCTTGGACCACGGTCTTATTCGTCCGAGCTCGTCCCCCTGGGGAGCCCCAATCCTCTTTGTCAAAAAGAAAGACGGATCCTTCCGAATGTGCATCGATTACCGAGAACTGAACAAACTGAAAACCGATACCCACTCCCGGGGATCGATGACCTGTTCGACCAGTTGCAGGGTGCAACTTACTTTTCTAAGATCGACCTCCGCTCGGGTTATCACCAGGTTCGAGTCAGTGAGAACGACATTCCAAAAACCGCTTTTCGAACCCGATACGGACATTACGAATTTCTCGTCATGCCATTTGGTCTGACCAACGCACCAGCAGTGTTCATGGATCTAATGAACAGGGTGTGTCGACCGTATTTGGATAAATTCGTAATCGTATTTATAGATGACATTCTTATCTACTCGAAGAACAAGGATGACCATGCTAAACATCTGAAACTTGTCCTCGAACTCCTTAAGGATCAGAAATTGTATGCCAAATTCTCGAAGTGCGAATTTTGGCTCCGAGAGGTACACTTCCTTGGCCATGTGATCAACCAAGAAGGAATTCATGTCGATCCAGCAAAGATCGAAGCGATTGAGAAATGGCAAGCCCCCACGACTCCTACGGAAATACGACAATTCTTGGGATTGGCGGGCTATTATCGGAGGTTTATTAAAAATTTCTCAAAAATCGCTAAGCCGCTGACCGAACTTACACAGAAGGATAAGGACTTCACCTGGGGAGAACAACAGGATGAATCCTTCCAGAAGCTGAAGTATGAACTGTGCCATGCACCGATTCTGTCCCTACCGGAGGGCACATATAATTTTGTAGTGTTTTGCGATGCGTCTCACCAAGGACTTGGGTGTGTCCTTATGCAGAAGGAAAAGGTCATCGCATACGCATCGAGACAATTGAAGGTTCACGAACAGAATTATACAACACACGACTTAGAGCTGGGAGCTGTTGTGTTTGCACTAAAGATTTGGAGGCATTACTTGTACGGCACTAAGTGCACGGTGTTCACGGATCACAAAAGCCTTCAACATATCCTCGAACAGTTAATGCTCAATATGAGACAACGCAGATGGATCGAACTATTAAGCGACTACGATTGCGAGATCAAATACCACCCGGGTAAAGCAAACGTAGTAGCTGACGCCCTGAGTCGTAAGGAAAGGGCTAAACCATCTCGAGTTAGAGCCTTGGGAATTCAGATTCAAACTAACCTTCAATCGCGGATTTCTAAAGCTCAGCAGGAAGCATTGAAACCTGAGAACCTTAAGGGCGAAACCCTGCACAATCATGAAAAGGAATTTGAGCTTAAATCGGACGGAATCCATTACTTCAAGAATCGAGCATGGATTCCTAGAGCTGAAGACCTTCGCAAGCTCATCTTGGACGAGGGCCACCGATCCCGATACTCTATTCATCCGGGATCCGACAAGTTGTATAAGGATCTACGGGAATACTATTGGTGGCCGGGCATGAAGAAAGACATAGCCTTATATGTGTCTAAGTGCCTTACTTGCTCGAAGGTCAAGGCAGAATATCAGAAACCTTCTGGGCTATTGCAACAGCCGGAGATCCCCATGTGGAAGTGGGAACAGATCTCCATGGACTTCATTACTAAATTGCCTCGTACGGCAAGGGGGAATGATACAATCTGGGTGATTGTGGATCGATTGACTAAATCCGCACACTTTCTGCCGGTAAGAGAGAACCATTCAATGGAGAAGTTCGCACAGACCTACATTAACGAGATTGTCTCTCGTCATGGAACGCCCCTCTCCATTATCTCTGATAGGGATAGTCGATTCACGTCCCGATTTTGGAACGCGCTTCAGAAATCGCTCGGGACGCGACTAGACCTCAGTACTGCTTACCACCCTCAGACCGATGGTCAGAGTGAAAGGACGATTCAGACGCTTGAGGACATGCTGAGAGCGTGTGTAGTTGACTTCGGAGGAAGTTGGGACGCTCACTTGCCCTTAGTCGAGTTTTCCTATAATAATAGCTACCATGCCAGCATCAAGTGTGCCCCGTTCGAGGCCTTATACGGACGCAAGTGCCGGTCGCCGCTTTGTTGGTTAGAAGCTGGCGATCGACAACTAACAAGGCTCGACATCGTCCAGGAGACCATTGACAAAATCACTACCATCCGAGAAAGGTTGAAGACATCTCGTACTCGGCAGAAGAGCTATGCCGATAACCGAAGGAAACCCCTAGAATTCCAGGTGGGCGATAGAGTACTCCTGAAAATATCGCCATGGAAAGGGGTAGTCCGTTTCGGGAAGCGAGGCAAGTTAAGCCCGAGGTACACAGGCCCCTTTGAGGTAATTGAGCGTATCGGCCCAGTGGCGTATCGACTTCAACTTCCGCAAACTCTTTCTAATGTCCACAACGTCTTCCATGTCTCGCACTTGAAAAAGTGCTTATCGGACGAGACCATTGTCATTCCACTGGACGAGGTCCAGATCGACAACAAGCTTAACTTCATCGAGGAACCGCTTGAGGTTGTAGACCTAGAGGTCAAACAACTCAAGCAAAGTCGTATCCCTATTGTCAAGGTTCGGTGGAATTCCCGACGAGGTCACGAATTCACATGGGAACGTGAAGACCAGATTCGTCGGAAGTATCCACACCTGTTCAAAGATCTTTCCTCCGATGAGGCGAACTAAATTTCGGGTCGAAATTCTTTTCAACCCGGGAAGAATGTGACAACCGTCCTAGTTCAGGTGAAAACCGCACTCTCTACCTTTAAACTTAACTTTGTATTAACCTTGTCGTTACTTGTCTCGTAAACTCGTGTACGTCGGAATCGAATCGGAATCACAAAATGAATCCTAATACCAAGAAAATACTTAGTGAACTTGTCTAAGTTCCTATCTAAAATAACCGGAAACTTTCAACTAACGAAACACTTAACAAAGAAAACTAAACAAAAACGAAAAAGTCAGAAAATCAGCCTCTTGCGGAGCAACAGAATCAGTTGCGGCGCAACTCAGCACAGGAATTCAAAAATTTTGTTGTTGCTAGTGCTTGGTGACTCACCCAAAACCGACCATATGGACCAACACCTGTAAGAACAGGTGTCAAACACCCCTTGAATCCAGAATTTGTACATTGGCATTACCCCCTTTGTCCCTTTCATTTTTCACAAACTCAAACACACACATACACTCATACTCTCTCAATTCTCACATACAAACACATAACTCTTTCAAAAACAATCCTTCTAAAGGCATAATCTAAGTAATTCAAGGATATTTTCATACTTTCATCACCATCATTTCATCATTTCAAAGGTAAAAATCTTGTTCTTGAACTTATCTTTCATATTTACTCAAGTTTTTACATAAATCATCAAATCTATATATGTTTTATAACTAAAATGATGAAAGCATATCAAAAACTCCATTGCATGCAATTTTTATTGGTAGAAATGAAAGTTTATAAAATGGAAAATCTGGAAATTTCATTAAAATAAACTAAAGTTATGTTTTTCAACTTAAGATTTTGATTTATGACTCTAACCGAAGAAATCGACAGAATCTGTTGCATGCATGTAAAAATTACGAAATTTTGACCAAAGATGTAAACTGTAAAATTTAGCTTACTGTCAAAAATTGGGAACCTAACTCCTATTTTTCGATTTATTATTAATTTCACAGTATTTAATCAGATTTAATCTTGATTTTCGAGAAAACATACCAAACGAATTAATCAGCTTATAAAAATTTTATATAGTCCAGAACCTATCAAAATATGATTTTTCAGATTTTACTGGAATTTTTGGAATTAATCTACTATTATTTACTGTTTTTTACGGTTAAAAAGCGTTAAATACGTAAACGACTCTAACTTCTTCAAAAACTGTTGGATTGAGACGAATCCAGTTTCTATGACTTCGTATTCCAGAATGTGATTTTTATGTTATTTTTATAAAATATTACAACAACAGAATCTGACAGTTTCATATTCGGTATAATTTAGGTTCACGCGATTCCGATTCCTATTCCGGTCACTCCACGCACACTCCTAGTACTACTCTCTCGCTTTAGCGTAAGTCCTTGTGATTCATTAGATTCATTTCACATATTCGAGTTCAGTTTGTAAAGCGGGAAAGTGATTTGTGTGACAACCGTCAAATTCAAGGTGCAATTTATGCTCTATGTCTCTCTTATTGTCTACCGCTACCTTTAACTGATCAATAACCGGATACGCGAAAGTGTCGGAATCACACCCGGAATCGATTTATATAAGTCCTAATACCAAGAAAACATCTATTGAACTTTCTTAAGTTCTTAACTAATGATAATTAAGAACTTTCAATCAACAAAAAGGTCCAACGAAGCAATAACGTAAAAACGAAAAATCAGAAAATGCTGAATTTAAGCCCGGTGCGCAGCACCTGCTGCTTAGGTGCGCCGCACCTAGTGCCAGAATTCAAAATTTTTACATTTTTAGTCCTTTTCTCGTTTTTATACAAAATTTAACCAATCAAAAACGAGATATGACTTGCATTACTGACTTCCCACTGTCCCAAGAGTTATTATTACTCCCACTTTGCTTTTCCCTTTCATTTTTCAATTCATTTTTCTTTTTATAAAACATAAAACACACACACATACACCTTTTTCCTTAACTCTCTCTCTAACCCATCTTCTTCCCCATTAAAACCAGAAAGTTGCAGCCACCAAACCCATTAAAATCACCATCCAAAAACGTTTTAACATCAAGAGGGAGAAAAGGAATCAAAAGATTTCGGTTAAAAAGCTTATCTCACCACTTTTGGAGCTCTAAATCCTTCCAAAACATCATCCAAGCATTTTCATCCTGTAGAAACCTTCCTTTTTACTTATATTATCAATCTAACTCATTGCATGTATGATCAAAACCATAAAAACAAGTTTTGATGAAGTTTTATAACCATTTTTATACAAAAACGGGATTTTAATAAATGGTGCTTTGATCTTTGTTTTTTTATGGATAAAAGTTACATATAAACTGAGAAAATGATGATTAATAAGGTTTATAACAATTGCATGTCGAAATCTACCATCAAGATAACCGATTTAACCATCAAAAAACGATTTTTGGAGAGGTAAGGTGCTAAGCACCGAGCAGGTGCTAAGCACCTAGAAACAGGTGCTAAGCACCGACCTGCTGTCCTTCCCGAAAATTGTCGTTTTTGCCGTTTAAAACTTGGTTACGCGTTCTGACTTTTGAGACTTGACATTTGGGGCTGAGTTTTGTTAAAATGAACATATTGATAACTTATATGGGACTTAATTGACTAAGATAAACATGTTTGAAAACGTTATGTTCGTATATGTGTTTTGTAAGCGGGAAAGTGGTTAATATTTTTGGACATAGAATTTGGGCGCGGAAGCGCTGCCCAAATTTTGTTAGGAAATATAAAACACTTTGGCAAACAAAACACATTTAACATGACAACAATAACATCAACTTTGGACTTTTTGACTAAAACAAAACGTTAACCGTTTCGGACAATATTGGGCAAAATGGACTTTGACACTTAAAGTTTGACTAAGAATTTACTTATATTACATAATATAACACAAATTTCATTCATTATATATTAGGTTTAATAACTTAATATAATAGTAACACTTGAATAAATCTTGGTATCCTTAGGCATTCGGTGATTCCCGGCTCTTATTTCCGACCATTCTTCCAAGTTCTTATCTTCGCAACCAGTGAGTTACACCCCTCTCTACTCTTACATTTTAAGTACTCTCTTTGGGGGAAACATGAGATCAAACCTTTTGTGAAACTTGTACGACTATTTTGACTTTGGTCTATTTAAACTTTTGACTTATTAAACTTTAACTTTTGACTTATTAAACTTTGACTTTTGACTTATTAAACTTTGACTTTTGACTTATTAAACTTTGACTCTTGACTTATTAATCTTTGACTTTTGACTCTTATGCGTAAAACATTTTTTTCTCTATTTGTATTGATTGGTTCGTTCTCTTTGGTTCAACTATTTATTGATGCTTGTATGCGTAACCAACCCTTGATGGAACTATAACACGTTCTTAAGTGATGGATGACTCACTCTCTTTTAAAACCAAACTACTTAGTGCCCGACTACTTTTTAGCCTTTGATTTTCACACTATTAACTACCTAGCCGTATAGTAATTATGGGTATCGATACTTAGGAAACAATCATTTCTTACTCAGGTGTTGACCTAGGTACCCGTCCCTCGGATCCTTACTTAGGAGTTGGCCTAAGTACATGTTACTCAGATCCTTACTTAGGTGTTAGCCTAGGTTTACATTAGGGTTCGCCTAAATCTATCCTACTTGGGTTTTGGCTCAAGTGCTCATCAATCGATAGATCTTGGATGTTAGTTCAAGTGTTTATTCATCGGTTGATCTTGGATGTTAGTCCAAGTGCTTATTAACCGAATGATCTTGGATGTTAGTTCAAGCGATTATTCATCGGTTGATCTTGGATGTTAGTCCAAGTGTTTCTCTCGATAAATCTTGGGTGTTAGCTCAAGTACTTATTTTTCTCGATTGGCATTAAGTGTTACCTCGAGTACCCGCTACTCGACGGTTCACCTTCTCGTGAACACTTAAGTTATAGATGCCAAGAGGTTGATATAAGAAATCTAATTAGTTACTTACGCTTAACCTTATAAACTTTTAGCGATTGTTATCCGCTTCTACTATTTGACTAAATTTGATTCTATTTAGTCTTCACAAACTTAGGGCACCACTTCGCCCGTTACTTAAACTTAAAAGTATATAAATTCCTTAAGCGACTTTTCTCCACTAACCTCCTTTTTGGAAACTCTCACTTTATATACTTTACTCATATTTTATGCCGACTATCTAAACTGTAACTCACTCACTACGTTTTCGTAGTTGACACTTTATCTCATGTTTCAGGAAACGAAATGTAAGGACGTTATGCGCATACCTCTTGAATGGGTCAGGAAGGTCACGTGATTGAGAATCGGGAAGACTTTGTTTAGTCACTTTGGGAATGTCTTTTGAAGTACTATATACATTAATATGGTTGTACTGTATTGTTAAATACTTGGTTATTTTTGAACTTTGTAAACGTTTTATGACTTCAATGACTTAAAAACCGTTGTATTTATTATATCTCGTGTAATGATATCTTTGCTCTTCACATCTCGTGTTTCCGCTTTAGCGGGGTGTGACAATTTGTTATTTTGGACATTCTTTCTATAGCGCGGAAGCTCTGCCGGATTTTAGTCAAAACCGACCCACCTCCGTCCGAGCTATCTTTTCACCGCCTCATTTTCACGTGAGTTACATCCCCACTTATTTACTGTTTTCAAATATCTTTTGGGGGAAACAAGAGGTCTAAATGAACTGTTATGAACTTTCGTACAATTATGAACTCTATTGAACGTTTTTGTGAAACTTATGCTTATTTAGTTTTATGGCCGTTTGGCCTATGATAAACTAATGGTTCGCCACCTTTATTCGGCTCTTGGTTCAAAAATATATCAAACTTATTTAATGCCATTCTCGGCACTCGTATGTACTTTGATTGATCGTATAACTATCGTGACTCTTGAGGGATATAACTAACCATAAGTGACTACTATTTTAGAAACAGAGTTCAAAGTGCCCCGTTTTAGAGTTCAGAAACATTACACTATTAGCAATAGCCGTTAGTATTATGGGTATCGATACTTAGGAGAGGTCACTCCTTGCTTGAGGTTCGCGACCTAAGTACATATTACTAGAATCAGAGAAACTCCATTATTGTGAAACTTTGGGGCGTGTTCTGACCAGAAAATCGGTTTAGTGTGAACACTTAAGTTATTATACCAAGTAGTCGTTATACATGTTTTCAATCATAGTTACTTATCATGCGCGTATAGAGTTATACGACTTCCGCATCTATCTTTTAATCAACTGTTTTGGTTCGAATTATTCTTTAAGTCTTGTTCTACTTTTAGAAACTTCTAAGTATAGATATACTTAACTCAAAACCTTTTTAGTCGAGGACTAGAAAACTGTAACTCACTCACTACTTTATTGTAGTTGACACTTTATCTCTTGTTTTCAGGAAATCAAATGTAAGATACGAAGTGCATTATGTGGATGGGTTTGGAATGTCACGTGAAGTCATGAATCGGGAGAAGACCTATTTTGAATATATTTTGGGAATTTTATCAAACAATTTACTATGTTATCTCGTTATGTACTTTTCAATGCTTGGTTATCGTTAAACTGTAAACTCTTGTTTTATTCGTAATGACTTGAAACCGTATGTTTTTATTTATAACTCGTGTGATGATATCTTGGCTCTTCACATTCCGTGTTTCCGCTTTAGCGGGGTGTGACATATTTATTTTGAAAATCACGTGTCTACCCAACCGTTCGTTCTAATCTTGTCACGAGTCACCATGACAACATTATCAATCTATTTATGAAATAATAACTTAACGGTTCCTTATCGGGACATGTAAAGCCACATGGAATGAGTGACACTTTATACGAATTGATGTGTCTGAAATAATACATATTTTGTAGCCACATTTATCGTATTTAAGCATCATTATCTGCAACTTTTGTTATGATTTGGTATATTTTTAGTTAGAATTGCAGATTAATGTTATATTTGGGCCACGGAGCGAAAAGGAGCTGAAACTGGCTTGAAACGGAGACAAACGAGCAGAAAATACGAAGTTTGAGAAACAGCCGGCGGCTGAAATCCCTTAGCCGGCGGCTGAATTAAAGTTTTCATTAAATTGTTTTAAACGTGCCGCGGAAGCAACTTTTGGGCCCGTGTGTGTCAGCCGGCGGCTGAAATGAGCCAGCCGACGGCTGAATTGGAAATTTCAGTAATCAGAGTTTTAGTCGAATACGTTTTTCCGCTTGGCTTTTGCTTATAAATACAAGATCAAAACGTCCAGAAAATATACTTTTCCATTATTTTCACCTGCATTCATCTTGGAGAGCTGAACGAAGAGTCCTAGAAGCCATCAAACACTTGGAAGCTTTTGGTTAATCTCTTTTAACCAACTTTGATTTTAGTAATTGTTTTGATTTAAGTTATTTACATTATTATTCTTGATACAATGATTTGTTTAAAGACCTATTTTGTTATTTGCTTACAATCCAACATGAGCTAAACTCTTTAAGCGATTGCTTGGATTGTTGAACCTGGATTTATGTTTTAATCAAGTTTATGTTTGAACTTATTGATTTTTCCATTATTATTTACGTTTAATCGCGATCCATGTTTATTCAAAGTTATTAAATTTACTACTTAGCGTAATTGATAGATCTATAGCATAACTAGCGTTCTTATATGATTTATTGGTTATTTACAATTATATGATTTATTAGATAATTGTAGCTTGAGACTTAATTGAGATAGGCTAAGAGATTAGTAATTTAATAAATTGAATGAACATGACAATTATATCAGGATTGAATAATTGAGACTTTTGTTAATTCGTAGTCGACAGATTAAATTGTAAATAATAGTGAACTTAAAGCACAATTTAGAGTGGATAAATCTAAGATAACTCTTGATGTACGAATAATCGTATGATCTTTCTCTAAAATTGTAGGATTAGATAACTCTAGCGGGAAATCTAGTTATCATAGGAATCACAGTTAAATCAATCAAACATATTCTTGTTAATTCATAATCCAGGTGAAACGTAATTCCAAGTAATCGTTGCTTTTAAATCTGATTAATTCTCAAATACTTTTCGAAACAGTTTTTCATCCGCAATCCATTTAGTTAATTAAATTGTTATTTAATTTAGTTATTTGTTTTCTGAATTATGTTCTCTCAGAACTAAAACGTCCCCCATATTTAATTGCTTTTATTAGTTTAATTACATAATTTGAGATAACGGATATTAATACACGTTCCCTGAGTTCGATCCGGACTTACTAATTCTATATTTACGTACGATCAGGTACACTGCCTGTTTTGTGTGTTAATATACGTTGGTAAAAATCCTTTTCTAAACTTTAATAAATTTTATGTTATAAAATACACATCAAGTTTTTGGCGCCGCTGCCGGGGAAAACGTCCAGAAAATATACTTTTCCATTATTTTCAGGAAATTTTCACACATCAAGTTTAATTGCTATTTTTATTCGTGATTTTGAATTTGTAATTACTCGATCCTTTCGGAAAGATTTATCTTTCTGGAAGTTGCATTCTTTTTGTATTACGTGATAATTGTTAATTGGACTAATCGGATTTTTGAAGTTACAATTTTTCAGGAAATTTTCACACAGCAGCTTTTTGACCGCCGGCTGAACAAAAACAGCCGCCGGCTGATTTCCAGCCGCCGGCTGAATTTAGCCAGCCGCCGGCTGATTAGCAGCTGTTGGTTATTTTTCGTTTTATTGTAATTTTAATTTTTCGGTTTGTTTAATTTTCAGTTATCACGGGCTACTGACATATTATCTTCTGTTCTATTAGGTTTTGCATGACCCGGAGTTCAAATCCAAATCTTGTAGAGCCTTTCGAAGATCCGGAGAAAGCCTTTCGCATTCGACGCAGACTGTTTTCCCCAAAAGCTCAACCACTCACCAGTTTTAAAGTTCACCAAAACGAAAGTTTCAAGTCTGATTTTATGCAATATTCTGACGAGGAATATAACCAGCTATCTGATCAAGAGGACGAGAAACCAATCCCTAATTCACCAGTTACCATATCAGATTCTGAGTCATCAGAGTCAACTGAAGAATCGGAGCACGAAATGGCAGTCAACATCAATGAGATCACTTTGGAGGAGTACTATGCTCTTACCCCGAATGTTGCAACAGACATTCCCAACCCTGCTATCACTCGAGGAGCAGACTTCCAGCTTAAGGGCCAGTTTCTCAAAGAACTTCGAGAGAACCCTTTTAATGGAGATGAGAATGAAGATGCTAATGTTCATGTGGAAAAGGTTATCGAGATTGCTGATGCTTACACCATACCAGGTGTGACAAAGGAGGCTGTTATGTTACGGGTGTTTCCGATGACACTCAAGGGAAACGCGAAAAGGTGGATTGGGAATGAACCGGCCAATTCCATCACTACTTGGGCCGATCTGAGGGCCAAGTTTTTGAAGAACTACTGTCCCCCTTCAAAAACCTCTAAGATGATTGATGATATCAGGAACTTCACACAAGATATTGGTGAATCACTTTATCAGGCATGGGAGCGTTACAAAGACATGTTACACAAATGCCCCCAGCATGATCTCAACACTCAGTAAGTCATCAAGACATTTTACAAGGGGGTTGATCGTCAAACTCGTAACGAGTTAGACTCTGAAGGCAAAATTCCACGGAAAATCCCGGCTGATGCTTGGAGTGCTATTGAAAAATCTGCTAAACACTCCAAACTGTGGGAAGACGGTGGTAAGGGACGACGGCAAATGGCTGATAACAGCGACGGTCTCGCTGCTATAACAAACAAACTGGATGCTATGGGAAGAGACATCAAGCGCGTCAACGAGAAAGTACATGCTATTCAAGTTGGTTGCGAAATTTGCAACGGTTACCATCTAGCCAAAGATTGCCCTAGGAAAGATGAGGAAGAAGCTACTGAGGAGGTAATGTATGGAGATTACCAAGGAGGAGACAGGAATAACAACAACTATCGCCAAGGAGGAGACAACAATGGTTATCGCAAGCCCTACAACAACAATCAGGGAAATTCAAACGGGCAGAAACCATATAGGCAAGGACCACCTGGGTTCTATGCTAAGGAAGCTCCTAAGGCGCCGTTTCCACCAAAGGATGATTTGCAGGAACTGATGAAACAACTAATGACAACTAATAATCAGTTTATGCAAACCACGATCAAGCGAATGGATGACACTGATTCCATCATCCGTAACCAAAGTGCTTCGATCAAGCAACTCGAAGGGACTATGGGACAACTAGCAAAAGTAGTGCAAGAAAGATTTCCGGGACAGCTACCGAGCTTCACGGAAACGAATCCTCGAGATCATGTCAAAGCAGTTACCACCCGAAGTGGTAAAACTCTCAATCCTTCTTTTACAGGTGTTACTAACAATTTTTCTTCTGATTTTGCACAGGTTAATAAAGAAGACGGACAAGAGAACGCAGACAAACCGCTGAATTCTGCTACTGCTGAATTTCAGCCGACGGTTGCCCAAAATCAGCCGGCGGCTGACAGCCAGCCGGCGGCCAATTCTAGCCAGCCGGCGGCTGACCCACGGATTTCGAAAACGATTACTCCAGCTGCTACTACGAAGCCGAAAATCACACCGGTGAATAAGGACTTCACACCTGCTGTTCCATATCCTGCTGCTCTGAAGAAAGACAAAGATGCTGTTACTTATCACAAATTTCTGGAGAACATGAAGCAGCTTCACATCAATATTCCGTTCATTGAGGCGATTGCTCAAATGCCGAAGTACGCGAAATATTTGAAGGATCTTGTGACAAATAAGAGTAAGCTAGAAGACGCTTCCAAGGTCACCATGAATGCCCGTTGTTCCGCACTGATGCAAAACAAGTTGCCTCCGAAATTAAGCGATCCAGGCGCTATTTCTATTCCTTGTTTAATTGGCAATTTAACTGTGAATAATGCATTAGCTGATCTAGGAGCAAGTATTTCTTTGATGCCATATTCAATGTATGCTAGATTAGGTTTAGGAGAACCAAGACCTATTCCTATGTGCATTGAATTAGCTGACCGCTCTGTCCAATATCCTAGGGGAGTCGTTGAAAATGTTCTTGTTAAAGTAGATAAATTTGTGTTCCCTTGTGATTTTGTCATTCTTGATATGGTAGAGGACCCTAGAGTACCGATCATCCTAGGACGTCCATTTTTAGCTACATCTCACTCCTTAATTGATGTCTTTAACCGTAGAATCACTATGCAAGTAGGAGATGAGAAAGTCGTTTTTAATGTTAATGATTCAATGGAATATCCTTCTGCAGTAGATGATACTTGTTATTATTTAAATGCATATGACATTTCCGATGATGAGTTTGTGCAGATGTTACTGGAGGATGATCAGACTGACTCGTTCATTAACGAAGGCTGGAGTGGAGATTTTGATTCTGCAAAAGAGCTAGCTGAATTTGATATGCTACTGGAGGAGGTCAAATCTACACTAATCACCGAAAATCAGGAAACGAACGAAGAAAAACCGCCAGCAAAAGCCAGCCGGCGGCTGTCTAAGGCCAGCCGGCGGCTGAAGAGTTGCCAGCCGGCGGCTACAGATTTTAAGCCGGCGGCTGATTTGCCCAGTACAGGGATTTCGGTTCACGGTGTCCCATGTTCACGAGCTGAGATCATGGAAATTAAAACATCGATCGAAGAACCACCCAAACTGGAATTGAAACCACTTCCGTCTCATCTGGAGTATGCATATTTGCAAGGTACGAGCGACTTACCTGTTATTATTTCTTCTAACTTATCTTGTGGGGAGAAAGATCGTTTATTGCAGGTACTTAAAGCTCACAAGCAAGCTCTGGCATGGAAGATTACTGACATTCGGGGGATTAATCCATCATTTTGCACACACAAAATTCTAATGGAGACAGATTTCAAGCCGGTTGTTCAACCGCTTCGACGTCTAAACCCGAAAGTAAAGGATGTGGTGAGGAAGGAAATTATCAAGTTGCTGGATTCAGGACTCATATACCCTATTTCTGACAGTCCATGGGTGAGTCCGGTGCATGTGGTTCCGAAAAAGGGAGGTATGACAGTCGTTGCCAACGAAAAGAACGAACTAATTCCTACACGAACGGTAACAGGGTGGCGTGTATGCATTGACTACCGAAAGTTAAATGACGCCACCCGCAAAGATCATTTCCCTTTACCATTTGTTGATCAAATGCTTGAACGGTTAGCCGGGAAAGCCTTTTATTGCTTTTTAGATGGTTTTTCAGGTTATTTCCAGATTCCTATTGAGCCGGAAGACCAGGATAAGACCACTTTCACGTGTCCCTTTGGCACGTTTGCTTATCGAAGGATGCCATTCGGTCTGTGCAATGCACCTGCTACATTTCAGCGGTGTATGATGGCAATCTTTCACGATATGGTGGAGCAATTCATGGAGATCTTCATGGACGACTTTTCGGTCTTTGGAGACTCATTTGATTCATGCTTGGAACACTTGGAGAAAATGTTGGCGAGATGTGAACAGTCTAATTTGGTGCTTAACTGGGAGAAGTGCCACTTCATGGTCCGCGAAGGAATTGTTCTCGGACACAAAATCTCAAGTGCGGGGATCGAGGTGGATCAATCAAAAATTGAGGCCATTGCGAAATTACCCCCACCAACGAATGTCAAGTCGGTAAGGAGTTTTCTAGGTCACGCAGGTTTTTATAGACGTTTTATAAAAGATTTTTCTAATATTGCGCGACCTATGAATCAACTCCTCGAAAAAGATTGTAAATTTGATTTTTCTTCTTCTTGTTTAACTGCATTTAACATTTTGAAGGAAAGATTGATTTCAGCACCGATTATGACTAGTCCCAATTGGGATTTACCGTTTGAGCTAATGTGTGATGCAAGCGATTACGCGGTCGGAGCAGTTTTAGGACAGAGGATTGAGAAGAGATTTAAACCAATCTATTACGCAAGCAAGACCCTTACAGATGCGCAGGAAAATTACACCACCACTGAAAAAGAACTGCTAGCTGTTGTCTTTGCTTTTGATAAATTTAGATCTTATTTAATCATGTCTAAAACTATTGTATTTACTGACCATTCTGCTTTGAAGTTTTTGTTTAGCAAAAAGGATGCCAAACCACGATTACTCCGCTGGATTTTACTTTTGCAGGAATTTGACATTGAAATTCAGGACAAGAAGGGAGCGGAGAATTTGGCGGCAGATCATTTGTCTAGGTTGGAAAACCCGGAATTGGAAAAGCTGGATGAGTCGGTCATACGAGACACTTTTCCCGACGAAGCTCTCATGACGGTTAAAGTAAGTGACGAGGTACCTTGGTTTGCGGATATTGCTAATTATTTGGTTGCCAAAACACTTCCCACGAATAAAACTTATCAGCAAAAGAAGCGATTCTTTGCTGATTTGAAACATTATTTTTGGGAAGACCCGTTTTTGTTTCGTGCTTGTGCAGATGGCGTTATTCGGAGATGTGTTTCTGGAGCTGAAAAAGACAAGATCTTACGCCATTGCCATTCGGGACCTGTAGGAGGACATCATGCTGCGAATTTCACAGCTAAACGTGTTTTTGATGTCGGGTTCTACTGGCCATCAGTGTACAAGGATGCTCAGGATCATGTGAAGAAATGTGACGCTTGTCAACGGACTGGTAATATTTCTTCACGCGACGAGATGCCACAAACGGGCATCCAGGTATGTGAAATTTTCGATGTTTGGGGTATTGATTTTATGGGACCCTTTCCTTCAAGTCGGGGAAATAAATATATTTTAGTAGCTGTCGACTACGTATCAAAGTGGGCTGAAGCGAAAGCTTTACCCACCAATGATGCGCGAGTCGTCGTTCATTTTTTGAAACAATTATTTTCCCGGTTTGGTACCCCTAAAGCTTTAATTAGTGATAGGGGTACACATTTTTGTAACGCCCAACTTGAGAAGGTGTTAAAAAGATATGGTGTAAACCATAAATTTTCAACAACTTATCACCCCCAAACGAGCGGACAGGTCGAGGTTACCAACCGAGGCTTGAAGCGCATTTTGGAAAAGTCGGTCGGTGCAAATCGTAAGGATTGGTCCGATAAATTAGACGATGCTCTTTGGGCACATAGGACTGCATTTAAAACTCCTATTGGTTGTACTCCTTATCGTTTGATTTATGGTAAAGCATGTCACTTACCCGTGGAAATTGAGCATAAAGCTTATTGGGCTTTAAAGGCCGCCAATATGGAAATGATTCCTGCAGGGAAGAACAGGTTCCACCAGATCCAGGAGTTAGACGAGTTGCGCATGAACGCTTATGAGAACTCGCTATTTTACAAGGAACGGACGAAGAAATGGCACGATAAACGAATCAAGACGGATAGGAACTTTATCGACGGCGATATGGTACTCCTATACAATTCCAGATTGAAGTTATTTCCGGGGAAATTACGGTCAAGGTGGTCGGGACCGTATATCGTGCTAGATGTGTTCCCCTACGGTACGGTGGAGATCGCCAATGAAAAGGGCGAGAGTTTTAAAGTAAATGGGCATCGTTTAAAGAAATATTATGCCGATGGCCGCGACAACCAGTTTGATGTATTTGGAGACGACGAGGAGCTCGATCTCCATGAACGTGACGGTTAAACAAACTTGGTTTGAGTCGAGCTTAACGACTCATCACTAAACAAATAGCGCTTACGGGAGACAACCCGCTTCTTTTCCCTTTCTTTTATTGTTATTTTGTTTAGAAAAATAAGAAAATACAAAAAAAAATCAGAAAACCAACAAAAACCAAAAAAAAAAAAAAAAAAAATCAGAAAAACAACAAAAACAAAAAAAAATATATGTACACTACGCGTTTTTATTTTTTTCTTTTAATTTTTGAATTTTTGTTTCAGGTCACCTTAGATCATCATATGAGAGCGGCTAAACATATCGGACACCAGGTTAGATCGTACTAAGTCACCGAACGAAAAAAACAATTTTTTTGGAACAGACAGTTTTAACCGGCGGCCAAATTTTTAACTAATAAAATTGGCGGCGGCTGAAACTAGCCGACGGCTAAACATATCCAGCCGCCGGCTGACAACGCAGCAGCTAAAATTTTTTGGCAACGGCTGAAATCAGCCGACGGCCAAAATATTCCAGCCGCCGGCTGAAAGAACCCAGTTTTAAAATTTTGTTTTTATAAATCGTTTTTTTTTTCTCTTATTCACATCCACACACACAATATTATCTTAACCGGCGGCTGAGCGATTTTGTCCCCATTTTCGTTCGTTTTTCTTCAATTTTTCATCTAAATCTCTTATTCAAACACCAAGGTATGGATTACTCACTCCTCTTTCTTGTTTTTCTTTGATTTTTCATGAAGAACACCATTTGGGGGTTTTGAAAATCCGAGATTGTTAGTGCTTAATTTTACAATTAATTGATAGGATTCATTCCTTAGATGATTTGTATGCTTAGGCTTAGTTCAATTTACGATTTCCTTGGTTTAATTTTGCTTAGAGATTGTTGAAATTTGGGGTTTTTGCTAGGACTCTTTGTAACTTGGTTTAATTTAATTTGTGAGTAGGATTTATTATTGCTACAACTTATTAGTTACATCAAGTTTAAAAATCAAAGTCCCATGTTTAATTGACGAGAAGGGTTAGTTATGTATGTGTGTATGGACTTGTTAATTGAATTTTTGGTGGAATTTGGTTATTAACATGTGAAATGGATGGTAGAATACGGGATTGGTCTAACAGATTTGCGAGATTTTTTTTTGTGCATTGTGGCGATTTGCATGATATTTTTGATAGGGATTTTAAACAGCGGCTAGAACGGTTCACAGTAATGCATAATCTGTCCAGTTGTGGCCAGCCGGCGGCTGATATTAGCCAGCCGGCGGCTAAACTGCCAACCGGCGGCTGTTTTCAGCCAGCCGGCGGCTAAAAGCTTCTGCCCAGATTTTTATTGCTCGCTGTTTCGGCTGTTTGTTGCGGTTCCCTATTTTCTCGCACTGTTTTATCTGACTAATATGGTTATTCTAATTTGGTTTATGCAGACTATGGCCGATGAAAATGAACAACAGGAGGTTCCCGATCATTTCCCCCTTTATGACATCGGTCATTACTTCCTCCGCGTATCCGAAGCAAGACGCGGAGTCACTTATCAGCAGAGGCAGGAATTTCGGGATAAGTTAGCCACCTTACAGCAATACCCGGTGTATGCCCCTAGCGGTATTGACTGGAATTTTTTGGCCACGGTCCGCCCACACGACTCCCGTTATCAATCGGGAGCTGCTGAGATCAGGGACATGTTGGCATTTGATTTTCGGGGCTTTCACTGTAGAGCATGGGAGAGGTTGTTTTCTATCAACCAGCAGATCCACATCGAAGCTACTTATGAGTTCTTTAGCTCTTTTACCTTCAACCACAGAGACCCCAACCCTACCAAAAAAACCATACAGTTTCTTCTTGGGGGCGAATATAGGCGGATGACATTGTCAGAGTTTGGGGTAACACTGGGATTATATGAGGCTGCTGACATTTCACACCCGGATTTCGCTGGGTTTTTGGCTGAGGGAATTAAGGCTCCGGATTACAGTGAAAACGCGGGCATTTGGGCCAACGTTGCTAGTGGAGAATACACCGCCCGCCCTTCCTACACACAGATTAGGGACCCGAAAGTTCGGGCTATTTTCGCCATGGTTTGTTTATATGTGATTGGTAGGAAATCTGGATTGGAAAAATGCCACAAGGAGGAATTATTTTGGCTAGGATGCATTGTTCAAAAGAGGCCGGTGAATGTTCCTTATATCTTGGCTCGATGGATGACCAACATCCTGAAGGGCGCCCGGCCCGGCAGTGTGATCCGAGGAGGACACTTTGTCACCGCCATTGGCAACCGTTTAGCCTTCCAGGGACCGGGCTTTGATAGTTGTACTTTGTTGACACCAGGGATGCGTTTATATGGGGCGGCTTGGTTTAAGTCTTCGAATATAGTGAGCCGGTTTGTTACCCTAGAGGGTGAGGTGACTCATAGATGGGTCGCTATTAGAGGGGTTGTTGGTGCTGATGAGTCAGATGATGAGGAGGGTCCACAAGGATTCGAGGAGGCCCCACCACAGGATGAGGTTCCACCGGGTCAGGGGTTCGATTTTTCGGGTCAGATGGCGGCTTTGACAGCCAGTATGGGACAGATGGCGTCCCGGTTTGACTCATTTGCGGACCGTATGGAGGGTCGTTACTGCGACCTCAGCCACGATGTCACCTACATCCGCAACCAGGTGGGGCAGATGTATTCAGAGTTCGATAGTCGGAACCGCTATCAGGACGAGGTTCTTTACCAGTACCATCAGCGTGCCGGTTTGAGTTACCAGGCCTATGACGGTTCTTATCATTCATTTGATAGTGTCACGCCTATGGATCAGGACCAGCCATCATCTTCCACTTATGCGGATCGCCACCACCTGTGGTCCGCTCATCCTTACGAGTACCAGCCTCCTACCGAGGCACAGAGACAGCAGGAGGAGGAGGAGCGGAGAGCCGCTTGGAGCCGACAGGGCCCTTGGCCTGATATGTGATGATCTTGGGTTATGTTGTATTTTTGTTTAAGACTATTTTTATTTTTATTTGTATTTTTATTTCGTATGGATAATTTGTTTGAGATTTTTGTATTTGGCTTATGTGCTTCTTATGCTTATTTTATTGTGGTACTTAATATGTGTGCATCTGTTTCCCATTTTAGAATTTCTACCATTTTAGTGGAAGTAATGCCGAAAATCCAAATTTTCAAAGGAAGCTATGCAGATTTTTTGAGGAGGTTACGCTTGTCCAGCCATACATCCTTTCCATTGCTAATTCCTTTTACAGCATTCGACATTTAAATGGGGGAGCATTTTCTATTCCTTTCTTTTTTTCTTTTTGCACTTACTTGCTGAATTT
This sequence comes from Senecio squalidus, assembly GCA_910822075.1. NCBI lineage: Eukaryota > Viridiplantae > Streptophyta > Magnoliopsida > Asterales > Asteraceae > Senecio > Senecio squalidus. The sequence continues at coordinate 46,293,551 of CAJVGC010000582.1, read as the reverse complement.
TATTTACAATGAGGACATTGTATTGTTTAAGTGTGGGGAAGGGGTTAGGATTGAATCTATTTGTCCTTAGGAACAATTTGTGTGAAAATTTTAAAATTTTTGACACATTTTTCGTAATTAGTTTTAACTAGTTGCATAACTAGGCACACCTACCCATTTCAATTTTTGTGAGGATTTGAGCCATTATAGCATACATTTTATATGCTTTTATCTTCATTTGTTATGTGTGCCGGTGACTTGTAAACTTTAGAACTTGACACTGTATACGCTTCGAGGCTATGAATGAGCATAAGTTTTTACTTATCAGTAACTAGGAAAGAGGCAAAAGAATTAGGATTGTTAAACAGTTGATTGGCCTATTCGTTTCTTATAGTCGATAACTACACTGGTTATTTGACTCACACTACCTATCGAGCACTCATTTTTAGTGTTTTTGACGTTTAGATACCATATTTGCGCCAAACCTTTTTCTTTTATCACCTTTCCAGATATATTCCATAAATTGAGCCTAATTTATAAGTCGTTTAATCCAAATATTTTAGTTGAAAATTCCCTCTTTCTTAACTTGATTGATTATTAGACGGAACGTTATATGTGATGGCATGGAGTTGATTAATTTACTTAAGTTCACGAAGAAAAGTTATTGGTGGATATAAGTTAAGAATTATTCAGGATATTTGATGGACCTTTTGAGCGGTGTCTTTAGTAAAAAAAAAAAAAAAAAGATATAAAAAAACAAAAGAATAGTTATTAAAGCCCGTACGAGGTAGCCAATATTTGTTAAAGTTGTTTGACGTTATTTGCGAGAAATAAAAATATTCTCAATTGAAGTGTTAAAGTTATTTGACGAAGTTTGCGAGAAATAAAAATTCTCAATTGGAGCGTTGAAGAATTAAGACGAAATTTGGTCTTAGAAGTTTCATCAGAGTGAGCCATTAGGGATAGTTAATCAAGTTTTGAAAGTAATATAATTTTTGACTAAAATGTTTGGATTTGTAGACTAATTGGAAGTTGATTGTTTCATATCATTCATATTATTTCACCTCCATCATATTTTCCATTATTTTACCCATCACCCATTGATATGACCATAAGCCCTCTGAACTAGTTACTTAGACTCTATTGGTGGAGAAGCGTATCGTTATCAAGCCTATGATAGAATACTTGTCATGACTGAGCTTTGAGCGATTTCACATATATATTACACTTAGATTAGCTTTTTGAGTGATTGAGTGTTATACTTCCCAAATCGTGAGATGTTTAGTTATGCATTTAAATTTTGGCTTGGTAATAATTAAATTCATCTTCGTAAATAAATTTTTTGTAATTTACTCGACTCGTTGGGTATTTTATTTTTATTGAAGATGTTTGTTTTGTTCTAGATTTAACAGTTTACTTGAGGACAAGTAAGATTCAAGTGTGGGTAATTTGATGTGTCTGAAATAATACATATTTTGTAGCCACATTTATCGTATTTAAGCATCATTATCTGCAACTTTTGTTATGATTTGGTATATTTTTAGTTAGAATTGCAGATTAATGTTATATTTGGGCCACGGAGCGAAAAGGAGCTGAAACTGGCTTGAAACGGAGACAAACGAGCAGAAAATACGAAGTTTGAGAAACAGCCGGCGGCTGAAATCCCTTAGCCGGCGGCTGAATTAAAGTTTTCATTAAATTGTTTTAAACGTGCCGCGGAAGCAACTTTTGGGCCCGTGTGTGTCAGCCGGCGGCTGAAATGAGCCAGCCGACGGCTGAATTGGAAATTTCAGTAATCAGAGTTTTAGTCGAATACGTTTTTCCGCTTGGCTTTTGCTTATAAATACAAGATCAAAACGTCCAGAAAATATACTTTTCCATTATTTTCACCTGCATTCATCTTGGAGAGCTGAACGAAGAGTCCTAGAAGCCATCAAACACTTGGAAGCTTTTGGTTAATCTCTTTTAACCAACTTTGATTTTAGTAATTGTTTTGATTTAAGTTATTTACATTATTATTCTTGATACAATGATTTGTTTAAAGACCTATTTTGTTATTTGCTTACAATCCAACATGAGCTAAACTCTTTAAGCGATTGCTTGGATTGTTGAACCTGGATTTATGTTTTAATCAAGTTTATGTTTGAACTTATTGATTTTTCCATTATTATTTACGTTTAATCGCGATCCATGTTTATTCAAAGTTATTAAATTTACTACTTAGCGTAATTGATAGATCTATAGCATAACTAGCGTTCTTATATGATTTATTGGTTATTTACAATTATATGATTTATTAGATAATTGTAGCTTGAGACTTAATTGAGATAGGCTAAGAGATTAGTAATTTAATAAATTGAATGAACATGACAATTATATCAGGATTGAATAATTGAGACTTTTGTTAATTCGTAGTCGACAGATTAAATTGTAAATAATAGTGAACTTAAAGCACAATTTAGAGTGGATAAATCTAAGATAACTCTTGATGTACGAATAATCGTATGATCTTTCTCTAAAATTGTAGGATTAGATAACTCTAGCGGGAAATCTAGTTATCATAGGAATCACAGTTAAATCAATCAAACATATTCTTGTTAATTCATAATCCAGGTGAAACGTAATTCCAAGTAATCGTTGCTTTTAAATCTGATTAATTCTCAAATACTTTTCGAAACAGTTTTTCATCCGCAATCCATTTAGTTAATTAAATTGTTATTTAATTTAGTTATTTGTTTTCTGAATTATGTTCTCTCAGAACTAAAACGTCCCCCATATTTAATTGCTTTTATTAGTTTAATTACATAATTTGAGATAACGGATATTAATACACGTTCCCTGAGTTCGATCCGGACTTACTAATTCTATATTTACGTACGATCAGGTACACTGCCTGTTTTGTGTGTTAATATACGTTGGTAAAAATCCTTTTCTAAACTTTAATAAATTTTATGTTATAAAATACACATCACGAATCACCGTTGCAATTACCACAATCACACATGTTCTTTACCGGGTTGTTTCGGGACTTTTTCGGAGCTGTTTTGGGACTAATTCGGGGCTGATTCAGGACTGTTTCGGGGCTGTTTTGGTAGGGATTTCCGAGACACGGTTTTTGACACATAAAATACTTTTAGCTTAGTCATTTCCAAATCTACACATGATCACAAATTCTCGTTAGTACACCAAATGATCAATATTAAGTCATATGATTTTACAACAAAACTTAAACAACTTTTATGCAAACATACATGTCATACCAATAATATTTCAAATCATTTAACGATATTTTCAAAAAGACTTATACGAAATTTGTAAAAACGGTCAAAAGATACACATACGAGAAGAACAATGAATTTGTATCAATAATCACAAGAAACATGTATCGAAGGAAGAGGCAAAACAATAAGGTGAGTTTCGAATAAAAAGAATGTTTAAGATAGACATATGTGCAAATATATTACGAACCAAATAATATTTATTAAAAAGATAAGATATCCGAACAAATGATCAAAAGAAGCATATATCGAAATAAATATGAAGTTCACATAAAGAAGCTTTTAATCGAAAGAATGTTTATTAGAGAAATGAGTTATCAAATAAACAACATACGAACGGAATGAATACTTAAAAGAAAGCTAAGAATATTCATAGAATCAAAATAATCAATATAACAAATAATCAATCGAACAAGACACCAAATATACATATAATATATAGAACATCCGTACCAACAATAATACGAACAAGAGGAAAAAATAATTAAAAGAGACTTGGAATATCCGTACCTCAAATTCCAATGAAAAGCATTCGATTCGAATAAAGTTTACTGAATAAACGATCACCGAAAGATATCTAACAAACGAAAATATTAGGACATAATCAAATAGGAAATTTGTAATATCCACTTACATCTTATATACATAATATTATTTTCTAATTGAGTTATGATGTGTTAAAATATATATATTCATATATTGTTGTGATTTATCAAATACTCATCAAAATTTTAAAGAACATAAGATATATATTTTTACAAGAAATTTTTAGTATGATCTTTAGTTGACGAAACATGATTTAAATTGATTAATTTTGAAAGGAAAAACAAAAGAAAACTTTCTTAAACATACCTTAAAACTTGTGTGATGATTTACCATTCTCTTCTACTTCAAAATGGATCAATTACACTTATTTTTTTAATCAATTTGGATGAAAAAAAAGATGCAGAATTTTGGGTCTAGAAAATCAATGGGAGAAATGGAGAAACTCAAAAATGTTTTATTAAAATGTAACATAAGAAGGAATGGATGGTCTCATATTAATAATGTCATTAATTTAGTGATAAATAATGATTAAAAGTAATAATATAGTTATTTAGTTATTGTATCCAAATGTCTTTTTATGAATCTAGACATGTTTAAAATGTAAGATTAAATCATACATTTATTTAGTTGTTTAAAATATTTAAGCTAATTATCAAAGAAGAATCAAATGTTGAAAGTATTAGAATACAATATTTTAAGTATTCATTATTCATATGACAAAATAATATTTAACTTATGTTAACTTTATTATTTAACAACTTAAGATAAAATAAATAATATTAAACTTAGAAAAATTATAAACTTAATGACATAATCACTATTAAAATACTTGACTTATAAATAGAATATATTTACACTCGAACGTATCTTATTGCTTATTTATCAAAATATGTATTTAAATTTTTGGGATATTACAGGCTCACTTATGCGCATTGGGTCAGTTTCACCCGTTTCATTCCCGTTCGCCTCACTTTCTTCCTCTCCCCCGTACTTAAAACCCGATGGTGTAGAAATTGGATTAACATGCTCCAACCGATTTTTTGGTATTTGGTACTTCGGTCCTTGGCTCGATTGACCCCCTTGATTGTTTGAATTGAATGGCCTCGGGTTGGGTTGGGTGGAACTTGGAATTTGACCCGCTGGCCGATTTAAAAACCGATCATTCATTCTTTCAAATCTCCTTTCCAAATCCTGAACGCTCGCCTGGGCGTTTCTTTGCACTTGATCGATCTTTTCATGGAGTCCTTTCAACGAGTTAGCCACTAAGTCATTTTTCGCTCCTTGCATGTGGATGAAATCCTTCAAAAGTTCCTTTATGGTTGGGTCATCCTCTTCGTTTCTCCTAGACTGATTTTGCCCTTCATTTCTGTTATCCCGGTTTTGATCACCATATCCGAAATTTCCTCTCCCCTGTTGTTGACGATTCTGATAATCATTACGGTTTTGATAACCATAATTCGCATAATTCAATTCTTCAACCTTTGGCTCACAATCCTCCGTGTAGTGAGGTCCTCCACACTTCTTACACCCGTTCCTAGCTAAATGAACATCCTTCTCCAATCGACCCAATCAACTCTTCATTTCATCCGCTAGTGACTTGATCTCGTTCACAATCTCGTTATTTCCGCCATTAATCCCTTCAACTTGGTTTACCTAGCCTCTAACTTTCCTATTTTTGTTGACTCGATCCCTAGCAAAACCGGCTTGTACATGGTCTTCCATCATCCTATGAGCCTCGTTGGGTGATTTATACAAAAAACTGTCGCCACCCGCTAAATCTAAGTCGTGTTGAGAACGACTATCCAAACTGTAATAGATGATGTCTATGACTTCCTCTCGATCCAAATCATGTCCATGGCAATTTCTCAACAACTCCTTAAGTCTAACCCAAGCATCCATGATAGTCTCATTATCCCACTGTTGAAAAGTCCCAATCTGGTTTAGCAACTTCCTACGCAGAATGGGTGGAAAGAAACGGGTCACAAAGCTTTCTCTCATTTCTTCCCAACTCTCAATTGACCCCGGTTCTAACTCATTAAACCATGTTTTCGCTTCCCCCCGTTAAAGATGATGGAAATAGACTCAACATTACTCCTTCCTCACGTCCCTCTCCATATCTAAACATCTTACATGTTTCCATGAAATTCGCCACATGCCTATGCGGGTCGGCCTTAAAATGTCCGTCAAATGTGTTGTCTTAAATCATCTTGAGGTGATGACCTTTAACTGAAAAGTCATTCCCCAAATCCGGTGCAACAATAGCTGACCCATTCGTCGGTGGTACTACCCGGTTCCGGTTTACATAGGTATGTCGAATGGGTTGGGTGGGTTGTTAATAACTACTCCATTTGGGTTTCCGTTATACGCCATTTCCTCTTCAATAAACTAACTCTGCTTCCTCTTCGGAAGATTACTTATCACTAAAAACGACTGCTCCAAATCCTCGTTTCCTCAAAATTCTTTCCGGGTCAGAAAGCGGACTGTTCACTTGCTTCCCTTGGGACCTCGTGTACATTCACAATCAATAACCCGGAAATCGCAAAACTAACAAACAAACACCGTGAAATCTATTCAACACAAGTAAACAAATATAAACTAAAACCACAACTAAATCAAGTCCCCGAAAACGACGCCAAAAACTTGATGTGCGAAATCTAGTTTTCCGAAAATTGGCTTTTAACTAGACTACGACACCGGGCAGTGTACCCTTGTCGATCGTAGTAAAGTATGGGCAAATTCCGGGTTCGATCACGGGGACTATTTATAATTGAGATATTAGTATAAAAGTAACAAATAACACGTAACAAGTGGGTTTTAGTCTTAGGAAGACTTAAAGTAAAAACGACTAAAAGTGATTTGTAATTTAAATATGTATAAAGGACGCTTGCTTGGAACGTTCACGAATATATAATCTTTCCTAAGTATGAATTGATGATAAACTTCTAATGTAAAATCCTAAATTCCTTTCGAATACCGGATTTCTCCAATTATTTATCCATGTAACGATTCCTTTCGAATACCGTTAACTCCTAAAATAACCGTGCATAAAGTTTCAAGTCGATGTGTGAGAATTAACCTATAAACTTCCTTTCGAATAGCTTACTAATCAACAAACCGATTTCTCTTAATTTATCAATTAGCGTTTGTGTTTAATCTTATTTATTTCAATTACTAATAACGATTCCTTTCGAATACCATTAATTTTCTATCAACTAAAGACCGGTCGATATATTCATTCTTATTATGTCAAAATCGAATTCCTTTCGAATACCCGATTTCTCAATAAGAACATAAGTAATTTTATAATTTCTAAAATCTTAAACCCAAACGGATCCTCAATTAACCTCTATAAATCATAATCATACAAATTCATACTCAAGATTAATCATACACACAATAACATATCCAAGCAAACGTAAAGGAAAATTAGCTACGCATAATCTTAATAAAACACGAATAATAAATAAAATACATGATTATATTGAAATTAAAAGAGTAAAAGTTTGATACCAAAGTGAAATAGTGCTAGCAAATTGCTTCCAAAATCACAAAACGATGTAAAAGAAAGGAAAATACGACTAATGTTTCTTCTAAATTAAACCGAAAAATGACTTTGATTCCTTCTCTCCAATGATTATGCGATGATATATGATGATTTAGAGCTGATTATAGAGCCCTAAAGTAATGAAAAAGATAGTGTATGAAGTCCCAAAATCGTCCTTAAGAACTGCCAAGCAAAGACCTTTCACTTCCCGACTTAATTAGCATTGAAAAACGAAGTAACTGCTGCTGGAGGGGCCAGATGTGGTGCACTACTCCCTAGGTGCGGCGCATCTGGAGGTCAGTGGTGCCCGAATTGTTTGCTGCTGCTAGCTGTGTCGAGTAGGGTCCTTGCTGCGCCTCAACTAGCCCTTGTAGCTTCCGAACTTGTTTTTCTAAGCCTCTTTTAGTCCCGAAACAACTTCTTTTCATTCCAAACATATTAAAACACCTAAAACATAAAATTTATACAAAAATAAGTAATACGGGGCTATGCATTACGTTTCGATACAAAAACATAACGAATATCGCGAATGAATATGCGTATAATCGAGCGATATCAACTCATCTGTGTACTTTTTACGAAAAAGGTCTAAAAATGTCATATTGTATAGAGGAAAATGACCATCAGTGTAATTAACTCTTATATTAGAGTGACGAGATTATGATACATTAAAACATCAGAGTCTCTTACTTATAATACATATGATTCTCTTGTATTCCCTTTAAGTGTAATAAACATACAATGATCATTTATAACAACAATCCCTTTATCCATATCCTTTTCCAGTCCATCAATTCATCGTTTTAATTCCTTGTTTCGATCTTCTTTCCTTCCTTAAATCCTTTATTCTTCTCTTATCCATCTCCTTACTCTAATTCATTTTAAGCATCATTAGCTTCAACAATATTTAGATAAGCTGTTTCTGTTTCTACTGGTTTATCATTATCAAATTAGAAATGTTTTAAAAAGCTTGGGTTTGAGCAATTTTATTGACCAAACAGTTGAATCTCCTGAACTGATTATGTTCAATGGTTGAAAACACATTTAGCTATCTATTGTACAAGCTCTTCCAGCAACTATGGAAGGTTTTGGAGGACACTTATGCATTCAGTAAACGCCTTCATCTTCGTCAACAAGAGGTCTGATTCTGTTTCTATTTACTGTACTCGTATTAAGCAACTTGTTGATTCTTTGAAATCCATCGGAGTAAATGTTGACGATTCAGATCTGGTAATACAAACACTACATCATCTTATAATCCTTTTATGTTACAAATCGAAACCTCTGAATCGCAACCTACTTTTGATCAGTTAAGAGCTAGATTATTGATGTTTAAAGAAAGATTAGATCATCAAGAATCCGTAGTTCCTTCAACTACTGTAATGAATGCTTTTCAAATCATCAAGAATCAATAAGAAACCAGGACACGAAGCTTTTAAGTGAAATTGGAGGTATACACCACTAGAAGATAATAGGAAAGAAAGTTTTAGTCGTAGTGGAAGAACATATGACCGTGGTCGTGGTTTTTCAGGCGGTGGTGCCCGTGATTTTTCAGCAAATGGTCGAGGGTATTCTCGGAATAATGGTCGAGGTTTTCCAGGAGGTAGTGGACGTGGTTATTCTGGCGGTGGGCGTGGTTTTAATGGTGGTATCAGTAGTGGTGTTGGTTCAACGTACATGGTAGTGAAAAACCCTAATTCCTAATTTCGAAATGATTCTCGTAACTGGTCTAGGGGTTCGTTTGAGGGTCCACACTATAAGTGTAGGCCTCGTACTCAATATGATGGTTACTTGGGCCTGGTCCATCTACACATGATAGATTTGGGTCAGATGGTTTTGGACATTCCCATTTTCAATCTTGGGCTGATCGTGGTGATTATAGAGGGTTTATCGCTTCACATCCATCATCTTTTTCAGATACTTGTGCTACAGTGGATGGTTGGATTCCCAATTTAGGTGCATCTGCTACTATCACATCTACTTATGCTCTTGTTTTAGATGCTCGACCATATACTGGTACTGATCGTGTTATGATCGATAATGGTTTATTTCTTCGTATATCACATATTGGTCATAGCTTGATTACACTTCTGGTTGCACATTAGTGCTTTGTAATATGCTCCTAGTTCCTGATCTAACTAAAAATCTATTATCTATTATTCAACTTGTACTTGATGATCCACTCATTGTTTCCTTTAACTTTCTTGGGTTTTTTATGCAGTCTATGGTCGGGCTACCCTCTAGCACATTCCTCTTAGCTCCCGGTCTCTCTTCTCGTTGTCTGCTGCTGCGGTTACTACTCAAGATCTCTGACATTCTCGACTTGGCCACCCAACAGATTATGTTTTTACTAGATTATCTTTACCTATCACTAGTAAACTATTAATAATAAACCTTGTAACTCTTGTTAGTATTTCAAAGAGTACTAGACTTTCTATTAGTTTATCAGATTCTCATTGTAGGTCACCCTTACATAACATTGTGATATTTGGGGTCCATCACCTAATATTTCTCGATCTGGTTATAGAAATTTTATTACATTTATCGATGATTATAGTCCGTTTTCTTTCGCCTTTTCAGAGATGCTTTTGAAAACTTACTCTCTACTACTATCAAATTCTTTCAATGTCGTATCACTTACCGTATTTCATGCCCTTATACTCCTCAACAAATTGGGGTTGCGGAGGGAAAGAATAAGCATTTATCTGAGATTGCGTGTGCATTACTACTTCATTCTCATTTAACCAAATCTTTCGGTATGATGCTTATGCAATTGCGACATTTCTTATCAATCTTCACCCCTCCCGATCTCTTCCTCACTCTTCTCCATACAAGCGTTTTTCACTCTTTGCCAGACTACTCTCTCTTCCGCACCAATGGGTGTCTTTTTTATCCCTGTCTTGGTGCTACTTGTTCTGACAAACTCTCTCCTAAATCTACTCCTTGTATCTTTCTTTTGTATGCACCAAGTCATCGTAGCTACCTATGCTACGATACTTTGACATCCAAGACATATACGTCTCGGCATGTCAATTTCTATGAGGATGTTTTTCCTTCATTCTCTTATTCATCTACCTCTTCTGATACCTCGAATATCCCTATACTTGTACCATCTATCATATTCCCATCACTATCCTCCACTACTCCATCCCTGATTATCCACCATCCCCTCCAATACCCACATAACCACCCACCTCACATCCTATTTCACCATCACCATCATCTCCTTCTCCCCCTCCTCCCCATGCTCCTTCTCATCACATCACATCACCATCCTGCACATTATATCAAGCTAAAAAGTGGTCCTTTTGGTAGGATGCTATACGCGTTGAGTTAGATACTTTATATAGTAACCATGCATGGGATCTTGTTGTTCCTCCATCGCGAGTAAATATTTTGGATAGAAAGTGGGTGTATTGGATCAAACGGAATCTGGATGGTTCTGTCAGTTGTTACAAGGATCATCTTCTTGCTTCATTCATAGCTGTAACAGCAGGATCATCTACATAATAGTCTTCTGGCAGTGTAGATTTAGAAGATTGAGCAGGAACTGGATCTTCACGTTAAGTCTTCGTAAACCAAGACTCCTTCTCCATATACTCAAAAAAGGATCATCTTCTTGCTTTACCTTAGTCTTTGACTGCACCTCTTTACTCTGTTTCTCAACTAGAGACTTCAATGTGACATTCTGACTTTGATCAACAATTTTGGCAGAAGACCCCTCACCAGTTTGAATAGAAGGAGCAACGGGAGCTTCAACTTCAGTTTATACTGCTTTTAATTGGTTTTTCATATTTTGTATGATTTTCTAGAAAACAGACTCAAAAACTTAAAAATAGAATAGAAAGAAATCTTTCTGAGTTATATATATTCATACTGAAAACACATATTTTTGGATTTTGTCTATACAAAATGAAAACACATATTTTTTGGATTTATCTATACAAACAGAAAACACATATTTTTGGATTTTATCTATACAAATCACTACCAGATTTAAAAAAAAACACTACCCGACTTAAATTTTTTACTACCAGACTTAAAAATATTTACCTTACTTAAAAATATTACCAGACTTAAAAATATCAGACTTAAAAAGAAACACTACCAGACTTAAAAAGAAACACTACTAGACTAAATATTTTTGATTTATCCATTTCTCCCCCTCTTTTTGTATTTTGAAATAAAAAGAAAACAAAAAAACAAAAAGATATGTACAAAATCAGTTTGAAGAAACACTCAATAAAAATTCATGAGACCAATAGCATGAACAAGAAAATTGAATCTTGAAACATCAAATGCCTTTGTGGAAAGGTTTGTTAATTGGAGGTCTGTGTGAATCTTAATCAAGTGTTTTTCAAAACAATCTCTTATGAAGTGGTGTCTAATCTCAATATGTTTTTTCTTAGAATGTTGTACATGGTTCCTAGTAATGAACATGGAAACAATATTTTCTATGTGAATAGGTGTGTTCATAAAGTTAAGGACATAGTCTAGCATTTGATTCTGAATCCATAAAACGTGGGAAGTACAAGAACCAACAGTAATGTATTCTGCTTCAGCAGAGGATTGAGAAACAGAGGTCTGTTTCTTGCATTGCCAAGAGACTATCCTATTTCCTACAAACTGGCACCCTCCTGTAGTAGATTTCCTATTCAATTTGCAACCTCCATAATCACTGTCAGTGTAGGCATATGTGTCCAAACTAGAATTCTTAGGATACCAAAGGCCTAAAGAAGGTTGTCCCTTAAGATATCTAAAGATTCTCTTAACAACAATTAAATGGGAAACTTTATGATCAGCCTGAAATCCAGCACAAAGACAAACTCCAAACATTATATCAAGTCTACTAGCAGTATGGTACATTAAAGAACCTATCATAGACCTATATAAGTGTTGATAAACACTCTCACCATCTAAATCAGGATGTAGTTTGGCCCTAGTGTCAACAGGAGTGGAAGCAAATTTACAATCAGTGAATCCAAAATTAGCTAACATGTCTTTGACATACTTAGACTGATTGATAAAAACGCCATTATCCAAGTGCTTAAATTGTAATCCTAGAAAGAAAGACATCTCTCCCATAGAGCTCATTTGAAAATTTGAATGCATTACAGATTCAAATTCTTTGTACAGAGCATCATTAGTTGAGCCAAAAATGATATCATCAACATATATTTGAACAAACAATCATTCTTTTTCCAATTGTCTTAATAAATAAGGTCTTATCAATTTTTCCATTAAGGTAGGCATGGTCAATCAAATATTTGGACAATGTATCATACCAAGCTCTAGGAGCTTAATGTAAACCATACAAAGCTTTGTCCAACTTGACCACATTATCAGGATATTGAGGATCCAGGAAACCAGGAGGCTGATTAACATATACTGTCTCTTCTAGAACTCCATACAAAAAGGCTGATTTAACATCCATTTGATAAACCTTAAAGTTCTTATAAGAAGAATATGCTAAAAACAATCTAATAGCCTATATCCTAGCAACTGGAGGAAAGACATCATCATAATCTATACCCTCTTCCTGAGTATAGCCTCTAACCACAAGTATAGCCTTATTCCTCACAATAATGCCTCTATCATCCCTTTTTACCTTAAAAATCCATTTAACACCAAAAACATTCACATTTGTAGGTCTTTCCACTAAAGTTCCTACATCCTGAACCTTAAACTTCAACATTTCTTCTTGCATAGCCTCTACCAAACTATTTATAGTCAGTGCAATATCTACATTCTTAGGCTCAAGTTGGGACAGGAAGCAAGAAAATAAACACAAATTTTCTAAACCAGTACTACTTCTAGTCTTGACCCCATCATACACATTTCCTATTATATTACTTAGAGGATGAGTTTTGTAAACTTTTAAAAATGAATTTATTTCCTTGGTAATATTAGTAGACAGATTTGTTTGATTTGGCAAAATATCATCAAAGAATAGAGAATCAGAAGTTGCTTCAGTGGGTTGTTCATGGCTTGGTTCATCAAAATGAGTTTCAGATTCTGCACCAGAGTTAAATTGTGCTTCACCAGAGTTGCTTAGATTTTCAGCTTCTACACTAGAGTTGTTCTGTGATTCACCAGAGTTTTCTTCAACCTCAACTTGTGCACCTGAATTTGAGATCCACCAGAGTTATCTTCAACTTCAACTTGTGCACCCGGATTAAATTGAGATCCACCAGAGTTATCTTCAACTTCATGTTGTGCACCCGAATTGATTTGAATTTCACCAGAATTAATATCTTGATCTTGTACAACATTCTCATGTTCTTCTGAGGATACTGGACTATCTTCTTCTTGAAGAATGTCTGCCTGAGTTTGACTCCCTGAACTATCTTGACTCACAACTGTTGTTGCTTCTGATGAGATGGTGTGATCATGAACTAATGATGAAGGGCTTGCACTTGTGTTTCCTTCATTACCAAATTCAAACTCATCAGTGTCTTCAACATTAGTAACATCTTCTATTGATACATGCATTTCTTCTGAAAAAACTGTACATAAACCATTAAAAGAATTCACAAATGCATCTAAATCAAACAACGATTCACCACCTCCCGAATTCTTAACATTTGGTATGTATTCACTGAATATCACATTAATGGATTCCTATATGGTTCTAGTTCTTCGTTTATAAATCCTATAAGATTTTGAAACACTAGAATAACCAAGAAAGCATCCACCATCAGTCTTAGAATCAACTTTTCCTAGGTAATGTTTGGTGTTTAAGATAGAACATTGACATCCAAATGCTTTGAAAAATCCTATGAAAGGATTTCTTCCTGATAACAGTTCATATGAAGTCTTTCCTAGGATCTTAACAATATGAATCCTATTATTCACATAACAAATTGTATTCACAACTTCTTCCAAAAGGTAACAAGTAAAGAAGATGCACTTAACATGGATCTAGCTCCCTCAATTACTGTCCGATTTTCCCTCTCAGCAACTCCATTCTGTTGAGGTGTTTTGGGTGTGCTATATTGTCTAGAGATACCCTTAAGTGCACAAAATTATTCATGGTTGCATTATTAAACTCAGTGCCATTATCACATCTAATGACGTTCACCTTTTTATAACAGAAATTTTCAATTTGAAGAACAAAATCTTTTATAATTCAGATATCTCATGTTTATGAGAAAGGAAAAAGACCCATGAGAATATTGAATGGTCATAAGTGATAACTAAACAATAATATTTCATGCCAAGACTCTCTACACGTACTGGACCAAATAGATCCATGTGTAGAAGGTGAAGGACATTATCTACTGAATTTTGAGTCTTAAGTTTAAAACTTGATGCATGTTGTTTTCCTTTTCAACATGAAGTACAGTGGTCAAGTAATTGAAAATTCTTTTTAGCTAATCCATAAATCAGATTAACTGTGACCAATTTATTCATGCTTTTAATATTAACACGACAAAGCCTTCTATGCCATAAATCAGACTCTTTTTCAGTAGTTTTAGATATGAAACAGTTTGAAGATTCAGTAGATTGAAAATTGTTCATATCTAAAATGTACATGTCCTCACATCTTGGTAAAACAATCATGTCTTGTGGTATGACATATTCACGTTTAAGAATATAGAAAAATCTGAAGTGAAAGCAGTAGTGTACTCATTGTCACATTCTTGAGAAACTGAAAGCAACTTATAGTTCAGTTCTTTCACAAAACTAACCTGCTCCAGAGTTAATGGGACATTAGAAACTTTTTTGTGTCCTGTAATAGTTCCACCCATATATCCTTCAAATGAGATACTACCACCAATGAATGCAATGAAATCTTGAAGCAACCTGATATTCCCAATCATATGTCTGGAGCATCCACTATCCACCACCCATATATTCTCTTCTGAACCAGTGGATTTCTCCCGCACATAATCATTATTCAATGAGATTTTGATATCCAAGTTTTTGTAAACTTGTAATTCAATCTTTTAAACGTGTTAAAGTTAAAATGATCATGCATTTTTCTTACTAGAATATAAGTTTCATAATCCGAATTAAATTTTTCATCACCCGCATTAAAAAATTCTACACCTGAGTTAAATTAAGAATCCAAAATTTCATCCGACTTAAACCTTTGTTCCTCCGAATTAAAATTTTGTTCACCAGAGTTATTCTTGTAAATATGTTTACCAGAATTAATTTTCATTTTACCCGATTTAAACATATTATCATCATTTTTGAAGCTTTTTAACTCGGATACAGAATATCTTAAATTTGATAATTTCAAACCAGTTAACATAACATGATTAATTCTATCAAATTTCATCACATTCACATTCTTTGACTTTTCATAATTCATCATGCATTATTCAAAGTTTATTCTACGTAATTTCAATTTGTCAGATTTTGACGCATATTCAAAATAACATTTAGCTTTAGAATTTAACCAACATTCTTCTAATTTGTGTTTCTTTTTGCATGTGATACACTTTGGTTTTCTCTTTGACTTCTTAGACTTGACCTTTTCTGGTTCAACAATCACACTTTCAGGCACAAGATCATTCACAACAATTTTATTTAAAACCAATTCATTCACAGACAATAGAGAAAAATTCAAATTATGCAACACATAACATTTTTCATGCAAGCAGTTATGCACATGTTCTACAAACTCTTCCTCAATATCAACATGTTCTATATTATTACAAATTTCAACACACTTTTCTTCACATAGATCTTCCTGATTACTTGACCCTTATAATGATTTAACTGGTACAAAAGTAAAAGCTTTATTTAGACTAGAAGCAACAGTCAAATTAACCAAATTATTCATAGAAGAGCAAGTTTCATTCAACTCTACTTTAGAATTCAAAGCAGAAACATCATCAAAAGAATTTTCAACTGATAAACCACTCTTAAAAGTTGTTAATTCATGTTTAATAGAGTAATTATCATTGAATGGAGGTGGTACTCATTAAATCCAGTACCAGACTTTGCTTTATGCACAAGTTGATGTTCTATAATCTCAGTCAAAGTCTTGGAAGATAGATTAAACTTCTCAACATGAATTTTAGCATTTTGAAATTCATTTGTTACTTTTTGAAATATTTCAAATAAGTTTTCATGTTGAGTTTCCAAACTTCTCAGTTTACCCTTATACACATCAACATCATTTAGCAAAGAATCAATTTTTTCTTTATACACAATTTCAGATTTCATAAATTCTCTTTGATGAAATTTAATTAAATTAATTTCTTTTATCAAGCTCAGATTGTGTTCTCTAGTGTATTTCAAGGTATTTAAGCATTCCAGAGAACACGTTTTAGAAAGTACCTCATCAGTTGAAACTGAATTAATCTTACTCATTAGAGCTGTCACACCCCGCTAAAGCGGAAATACGAGGTGCGAAGAGCAACGAGATCATCACACGAGTTATAATTAAAATATACGGTTTCAAGTCATTACGATAGAAAATAAGAGTTTACAAGTTTGAAAATAACCAAGCATTTAACGTATCACATAACAAAATACATGATTAATTGTTTAACAAAATTCCCAAAATGATAAAATAGGTCTTTTCCCAATTCTTGAATTCACGTAACATGCCTGACCCATCCATGGTATGCACTTCGTATCCTTACATTTGGTTTCCTGAAAACATGAGAAAAAGTGTCAAACTATAAAAGTAGCGAGTGAGTTACAGTTTTCTAGTCCTCGACTAAAAATGGTTTGAGTCAAGTATAACAATACTTAAAAAGTTGCGGTAAGTAAAACAATACTTAAAGATAGTTGCGAAAAGTATAAAAATACTTAAAAGATAGTTGCGATCCATAAAAGTTGCTCAAAAGATAGTTGCGATCCATAAAAGTTGCTCAAAAGATAGTTGCGGAAATCGTATATCCATATACGCGCAAGATAAATAAACTATTGATTGAAATCATGTGTAACGACTACTTGGCATAATATAACTTAAGGGTTCACACTAAACCGATTAACCAACCGCGAAGCCCCTAACCCCGCACTACTTATGAGGAGTCATTTATGATCGAGTAATATGTACTTAAGCTGCCGCCTAAGTAAGGAATGGTTATTTCCTAAGTATCGATACCCATAATTACTAAACGGCTTAACAAAGCTAATAGTGTGTGTTGCAAGATGGGCATTAATGTCATTTTAAAAACTAGTAGTAGTCACTTATGGTTAGTTATATTCTCTTCAAAAGTCACGTTAGTTATACGATCAATCAAAGTTCATACGAGTGCCGAGTGTGGCAATAAAATATGTTTGGTTCTCATGTTTCCCCCAAAAGAATTATTCAAAAACAGTAAATAAAAGTGGGGTTGTAACTCACGGATTGCAAAGATAAGCTATGAGCGCGGAGAGTGATCGAAACGGATCGGAATCACGGGAATCCTATAGTAATACCAAGATTTAATGAGTATCAATGTTTATACGTTTAGAACGTTGTTAGTTAACGAAATGCTTTTATTATAAGTGTTGGTTTTAGTTCTACCGCAAAACGGGCAGCGCTTCCGCGCCAAAATCATTAAGTCCAATTTTAAAACACTTTCCCGCTTAACAATTTCCATAAACATATTACATATATTTACCAATACAACATCATATAAAACTTGTTCATATAGTCCTTTTATATGTAAGTTACACTCATTTCAGGTTATGGTTCATGAATTCAGTTTCGAACATAAGTTTGAAGCAACAAGTTTAGAGTTACGCTCAATAATGGTTTAAATAAGGTTTTGTAACAAGTCTGCACCACGACCGCCTCGAGGTGGAGTGACTGCGCCGCGGTAAGGAGTCACCACGACTGCCTCGCGGTGGAGAGACTGCGCCGCGATCGTAGGTTCACCACGACTGCCTCGCGGTGGAGGCACCGTGGCGCGGTCGCGAGACAGATTTTTTACCCAAAAATCGTTTTTGATGAAATTCGTTATTTTTGATTTATATTTCGACATGCAATGGTTAAAAATAGTAAAACCTTTTATAATATCAGTTTAGTTTGGACTTTCATCCATAATAACAAAGATTTAACGTAACTTTTATCAAAACCCGTTTTTGTTCATAAATGGTCACAAATCTTGATAAAAAAACTCATTTTTAGTTATTAGATGATGCATGCAACAAGTATATATTAAAAAGACAGAGGATTCAAAAGATTTATACCGAGTAGAAAGTGATTAGAAGGTGGTTGAAGTGATTCCTTGGTGATTTTGACCCAAAATTGCTTAGAACTCGATTTTTAACGCAAAAGATGCAAACCTCTTTCTTCCTCCTTGATTGATGAACGATTTGTGGTGTTTTTATGTGGTTATCTTTCTGAATTTATGATGTAAAATCACTGTAAAGAAGAGGGGTGGGAGTGTGCGTTCTTGAGTGACTTGGAAAGAGAGAGAGAGAGCGAGAGAGAGAGAGAGAGAGAGAGAGAGAGAGAGAGAGAGAGAGAGAGAGAGAGAGAGAGCTAGTAAATGTGTTTTGTTGTGTGTGTGTTTCTATGTGTTTGTGTTGGTGTTATATGGGTATAAAAATAGAATCACTGGACTTCTAAAAGGCTTCTAACATGTTTAACCCGGAGCCAAAGTGTTGGGCTCGGGTTTGGGTTCGTTTGGTTAAGTTTTTAAAGTTAACAAAAATGGCTGGTCTGCACCCTCCACCGCGGCGCACTGGAGGGCAGATTTCGCCTTCTTCGTTTTTCGTTCGTTTTAACGTTAAGCATTTCTGTTAGTTGAAAGTTTCCGGTTATTTTAGATAGGAACTTAGGCAAGTTGACTAAGTGTTATCTTGGTATTAGGATTCATTTATGATTCCGATTTCGATTCTGACTCACACTCGTTTACGATTCAAGTAAGGATAAGAACAAATCATAGTTATCTGAAAGATAGATAATGCGGTTTTCACTTGAAATTAGAAGGTTGTCACATTCTACCCGGGTTGAAAAGAATTTCGTCCCGAAATTTAGTTCGCCTCATCGGGAGGAAGAGTTTTTGAACAGATGTGGGTACTTCTGACGGATCTGGTCTTCACGTTCCCACGTGAATTCGTGACCTCGTCGTAAATTCTACCGAATCTTGACGATAGGGATACGACTCTGCTTGAGTTGTTTGACCTCTCGATCTACAACCTCGAGCGGTTCTTCGATGAAGTTGAGCTTGTTGTCGAACTGGACCTCATCCAGTGGAATGAAAATGGTTTCATCCGATAAGCACTTTTTCAAGTGCGAGACATGGAAGACGTTGTGGATGTTGGAAAGAGCCTGCGGAAGTTAGAGTCGATATGCCACCGGGTCGATTCGCTCTATCACCTCGAATGGACCGGTGTACCTCGGGCTTAGCTTGCCGCGCTTCCCGAAACGGATTACCCCCTTCCACGGAGGTATCTTGAGAAGCACTCTATCGCCCACTTGGAACTCGAGGGGTTTCCTTCGGTTGTCGGCATAGCTCTTCTGCCGGGAAAGGGATGTCTTCAGTCTTTCCCGATTGCTAGTGATTTTTTTGATGGTTTCCTGGATGATATCGATCCTTGTAAGTTGTCGATCGCCAGCTTCTAACCAACAAAGCGGTGACCGGAACTTGCGTCCGTATAAGGCCTCAAATGGTGCACACTTGATGCTGGCGTGGTAGCTGTTGTTATAGGAAACTCAACCAAGGGCAAGCGAGCGTCCCAACTTCCTCCGAAGTCAACTACACACGCTCTCAGCATATCTTCAAGCGTTTGGATCGTCCTTTCACTCTGACCATCGGTCTGAGGGTGGTATGCAGTGCTGAGGTCTAGTCGCGTCCCGAGCGATTTCTGAAGCGCGTTCCAAAACCGGGACGTGAATCGACTATCCCTGTCGTAGATAATGGAAAGAGGCGTTCCATGACGAGAGACGATCTCGTTAATGTAAATCTGAGCGAACTTCTCCATTGAATGGTTCTCTCGTATCGGCAGAAAGTGTGCAGATTTAGTCAATCGATCCACAATTACCAAGATCATATCGTTACCCCTTTTGCGTACGGGGCAGTTTAGTGATGAAGCCCATGGAGATCTGTTCCCACTTCCACATGGGGATCTCCGGCTGTTGCAATAGACCTGAAGGTTTCTGATATTCCGCCTTGACCTTCGAGCAGGTGAGGCAATTAGCTACTTACAAGGAGATATCCTTCTTCTTGATTATGTAGGGTTTCGTCCTTAAGGTTCTCGGGTTTCAATGTTTCGCTCTGAGTGCTTAGCGATTCGAGTTTGAGCTTCTGAAATGGTTCCTCCTGTTCTTTTCCCCAAAGGCAAACTGTATATTTCGGAGTAAGTTTGGTCAATGGCTTAGCGATCCTTGAGAAATTCTCAATGAACCTTCGTTAGTAGCCAGCCAATCCTAGGGATTGTCGGATTTCCGTAGGAGTCGTTGGGGCTTGCTATTTCTCAATCGCTTTGATTTTGGCTGGGTCTACGTGAGTCCCCTCCTAATTGATCGCATGACTAAGGGAATGCAGTTCCAGGAGTCAGAATTTACATCTCGAGGGTTTCACGTACCACTTCTGATCCCTAAGGAGTTCCAGAATTAGTTCTAAGTGTTTGGCGTGGTCTTGATTATTCCATGAATAGATGAGGATTTCGTTTATGAATGTGATTACGAATTTGTCCAGATATGGTCCACACACCCGGTTCATCTAATCCATGAACACTGACGGTGCGTTGGTCAGACCGCATGGCATAACGAGATATTTGTAATTCCCGTAGCAAGTTCGAAAGGAGGTTTCAGAAATATCGGTTTCACTGACTCGAACCTGATGATACCCTGGACGGAGATCGATCCTTGAGAAGTTAGTTTCATCCTGCAACTGATCGAATAGGTCGTCAATTCGAGGGAGAGGGTATCGCTTCTTGACGGACAGTTTATTGATTTCACGCGAATTGATTCACATCGTGAGAGATGCGTCTTTCTTTTTATCGGAGAGGATTGGGGATTTCCAGGGTGACATAATAGAGCGAATTTGTCGAAACAGACAATTTCAGCTCCGGATCGGGCTAACCAGCCCATTCCGGCGTTGATGTCGAGACTTTTCAGTCCTAAGGGGATGAGATCGATGGGAAAGGTCTTATTGACTAGATACGCTGAACGGCCTAGAATTACGTCCTTAGCTTCGATTTCTCGACCAATAGCGTATTCTTTAGTGAAGCTATCATTAAGGATTTTAAATCTTAGATTAATAAGGGTTCTAGAACCTAAGGATGGCAAGCTATCTCTGCTCCTTAATTGAATAATATAGATGTGAAATGGTTATTCACCGGAAATGTACCTGTTCCTGCATTGGAATTATGCCTTGCCTCCTTGGCAGTGATTGTGAGAGTCCTAAAAGTTCTTGTTGTCTGTAGTATGGGACAAGTATTACGGCGGTGTTTGTCACTTCCGCATTCGAAGCACACCGGCTTCTTGCCTTGGTTGTTTGTTCTCTCCGAGCAGTATTTGAAGAAGTGCCCCACTTTCTGGCACTTGTGGCACACCGGGCAGTTTCCAACATGGTGCAATTTGCATTTGTCGCACTTGGGGAGCGACCCAGCATAAGTTCGGGTTCCGATTGTGGGTTTCTTGTTGTGATTGCTCGTCGTTGGTTGGTGATCATCCTTCCTTTTCTTACTCTCCTTATGCTCGACGGTTGCTGGAGGGAGAAGGAGGTTATTGTTCCCGGAGTTCTCTCCTGCTTTTTGCTTGACTGTTACATGAGAGGGAAGGGGGTTAATGTTTCCGAGGTTTTCGCCTTCCTCTTGTTTAACTGTGGTTGGAAAGAGGTGGAGGTTATGGTCATCGTTGTTCTCCAGGTGGTTGTCGTTGGGGTTATCATCCCCGAAAATTTCGTCGTTGACCCCAGTGATGATCTGGGCGATCATGTTTGGGAGTGCTGCTTTGAGCTGCACGGTAATCTGCTCGGCTATTAGGTCGGTGTGGCTTCTCTTGGGAGGTATGATTCTACAATGGAGAGAAGGAAACTAGTTTAGAACGCGCGAATAAGAATATGCAATAAGGATATACAACAATAATGTATGTCGGAAAGGTAGATAGCGCACGCACGATAAGCGATTAAGGAATGATAAAAGGATTCAAGCAAAATAAACAATAAGGATATTTAAGATAGAATTTCATTCCATAATAAGAGTAGTCGGTTACAACGTTCATAAGGTGAAAGTTTCAAATACTAGTACAATACAACATAAAATAAAATACGATTTAGCTTCAAGTCGTTTACATATAGAAAATTACGACTTAAGCTTGCGATACAATACATAAAATGAAGGGCCTAACGACGCCTATCAAGGAAAATCTTGTCTACGATGACCGCAATAAGGGTCCCCATGATCAGGCAAGCGCTGACGAGACGCTGCACCGTCCTCGACGTGGCCGCAACCGACATGATGGCTCGGATTGACTGTTCAGACAGTCGGTGTGCAGCATCAGAGACTTCACACAGAAGCAGACCCTGTTGCTCGGCCTCTTTCGTGAGTCCCTGTAGGTATCGACGGAGTTGAAGGAACGCTGCTGGTGGGGGCGACGGTAGTGAAGGCGGCATCATCGGCCTAGATGGTTCGGCGTTTCTGCTGCTCCTGAAACTGACCCTCCCAATGGTAGCGATCCATCGTTGGCGTACGCGAAGCTCCAGCGCACGGGTCTACGAACGGCATCGCGGGAGGAGCGGGTCTGGATGAGTCGGGAGTCTTTCCCATCATCCTATCAGGCAGAAGACCAGGAAGGATGATCTGCTTACGTGCTGTCATCCGGACTCGGGGTCCACGCTGCCGAGGTGGTGCTGCGACGGGCACCGGTGGTGAAGCTGGTAGCACGGTCCTCGGGCTGGAGGTACCGTGGCTGCTAGAGAAAGCCATCGAGCTCTCCTAGGTTGGTTCAGTGGTCTCGTGGTGCTGAGCCTCTAGCGTAGAGAAATCTTCCGAGACTTCTGGCGTGTAGACGACTCGCGAATGTGAGTGCGATTGTGACCGGGAGTGAGAATGAGATCGTGAGTGCGACGATTGAGACATGTCGGATCTAAGAATAATGAGTAACATGAGTTCAGGGGGAAAATAAGGAAAAATGTAAACGACAGTGCATGTATGGGTCAGTCACATGAGAATCGGGAATGGATAAGACCGGAAATTTTTCGACTCGAAAACCGTTTAACGATAGCAATTACTTTCCGTTCTCGCATAATTTATTTTGAACTAGGTGTAGTTGATCAAGTTACGCGTAGTTAAAAACAAATCATGCAACTGCGGAATTAATCTACTAAAGTTTGAAAGCACATGAAATGATTTTTCCGAAAAAGCCTTGGTTATAGTTTGGTTTTGAAAATTTTGAAAATTTTTAAAACCGTTTTCACTATAACCTATGCTCTGATACCAAGTCTGTCACACCCCGCTAAAGCGGAAACACGAGGTGCGAAGAGCAACGAGATAATCACACGAGTTATAATTAAAACATTCGGTTTCAAGTCATTACGATAGAATATAAGAGTTTACAAGTTTGAAAATAACCAAGCATTTAACGTATCACATAACAAAATACATGATTAATTGTTTAACAAAATTCCCAAAATGATAAAATAGGTCTTTTCCCAATTCTTGAATTCACGTGACATGCATGACCCATCCATGGTATGCATTTCGTATCCTTACATTTGGTTTCCTGAAAGCATGAGAAAAAGTGTCAAACTACAAAAGTAGCGATTGAGTTACAGTTTTCTAGTCTCGACTAAAAATGGTTTGAGTCAAGTATAACAATACTTAAAAAGTTGCGGTAAGTAAAACAATACTTAAAAGATAGATGCGAAAAGTATAAAAGTTGCTCAAAAGATAGTTGCGATCCATAAAATTTGCTCAAAAGATAGTTGCGGAAATCGTATATCCATATACGCGCAAGATAAATAAACTATTGATTGAAATCATGTATAACGACTACTTGGCATAATATAACTTAAGTGTTCACACTAAACCGATTAACCAACCGCGAAGCCCCTTACCCCGCACTACTTACGAGGAGTCATTTCTGATCGGGTAATATGTACTTAAGTTGCCGCCTAAGTAAGGAACGGTTATTTCCTAAGTATCGATACCCATAATTACTAAACGGCTTAACAAAGCTAATAGTGTGTGTTGCAAGATGGGCATTAATGTTATTTTAAAAAGTAGTAGTAGTCACTTATGGTTAGTTATATTCTCTT
The DNA here is from genome assembly GCA_910822075.1 of Senecio squalidus. Classification (NCBI taxonomy): domain Eukaryota; kingdom Viridiplantae; phylum Streptophyta; class Magnoliopsida; order Asterales; family Asteraceae; genus Senecio; species Senecio squalidus. The sequence goes on along the minus strand of CAJVGC010000582.1, from coordinate 46,269,042 downwards.
CAAGAGTCACGTTAGTTATACGATCAATCAAAGTTCATACGAGTGCCGAGTGTGGCAATAAAATATGTTTGGTTCTCATGTTTCCCCCAAAAGAATTATTCAAAAACAGTAAATAAAAGTGGGGTGTAACTCACGGATTACAAAGATAAGCTACGGGCGCGAAGAGTGATCGAAACGGGTCGGAATCACGGGAATCCTATAGTAATACCAAGATTTAATGAGTATCAATGTTTATACGTTTAGAACGTTGTTAGTTAACGAAATGCTTTTATTATAAGTGTTGTTTTTAGGTCTACCGAAAAACGGGCAGCGCTTCCGCCCCAAAATCATTAAGTCCAATTTTAAAACACTTTCCCGCTTAACAATTTCCATAAACATATTACATATATTTACCAATACAACGTCATATAAAACTTGTTAATATAGTCCTTTTATATGTAAGTTACACTCATTTCAGGTTATGGTTCATGAATTCAGTTTCGAACATAAGTTGAAGCAACAAGTTTAGAGTTATGCTCAATAATGGTTTAAATAAGGTTTTGTAACAAGTCTGCACCACGAACGCCTCGCGGTGGAGTGACTGCGCCGCGGTCAGGAGTCACCACGACCGCCTCGCGGTGGAGGGACTTCGCGGCGGTCATAGGTTCACCACGACTGCCTCGCGGTGGAGGCACCGTGGCGCGGTCGCGAGACAGATTCTTTACCCAAAAATCGTTTTTGATGAAATTCGTTATTTTTGAGTTAGATTTCGACATGCAATAGTTAAAAATAGTAAAACCTTTTATAATATCTGTTTAGTTTGGATTTTCATCCATAATAACAAAGATTTAACGTAACTTTTATCAAAACCCGTTTTTGTTCATAAATGGTCACAAATCTTTATAAAAAAACTCATTTTTAGTTATTAGATGATGCATGCAACAAGTATATATTAAAAAGACAGAGGATTCAAAAGTGTTACACCGAGTAGAAAGTGATTAGAAGGTGGTTGAAGTGATTCCTTGGTGATTTTGACCCAAAATAGCTTAGAACCCGATTTTTAACCCAAAAGATGCAAACCTCTTTCTTCCTCCTTGATTGATGAACGATTTGTGGTGTTTTTATGTGGTTATCTTTCTGAATTTATGATGTAAAATCACTGTAAAGAAGAGTGGTGTGAGTGTGTGTTCTTGAGTGACTTGCAAAGAGAGAGAGAGAGAGAGAGAGAGAGAGAGAGAGAGAGAGAGAGCTAGTAAATGTGTTTTGTTGTGTGTGTGTTTGTATGTGTTTGTGTTGGTGTTATATGGGTATAAAAATAGAATCACTGGACCTCTAAAAGGCTTCTAACATGTTTAACCCGGAGCCAAAGTGTTGGGCTCGGGTTTGGGTTCGTTTGGTTAAGTTTTTAAAGTTAACAAAAATGGCTGGTCTGCACCCTCCACCGCGGCGCACTGGGCTCACCGCGGCGCACTAGAGGGCAGATTTCGCCTTTTTCGTTTTTCGTTCGTTTTAACGTTAAGCATTTCCGTTAGTTGAAAGTTTCCGGTTATTTTATATAGGAACTTAGGCAAGTTCACTAAGTGTTATCTTGGTATTAGGATTCATTTTATGATTCCGATTTCGATTCCGACTCACACTCGTTTACGATACAAGTAAGGATAAGATCAAATCATAGTTATCTCAAAGATAGAGAATGCGGTTTTCACCTGAAATTAGACGATTGTCACAAGAGCAGAGACAAATTTGTTCTTGAAATTATCTTCATGAACCTCATCCTATTCTCCAAAGGTAATCAGTGGCTTTCCACTAGAGCTTCCCTCCTCCTCTCCATTCTTCCCATCAACACCAGTCAACTTCTTTTGTTCATCTTTTGTTTGATAGCTTGCAAATGACTGAGGTTGAGATTGAGCTTGACTTGAATAAAGAGAAGAATTCATAGGAAATTGAGACATCAAAGCACATCCATATGAGTTTCCAGTTTGTTTCTTCTCATCAGTTTGCATGTCAACTTCATATGACTCCAGTATTCCAATCAACTCCACAAGAGTCATAGCATTAAGATTTGTTGTTCTCTTAATAATCATCACTTGAACAGACCATTTTAAAGGCAGTGACCCCAATAGCTTCTTGCAAACATCACTGTCTTTCATTATCACCCTAGAGGTCTTCAAACCACTCACAATCAGTGTATATCTACCAATTTGCTCAGAAAAATTTTCACCCCTAACATGCTCAAATGCTTCATACATCTTCTTCAGCATATCTCTCTTGCTTTCCTTCAATTCCATGCTACCTCATACCTCAACTCCATTGCATCCATCAATTACTTTGTAGAAACACAATCCTTGAAGTTATTGTAAATCTCAGTAGGAAAAGCAAGTATAACGGCTCCTAGTGCTCTGAAATCCCTATCAATCAGCTTATTTTCAGCTTTAGTGTACCTCTCTAGATCTACTTCTATCATTCCAGCTCCACCAGTTTACCGTATCATAGGTCGATTAGGACCATTACAATTGAGCTCCAAATCTGTCGATCACTGTAATACACAAAAGCCTTGAACCGTAGCTTCCACATCATAAAGTCTGATCCAGGTAAGAATATCGGAGGTCTACCACCAGAACCTGTCTCGTTATCATAATTCACTGCTGGAGCATTCATAACAATTGCAGACATGATGCTATATTTTAACTCGGATGAACACACTTTAATTCGGATGAACTAACTAATACTAAATTGATGCTAATTCAACTAAATTTGCAGAAATCTTATCAATTAATCCTTATCAACACTCGCTAACAAACAAAATCACTTAATACTGATGATTATATTAAAATACCTCAATAACGACTTTTACCGCCAAATTTCAAATTTATGAAAAATTGATTGTTCGTTGATCTTAATGCTCTAATCCTTATAGCTTTTCCAAACACTTCGAATATAGCTTACAATTATTCTGATAAACAAGCTGAATCAAATTTGATTTGATTTCCAGCTTTGATATCACTTGTCAGGTCTGATCAATCCTCAAAACTAAAACACTCAATGTAAGGAATCAATAACAGGTTGCGGAATAATAAGCAATTTATTAAACTAACTGAATTAGAAAAAGGAATTCAACAATTGAAGTTATTATTTTCAAAGCCGTAAATGGCGGGAAAGTTTGTTACAAATATATTGAATTATCAACTCACACTTTCTGAACTCCTCTCACCACTATTTATAGGCTAAGCTAACTAACTATTACATTATAACAACCCTTATGTTTATTTAAAAACACTTCGGGTGAACTAATAATTAAAGCATCATTTAACTTTAGTTCGGGTGAACTTGAACTTAACTCTGGTGAAAGTTAGTTCACCCGAATTAAAGTCTTCCTGATATAACACTCTAAGATTTAGTTCGGGTGATAAACAATGCTCACCCGAACTAAAAAACTAACACTATACAATGTGATTAAGATCTTTGGAAGCTTCAACATCAATCCTATATGCTCCAACACAGAGCCATCATTGGTTCTTGATCTTGCTTGTGTTCTTCGTGTTCTTTGTATGAGGTAAAAAAAAAACAAAAACAAATTTTAAAGATGAATTTTGAAGATCCGTAGTTTCTAACAAATCTTCGAGATGATTTAATCAACGTACAAGAAGGTTTTCAATAACGGCGTGATGATCATAAAGAAAGCGAAGAATTCAAAGTTAACGAATTGCCAGAATTTACGGGAGGTACGAATCCGGAAGTCTACCTTGAATGGGAAAGAAAATCGAACACTTGTTTGATTTTAAGGAGTTGAACGATCAAAAGCATTGTAAATACACGATTCTTCGTTTGGAGAAAGGTGCTTCATTATGGTATGAATTTGTGTAGAAGAAGAAAGTTCGCGATGGAAGAGGAAAGATAAATTCTTGAGATTCCTTAAAAAGGAAACTCCGAAAAAGGTATGTTCCAACCTCGCATCGTGTAACTACTTATTGAAAGATTGCGGAACTTAGGCAAGGGAAAATGAGTGTTGGAGAATACATCAAAGAATTCGAGAATTTGTCATTAATGGGAGAGATAGAGGAGATTGAGGAGCAGAAGATGTGAAGATTTTTGCGGGGTTTAAATTACAACATAGCTAATGTTGTTGATTTATATCCATATGCGGACTATGATACTTTATGTAACTTAAATTTGAAGTTGGAAGCCCAATTAAAATTGAAGTATGGGAGTAATTCAAGTACCCATTTTTCTAAAGTAAAACCGGTGGGGAAATTGGATTTTTCTGAAAATCTTACAGTTAAAACTACCAATCCGGTGGGTAATACGGTAAGTTCATCTTCTACAATTAGTCCGAAAACATCTAGTGCACTACGGGAAAATTATCTATCCAAGAATCGATGCTTTAAATGTCAAGGTTTTGGTCATATGCAAAATACATGTCCAAACAAGAGGGTTGTGAATTTAAGGGAAGCCGTGGAAATTCGAGATGAATTTCTCGAGGAGGAGAATCCGTACAATGAATAACCGGTGTTTGAAAATCATGGGGACGAGGAGGAAGTGGAGAGTTATGAAGCTCTTCTTAGATCGTTTCAAACAAAAGTGGCGACTAACGATATTGATCAACGAGATCAATTGTTTCACACCAAGTGTCAAGTCAAAGAAAAGTGGTGTAGTTTGATTATCGACGGAGGAAGTTCCATGAATGTGGCGTCTACTGAGATGGTGAGCAAATTGGGGTTAGATACTATGGATCACCCTAGGCCATATGCACTTCATTGGCTCGATGATGGGAATAAAATCAAGGTATCCAAACAAGTTCGTGTTAGTTTAACTTTGGGATCATACATTGATGAGGTGTTAGGTGATGTCATACCTACGGACGCATGTCACGTATTACTGGGTCGTCTGGAAATTTGATTGTGATTTCATGCATCTGGGAAAGAGTAATGAATATGAATTGAAGAGTGGATGAAAAACGATCATTTTTAAGCCCATGTCTTCACAAAAGGTTAGTTCAAATAGTACTCAAACAAAGAAAAAGACAACTCTTACTATGTTGGTTAGTGAAAGGGATGGGTAGCATGAGGTTGATACGGAGAAGAATACACTTTTATTGGATGCTAAGAAGAATTTTAGATACGGGTTGGAATATAAGCGTAACAGATCGAGTGGATGGGATGTTCATAAGTGGGAATAATCTTTCCATTATTAACAAAGAAGAAGATTCAATTGAAACGGTAACTACCTTATCTTTACCAAATTCTTCGCAAACGTTGAAAGTTGAATTTAAGGAAAGTAGAGTTATTGGACAAGGAACAATCCGAAGAATTTGAGTTAGACGTTTATTTGGGGGAGCTTAAGAAGATGAAGACTAAAGTATGTGGTTCATGTCAAATGGTTTTTGGTGTCTCAAAGGAAAAACAAGTTCTCATCATCGTGATTATTCGGAGAGATGTTCTTTTTGACCTCGGCGGAATTCATACTATTTTCATAATTGGTAATTTGTTTCTTCATGGTATTTCGGAATTAAGTGTATGTCCCAGTGGTCTGATCAACAAGATTAACACAATCGATCACAAGGCGGAAACTCGTAACCAATTGTAAGCAACAAGTATATAATCGACTAATAAGAATAACACCAATGATTACCAAATTCTGAATACTTAATATTAATTGAATCACTCAATTACAATATACGTATTCCAAGAATTCTCCCTAAAACCGTAATCCTAAACCTGAACTAGAAATCTCTTTATATAGAGAGACAAGTTCGTTTACAGTGGGTTATCATGGGCCTCACGAACATGCAAGTTCGTGAGCAGCCCAACAGACTCTAAGCCTACGAAAATGCAAGTTTGTGGGACTACAAAAGCCCTAATATATTCTAAGTAAATACGAATACATAAAGACAAAATAATAGAACAACTAGTCATTGAATATCTACATCAACAAACTCCCCCTTGACTGTTGCTTTTATTCTCTGTGAAAAATATCACTATCCGCATTCACTCCAAGATTAATGCAACCGGTGACAATACGCTGATAATCTCTACCAATATCGGCCCACTCGTCAATTGCATATATCCTGTGTTTGTGCAAAATCAGCAGATCTTTCTTTGTCAGATTTGCATGCTGAGTAGCATCAAAAACCCGTAAAATTTCACTCATCCCATCTTCAACTTCATCTTTCTTCTTGTACATTACTGCTTCACCTGTATCGGTATCTACCGCCCACATGTAAATATCCGTCAAAATATCACGCCCAAGGTTCTTCATCGGAATCTTAGACATACATGAGATTGGTGGATAGACTATTCTGGTCGCAAGCTTGCCAGTCCTTCAGTTGATTTTCTTTCGATTAATCATGAACTTTCCCTTGACTGGCTGAAGCTCCTCAAATCTTCCTGAACTACCTTCCCTTCGAACAATACTCTCTAACCATTTCGCCCAGGGATCATTTCCTCGATTGATCAACGGAATTCTTTATAAGTCTTTAAGCTCCGACCTCGGAAATGAATTAAACTTATCTCGTTCCCTGCTTACATACTGTACTCCGTCAAACCGCTTGATAATAAACACATTAAGCTCTGAATCAAACATCCAACTTATTATCCCTTTATGCGGTTTACGATTTGAACTCTTAGTAAAAAATTTATGCACCACTTTATCTTGTTTTTCCATTTTCACCTGGCGAAATCATCCTTTACGCTCTTCGAGACTTAGTCGGTTACTGCGTTCTGCCTCAACTCGATCTCCGCGCCTCCAACATCTTCAACATTAACTGTGTTTTCAAATACAATATCATCCCCATCAACCTGTTCATCATCAAATCTATCATCAGCTTCCCAAACACCCTCATCATTAGATACATCAAATTCATCATCTTGCGCTTGTTGTTTTTGTTGCTTCTCCCCCTGTCCTGATGCTTGATAAATCACCAAAGCTTGAGAAGTAGTGCCAATCGGCTCTCTAGATTGATCAGCACTGGGATCATCTTGATCATCCCTACACCCGATCCTCAGAGTATTATCCCTGCACGTATCCTCCCCCTGAGCGGTTGGACGCTTTGAAAGCTCCCGAACCTTTGCTTCGAGTTCAGATATCCGATGGGTCTTCTCTACATCAGACTTCTTTAATTCCGCAACCTCAGAAGAATGCTGAAAAACATGAGCATATAAATCATGAAGGTTAGGAGTAGGTAGAGCAGCAGTTCCATTGTCAGAAGCATCAGGCTCCGTGATAATAGGCTCCAGAGCTTGGCGCTTTCACAGCCGCCTAAGCAAAGCGGTAGATGATGATTCTGAATCACCTGCATCAGTCAAAGGGCGTTTTCCTACACTAGGCCTGCCATATCAATGGGCTGAAAATGAGAAGTGACTGCATCAAGATCATCCATGTCAGTATCAAGTTCCTCCGTCTGTGTTGGGATTTCCTCGGTATGTGCAAGATCATCATCATCATCCATAGCTACAATCACCGAACTAGCCACAACTTCCGTGGTCTGACTCCCTGGTGGAGTGTGAGCAGGCTGCTCATGATTGCCAACATAATCATCTACCTGAATCAGTACATCATCAGTGGAAACATCAGTAACATGAGCGGTAGAAGACTCGGGGACCTCTGGAGAAACATATGTGTCAATGTCCTCCAGATCATCCTGCGGATGAAGTATAGCAAAAACCACAGAGAAAATCACTGTCTGATTAGCCTCTGGATGAGTATCAGCATACTGTAAAACATCCGCAGCTAGAGCTAAGGTATCATTGTCCTGTGCTTCACCCTGGATAGAAGAGGCCTCTCCTTGAAACACAGGCGGAACTGGAGGAGGGGGAATGATCGCATCTGGTACATTTCCTTCGTCTGGATGATCACGCTCCTCATACAAAAAATCGGGATCAATAAGGGAACCAAATGACGGAGCTTCCTGCGGTTGAGCCTCACCCTGGATACGTGGGTGATGCTTGAGACAAGAATGGAAAATCTTACAATCAACCACACTCACACGAACCCGTAAATCATCGGTAGGTAGCTCTGGAAAATAGTGAGATAGAATAATCATGATGAATCGCGGATACAAAAACAGAGTCCGAGGATGAAACATTTCGTTCTGGAGTTGCTCGAATATGTATCTTCCAACCGATACGGACGGTTGAGAATCAGAGTTACCAGCATGGACATAAGCTGATTATCCATCGTAACGTGCCTGGTCTTTGTAATCTTGAACACTGAGACAATAACATGGAATAAGTACCGCCATTGACCATAAAATTTGCCCTTTGCGAATTGGAGGGACGGTGCCATTCCAACATAACCCATACGACGGAGGGTGCGTCCTAGAAATTGTTGACCGAGATTGGAAGTAGACCGTTCCTGAGCAGATGTGCCAAGTTGAAAGATTTGGCGCAGTCGAGTACTGGTGATGAGAATTTCCTGACCATTCACCACTGCACGCATACCATCTCGAACTTCACCAGTCTGCGAGTGGACTAAATCCACGTGCTCTAGTGTATCATAGAAATGTTGGACACACGGAAAAATGATAGGAAGATCCTCTTGAAGAATAAAAGACAGACGAGATGCCTGTAAGAAATTGAGTGCCTGACGAAAGTGAAAAGCCTGTGTTGAATCAGTTGCTAGGTTCACCGCTTGATTATGCCTTTTGTCGAACGAGCATTGAGCCATCTGTAAAGTCTGAAAAAGAAAGCCAAATTAGTCAAGTTTTCCCAAACATTTATGTTTTCCGAACTTGTATGTTCGTCGAGCATAAATGTTCGTTCAAGCATAAGGTACGAACATGTAAGTTCGTTATCAAGTTCGGCAAACAAAAGGGCCTTGACGGACATACATCTTCGCCAGAGTGTGTTTACGACAAGGACGAACATACATGTTCGTCATGATGTTTGTCGATTTTCTAAGGACAAGTTCGCCAACATGTTCGTGTAATGATAAAAGGTTTTTACCAAGTCAAGGGAAAAAGGCCAACGGACATACATGTTCGTGTAGGGATAAAATTTTACCAAGTCAAAAAGAAGTTCGTCAAGTCAACGAACATATATGTTCGTGTAAGGATAAAATTGTACCAAGTCAAAAACAAGTTCGCCAAGTCAACGAACATATATGTTCGTTCAACAAACATGTTCGTTAAAGGAGTTAAATTTTCACGAACATGCATGTTCGTGAAAGGAGGTATATTTCCACGAACTTGCATGTTCGTCGAATCCGAAGGTTTGACTAACGCATGGGCCTAAGTAAATCTGGGCAACATGTGACGAACATCATAAAAAACTGGGCATTCATCCTACGAACATAAATATTCATATGAATATCATAAATTCTGGGCACGAACATCATAAAATCTTAAACAAACTGGGCACGAACATCATAAAATCCTAAAAATCTACGAACATATGAAAGAATCTGAAAAAGCGACGAACTTTATGAAGAAAAACTTACATAAATTTGAAGATTTTGACTTAAGTGGACGTGAAGACAATGTTCGTCGATCAGAGTAAAAACTTGAGAGGATTTCTTCGTTCGTAAAAGTGAAAAGTGAAAAGTGAGAGTTGAAAATTGGAGCTTTATAAGCCACGAACATGGGTCGTAGGAAATGGGCAAAAAATTTAGGGCTTTAAATGGGCCAAACAGTTGGATTGTTTTTAACTTAACACATAACCGACGTTTCAAAAAGAGAAAAAGTACGAACTAGTTAATAAAAATAAAATATTTTTTTTTTAACAAAATTGAACTAATGGTAACTAACGATAGTGTACATATAACGGTAGTATACGGTATGAAAGTTAATGATTCGATCAGATTGCTTATCGGAACGGTTTAATTGACAACATAAAGGGAACCAAATATTAAATTAAGTTTAAACCCATATTTGTGTGTTTGTCCAACAATAAAGTAGTGTTTTAATTTAAAGTAAACAGTCTTGAATTTAGGCTAAAAAGAACCTGTTATTAGCATACATTCGACAAGAATCTTGATGCACTCAAGGTATTTGTGAAATGTTTTAAGGTACGGGTGATATGGATTGGTTACCAATGACAAGGGTATCATATGAAACTGGCGAAGGGATAGCTCATATTAAATTTGAAAACGATTTTTAATAATGGATTGGTTTAAATTGTGCAAGTCTATGACTAACTTCTATGACGTTTTTATAAGGTTTAAGAATTCTGCGACTTTTTATGAAACCCTATAGTAAGACTTACCGATCCCAAACCAATTAAGGCCTTAGGTGGCTAGGTGAACAAGGGCACCCCAAAGGTATACTGACTCAGATTTCAAAGGCCGCTTATGTGAATTCAAAAACTTATTAGCACACCAATGAAATTTGTAATTTAATAAGAGTGTTTCCCATCTCTAAGCGCAACATATGACTCGTAACAAAAATATAATATCTACCTTTATTGTAACAAGCAAATTCTAGTCGTTTAATGTAAGAAATAAAGGCTTTAAGAACATGCAAACCACACTACTGAATATAACAATGAGACGAAAGGCCACAAGACACTGGAATTTAAACGAAATATATTTGGAGGCTATTAATTTGGCTTATGCGTTAAACATGCGTAAACGCGAATTCAGACTTATAGCCATAAGAAAAAGGTTGTCTTCATATCGAATCGTTTGATTCAACACGGTTTTTTTTTTCTTTCAAAGAAAGCGTCGGTTACTCTAAGTTACGTAGCCCGATACGGTGAATGAGAGATTCAAAGCGTGATTTATCGGAAGCTTTTGTGAAAAGGTCGACCAAATTATTTGTAGAAGAGATTTGAACAATGTCAATTAATTTCTTTTCTGCATAGTCTCGGATAAAATGGTGCTTAAAGTCTATGTGTCTGGTTTTACTATGTTTTACTGGATTTTTAATAACAGATACAGCTGCCTCATTATCTATATCTATAGGAGTAGAGGTAAGAGATAGACCGTAATCCAACATCTGTTGTTGAATCTAGAGAACCTGAGTCACACAACTACCTGCATCAATATATTCTGCTTCACTTGAGGATACAGAAACAATGGTCTATTTCTTGCATTGCCAGGACACGAGACGTCCTCCCAGAAATTGGCAACCACCGGAGGTTAATTTGCGGTTGATGTTACAACCTCCCAGGTCTGAGTCAGTGAATGCTTCGAGATAGAGGTCGCTTCCTTTGGGGTACCAGAGTCCCAGCCGCGGTCGGACATTTAGGTAGCGGAGGATCCTCGTAACGGCAAAGTGATGAGACATCTTCGGCCAAGCCTGAAACCTACCACATAAACAGACAATAAACGTTATATCAGGGCGAGATGCAGTTAAATACATAAGCGAGCCTATCATTCTGCGATAGACTGTCGGATCAACGTCAGGATCATTCTGAGCATTCGACTACAAGTTGTGCCGCTATTGAATGGGAGTGGAAATTGGCTTGGAGTTAGTCATGTTGAATTTTCCAAGCATCTCACTTACGTAATTGGATTGATGAATAAACATGCCGTCAGTTAACTGCTCGACTTGCAATCCCAAAAAGAGCTTTAATTCTCCCATTGCACTCATCTCAAATCTGTCCTTCATAAGCTTTTCAAAATCTTTGCACATTTTATGATCTGATAAATCGAAGATGATATTGTCCTCGAACACTTGAACCAAAATTTTAGCCTCGGACGATTCTTTGATGAATAGAGTGCTATCGATGTGTCCTTTCTTGAAACCGGCTTCTATCAGAAATGTAGATAGCGTGCCATACCACAACCGTGGGGCCTGATGAAGATCATACAAAGCTTTGTTAAGCTTGTAAACTCTGTCTGGGTGTTGTGGATCTTCAAATCCGGGTGGCTGTTGAACGTAGATTGTGTCGTCTATTTTTCCACAAAGAAAACCACTCTTCACGCCGAGCCGATAGACTGTAAAACCCATGTGAGATGCGTAAGCTAAGAAGAGGCGAACTGCTTCGAGTCGAGCGACTGGTGCGAAAAGATCTTGAAAGTCCAGTCCTTCCACTTGATAAAAACCTTGCACAATGAGACCTGCTTTGTTTCGAGCACTAATACTACATTCATCTCGTTTGCACCGAAAAACCCATTTGTGTGCCTATTTCATACTCTCCATTAGGTAATTCCATGAGTGTCCAGACACAAAGCTTCTTAAATTGCGCTAATTCCTCTTGCATGGCGTTCACCCAATTGGCGTCTTTGAGGGACATATGAATGTTAGCAGGAGCCTCTTGAGAAACGAAGCAGAAGAAACGACAGTTGTTATAATCCTCTGATTGCGTAGCTGTAGCATACATTCCTTGAAGAACTTCAAGTTGTGTTCTAGTTTGAACACTTGCATTCGGATCCCCAATAATATTCCCGAGAGGATGAATCTTATGTATCTTTGATTCTTGAAGATCAGTTACATACTCTTCATGGTCAGAGTTATCATGAACTGGGTAATATTCCTGGTCTTTAGCTTGTGTGTCTTCCACATCTGCTTGTTCATCAGCTTGACTATTTTCATCATCTTCTTGGTCTTTGGTTGCACCATTCTCTTGAACAGGTTCAACAATTTCATCAACAAGTTCTTGGATTACAGGCGAACGAGGAAAAACGGAGTCCTCATCATGGACTCCGTTTTTGTCACACTAGAGAAGGAAAGGTTAAACGAATTAAACAACGAATCATAGTCAAAGAAAATTGCTGGACCGTTTTGTTTTTCAAAATTATAACTAGTGATTTCCAAGTTAAAAACGATTTCCACTTTTCTTTCAAATTTTAAGTAAACTCGTTTATTTGCACATCCTTCAACATATCCAAGAAAGTATCCCTGAACTGATTTAGGTTCAAACTTAGTGGTGTAGTTTGTTTTCAAAACGGTAAATGGAACCCCGAAAGGTTCCAAACCAGCAAGATTCGGTTTACGACTATCTAGTAACTCATAGCTTGTTTTATTAAAGCGTTTAACAGTTAACACCCGATTTAAGACATAGCAGGTTGTGTTAACAACATCTCCCCAGAACATGACAGGGAGGTACGGGTCAGCCAACATTGTGCGTGCGACCTCGATTAGTGTTATGTTTTTTCCTCTCTGCAACTCCGTTTTGTTGAGGTTCATAAGGTGCGCTGTGTTTTTGAAATATCCTATTTGCTAGATAGTAGAAAGTCATGGTCGAGTTCTTGAGGTCTGTTTCGTTGTCATTTCTTAGGCATTTGACGTTGGCTTTGTAAACGTTCTTGATCATGTCAAAGAAATTGATCAGTTTACCGGCTGTTTCACTCTTAGTAGCCAAGAAGTAAACCCAAGAGTAACGTGAGTAGTCATCGGTGACTACCAGACAGTAATATTTTCCGCCAAAACTTCTCTGCTTGATGGGGCGAACAAATCGGTGTGCATCAACTCGAATGGTGTTTCAATAGTATTGAGGGCCTTGGACTTGTGAGGTTTCTTATGTTGCTTTCCAAGTTTACAGGAGACACTTTTGTCCTCATACGCAAATCTCTTCAAAGGAACCCCATTCACTAGCCCGTTCTTGGTTATCTCATTCATTTTTCGAAAATGTAAGTGAGCCATTTTCCTGTGCCAAATCATAGTTTCTTCACTTGTGGACTTCAACAGTAGACATGTTGACTCTTTGTTGCAGTTCATGTTGTTCATGTCCAAAATGTACGTATTATTCTTTCGTGGTGCGCGCATTAGTATTAGGTCCTCAGGGTTTTCAATCCCTTATTTCAGAACAATTACTTATTTCTTTGTAAAGTGGACAGGATTGTCATTGTCGCAGATTTGAGACACACTGAGCAGATTATGCTCCAGTTGTTCGACATAGAATGCATCCTTCAGAGTCACTTTTCCGGTTGTAACTGATCCAATTCCAGTTATTTCTCCACCTTTATCTCCAACAAAATTTACTCTTCCTTTCTTTTCTAATTCGAAGTTTGTTAGCAAACCCCGTTCTCCCATCATGTGCCTAGAACAGCCACTGTCAACGTACCAGGTGTTGACCAAATGGTGACTCAATTCCTGCCCAACAAACAAGATCTATCCGTTTTCATGGGGAACCCAGGCCATAACGGGCCTTGATTGACCTTTCTCGTTCACATATGTGAACCTGTTGAAAAAGCCATCATTGTTGTTTAAAGAATTGTTAAAATTTTGAGACACATTTCGATTGAAGTGATGCATATTAGAGTTATTTGGAACTCTATGACTAAACAAAGGTGACATAACATTCCGATTTGGGGAACTGAAAAGTTGTTGATGAAAGTTTTGAAAATGTCGTGGAGGACTCTCAATACGTTGTTCATAAATATTTTGCCGAAAGGATGGAACAAAACGTTGTTGGGGACGTAGAAAACTGTTAAAATTACCCATACCCGGTCTATCGTACCCATGATGTCTTTCATTCGACTCAGCACGTTGTGTTAACAGCCTCTCCCTGGAACATGACAGGGAGGTACGAGTCAGCCAACATTGTGCGTGCGTCCTCGATTAGTGTTATGGTCTTCGTCTCCGCAACTCCGTTTTTTGAGGTTCATAAGGTGGGATGTGTTTTTGAAATATCCTATTTGCTAGATAGTAGAAAGTCATGGTCGAGTTCTTGAGGTCTGTTCCGTTGTCACTTCTTAGGCGTTTGACTTTGGCTTTGTAAACGTTCTTGATCATGTCAAAGAAATTGATCAGTTTACCAGCTGTTTAACTCTTAGTAGCCAAGAAGTAAACCCAAGAGTAACGTGAGTAGTCATCGGTGACTACCAGACAGTAATATTTTCCGCCAAAACTTCTCTACTTGATGGGGCGAACAAATCGGTGTGCATCAACTCGAATGGTGTTTCAATAGTATTGAGGGCCTTGGACTTGTGAGGTTTCTTGTGTTGCTATCCAAGTTTACAGGAGAAACATTTGTCCTCATACGCAAATCTCTTCAAAGGAACCCCATTCACTAGCCCGTTCTTGGTTATCTCATTCATTTTTCGAAAATGTAAGTGAGCCATTTTCCTGTGCCAAATCATAGCTTCTTCACTTGTGGACTTCGACAGTAGACATGTTGACTCTTTTTTGCAGTTCATGTTGTTCATGTCCAAAATGTACGTATTCTTCTTTCGTGGTGCGCGCATTAGTATTAGGTCCTCGGGGTTTTCAATCCCTTATTTCAGAACAATTACTTCTTTCTTTGTAAAGTGGACAGGATTGTCATTGTCGCAGATTTGAGACACACTGAGCAGATTGTGCTCCAGTTGTTCGACATAGAATGCATCCTTCAGAGTCACTTTTCCGTTTGTAACTAATCCAATTCCAGTTATTTCTCCACCTTTATCTCCAACAAAATTTACTCTTCCTTTCTTTCCTAATTCGAAGTTTGTTAGCAAACCCCGTTCTCCGGTAATGTGCCTAGAACAGCCACTGTCAACGTACCAGGTGTTGACCAAATGGTGACTCAATTCTTGCACAACAAACAAGATCTATCAGTTTTCATGGGGAACCCAGGACATAACGGGCCTGGATTGACCTTTCTCGTTGACATATGTGAACCTTTTGAAACCGCCATCATTGTTGTTTAAAGAATTGTTAAAATTTGGAGACACATTTCGATTGAAGTGATGAATATTAGAGTTATTTGGAACTCTATGACTAAACAAAGGTGACATAACATTCCGATTTGGGGAACTGAAAAGTTGTTGATGGAAGTTTTGAAAATGTCGTGGAGGACTCTGAAAACGTTGTTCATAATGAGTTTGCCGAAAGGATGGAACAAAACGTTGTTGTGGACGTAGAAAATTGTTAAAATTACCCATACCCGGTCTATCGTACCCATAATGTCTTTCATTCGACTCAACACGTTGTGTTAACAGCCTCTCCCCGGAACATGACAGGGAGGTACGAGTCAGCCAACATTGTGCGTGCGGCCTCGATTAGTGTTATGTTCTTCGTCTCCAAAACTCCGTTTTTTGAGGTTCATAAGGTGCGCTGTGTTGTTGAAATATCCTATTTGCTAGATACTAGAAAGTCATGGTCGAGTTTTTGAGGTCTGTTCCGTTGTCACTTCTTAGGCGTTTGACTTTGGCTTTGTAAACGTTCTTGATCATGTCAAAGAAATTGATCAGTTTACCGGTTGTTTCACTCTTAGAAGCCAAGAAGGAAACCCAAGAGTAACGTGAGTAGTCACCGGGGACTACCAGACATTAATATTTTCCGCCAAAAATTCTCTGCTTGATGGGGCGAACAAATCGGTGTGCATCAACTTGAATGGTGTTTCAATAGTATTGAGGGCCTTGGACTTGTGAGGTTTCTTGTGTTGCTTTCCAAGTTTACAGGAGACACTTTTGTCCTCATGGGCAAATCTCTTCAAAGGAACCCCATTCACTAGCCCGTTCTTGGTTATCTCATGCATTTTTCGAAAATGTAAGTGAGCCATTTTCCTGTGCCAAATCATAGCTTCTTCACTTCTGGACTTCGACAGTAGACATATTGACTCTATGTTGTAGTTCATGTTGTTCATGTCCAAAATGTACGTATTCTTCTTTCGTGGTGCGCGCATTAGTATTAGGTCCTCAGGGTTTTAAATCCCTTATTTCGGAACCAATACTTCTTTCTTTGTAAAGTGGACAGGATTGTCATTGTCGCAGATTTGAGACACACTGAGCAGATTGTGCTCCAGTTGTTCGACATAGAATGCATCCTTCAGAGTCACTTTTCCGTTTGTAACTAATCCAATTCCAGTTATTTCTCCACCTTTATCTCCAACAAAATTTACTCTTCCTTTCTTTCCTAATTCGAAGTTTGTTAGCAAACCCCGTTCTCCGGTAATGTGCCTAGAACAGCCACTGTCAACGTACCAGGTGTTGACCAAATGGTGGCTCAATTCTTGCACAACAAACAAGATCTATCAGTTTTCATGGGGAACCCAGGCCATAACGGGCCTGGATTGACCTTTCTCGTTCATATATGTGAACCTTTTGAAAAAGCCATCATTGCTGTTTAAAGAATTGTTAAAATTTGGAAACACATTTCGGTTGAAGTGATGAATATTAGAGTTATTTGGAACTCTATGACTAAACAAAGGTGACATAACATTCCGAGTTGGGGAAATGAAAAGTTGTTGATGGAAGTTTTGAAAATGTCGTGGAGGACTCTGAAAACGTTGTTCATATTGATTTTGCCGAAAGGATGGAACAAAACGTTGTTGTGGACGTAGAAAATTGTTAAAATTACCCATACCCGGTCTATCGTACCCATAATGTCTTTCATTCGACTCAGCACGTTGTGTTAACAGCCTCTCCCCGGAACATGACAGGGAGGTACGAGTCAGCCAACATTGTGCGTACGCCCTCGATTAGTTTTATGTTCTTCGTCTCCACAACTCCGTTTTTTGAGGTTCATAAGGTGCGCCGTGTTGTTGAAATATCCTATTTGCTAGATAGTAGAAAGTCATGGTCGAGTTTTTGAGGTCTGTTCCGTTGTCACTTCTTAGGCGTTTGACTTTGGCTTTGTAAACGTTCTTGATCATGTCAAAGAAATTGATCAGTTTACCGGTTGTTTCACTCTTAGTAGCCAAGAAGTAAACCCAAGAGTAACGTGAGTAGTCACCGGGGACTACCAGACATTAATATTTTCCGCCAAAAATTCTCTGCTTGATGGGGCGAACAAATCGGTGTGCATCAACTTGAATGGTGTTTCAATAGTATTGAGGACCTTGGACTTGTGAGGTTTCTTGTGTTGCTTTCAAAGTTTACTAAGACAATTTTGTCCTCATGGGCAAATCTCTTCAAAGGAACCCCATTCACTAGCCCGTTCTTGGTTATCTCATTCATTTTTCGAAAATGTAAGTGAGCCATTTTCCTGTGCCAAATCATAGCTTCTTCACTTCTGGAATTCGACAGTAGACATGTTGACTCTATGTTGTAGTTCATATTGTTCATGTCCAAAATGTACGTATTCTTCTTTTGTGGTGCACGCATTAGTATTAGGTCCTCAAGGTTTTCAATCCCTTATTTCAGAACCAATACTTCTTTCTTTGTAAAGTGGACAGGATTGTCATTGTCGCAGATTTGAGACACACTGAGCAGATTGTGCTCCAGTTGTTCGACATAGAATGCATCCTTCAGAGTCACTTTTCCGTTTGTAACTAATCCAATTCCAGTTATTTCTCCACCTTTATCTCCAACAAAATTTACTCTTCCTTTCTTTCCTAATTCGAAGTTTGTTAGCAAACCTCGTTCTCCCGTCATGTGCCTAGAATAGCCACTGTCAACGTACCAGGTGTTGACCAAATGGTGACTCAATTCTTGCACAACAAACAAGATCTATCAGTTTTCATGGGGAACACAGGCCATAACGGGCCTGAATTGACCTTTCTTGTTCATATATGTGAACCTTTTGAAAAAGCCATCATTGCTGTTTAAAGAATTGTTAAAATTTGGAGACACATTTCGGTTGAAGTGATGAATATTAGAGTTATTTGGAACTCTATGACTAAACAAAGGTGACATAACATTCTGATTTGGGGAACTGAAAAGTTGTTGATGGAAGTTTTGAAAATGTCGTGGAGGACTCTGAAAACGTTGTTCATAATGATTTTGCCGAAAGGATGGAACAAAACGTTGTTGTGGACGTAGAAAATTGTTAAAATTACCCATACCCGGTCTATCGTACCCATAATGTCTTTCATTCGACTCAGCACGTTGTGTTAACAGCCTCTCCCCAGAACATGACAGGGAGGTACGGGTCAGCCAACATTGTGCGTGCGCCCTCGATTAGTGTTATGTTCTTCGTCTCCGCAACTCCGTTTTTTGAGGTTCATAAGGTGCGCTGTGTTGTTGAAATATCCTATTTGCTAGATAGTAGAAAGTCATGGTCGAGTTTTTGAGGTCTGTTCCGTTGTCACTTCTTAGGCGTTTGACTTTGGCTTTGTAAACGTTCTTGATCATGTCAAAGAAATTGATCAGTTTACCGGCTGTTTCACTCTTAGTAGCCAAGAAGTAAACCCAAGAGTAACGTGAGTAGTCATCGGGGACTACCAGACATTAATATTTTCGGCCAAAACTTCTCTGCTTGATGGGGCGAACAAATCGGTGTGCATCAACTTGAATGGTGTCTCGATAGTATTGAGGGCCTTGGACTTGTGAGGTTTCTTGTGTTGCTTTCCAAGTTTACACGAGACACTTTTGTCCTCATACGCAAATCTCTTCAAAGGAACCCCATTCACTAGCCCGTTCTTGGTTATCTCATTCATTTTTCGAAAATGTAAGTGAGCCATTTTCCTGTGCCAAATCATAGCTTCTTCACTTGTGGACTTCGACAGTAGACATGTTGACTCTATGTTGTAGTTCATGTTGTTCATGTCCAAAATGTACGTATTCTTCTTTCGTGGTGCGCGCATTAGTATTAGGTCCTCAGGGTTTTCAATCCCTTATTTCAGAACCAATACTTCTTTCTTTGTAAAGTGGACATGATTGTCATTGTCGCAGATTTGAGACACACTGAGCCAGATTGTGCTCCAGTTGTTCGACATAGAATGCATCCTTCAGAGTCATTTTTCCATTTGTAACTGATCCAATTCCAGTTATTTCTCCACCTTTATCTCCAACAAAATTTACTCTTCCTTTCTTTCCTAATTCGAAGTTTGTTAGCAAAACCCCGTTCTCCCGTCATGTGCCTAGAACAACCACTGTCAACGTACTAGGTGTTAACCAAATGGTGATCAATTCCTGCACAACAAACAAGATCTATCAGTTTTCATGGGGAACCCAGGCCATAACGGGCCTAGATTGACCTTTCTCGTTCATATATGTGAACCTTTTGAAAAAGCCATCATTGCTGTTTAAAGAATTGTTAAATTTTGGAGACACATTTCGGTTGAAGTGATGAATATTAGAGTTATTTGGAACTCTATGACTAAACAAAGGTGACATAACATTCCGATTTGGGGAACTGAAAAGTTGTTGATGGAAGTTTTGAAAATGTCGTGGAGGACTCTGAAAACGTTTTTCATAATGATTTTGCCGAAATGATGGAACAAAACCTTGTTGTGGACGTAGAAAATTGTTAAAATTACCCATACCCGGTCTATCGTAACTATAATGACTTTCATTCGACTCAGCACGTTGTGTTAACAGCCTCTCCTCGGAACATGACAGGGAGGTACGAGTCAGCCAACATTGTGAATGCGGCCTCGATTAGTGTTATGTTCTTCGTCTCCGCAACTCCGTTTTTTGAGGTTCATAAGGTGCGCTGTGTTGTTGAAATATCCTATTTGCTAGATAGTAGAAAGTCATGGTCGAGTTTTTGAGGTCTGTTCCGTTGTCACTTCTTAGGCGTTTGACTTTGGCTTTGTAAACGTTCTTGATCATGTCAAAGAAATTGATCAGTTTACCGGCTGTTTCACTCTTAGTAGCCAAGAAGTAAACCCAAGAGTAACGTGAGTAGTCATCGGGGACTACCAGACATTAATATTTTCGGCCAAAACTTCTCTGCTTGATGGGGCGAACAAATCGGTGTGCATCAACTTGAATGGTGTCTCGATAGTATTGAGGGCCTTGGACTTGTGAGGTTTCTTGTGTTGCTTTCCAAGTTTACACGAGACACTTTTGTCCTCATACGCAAATCTCTTCAAAGGAACCCCATTCACTAGCCCGTTCTTGGTTATCTCATTCATTTTTTGAAAATGTAAGTGAGCCATTTTCCTGTGCCAAATCATAGCTTCTTCACTTCTGGAATTCGACAGTAGACATGTTGACTCTATGTTGTAGTTCATATTGTTCATGTCCAAAATGTACGTATTCTTCTTTTGTGGTGCACGCATTAGTATTAGGTCCTCAAGGTTTTCAATCCCTTATTTCAGAACCAATACTTCTTTCTTTGTAAAGTGGACAGGATTGTCATTGTCGCAGATTTGAGACACACTGAGCAGATTGTGCTCCAGTTGTTCGACATAGAATGCATCCTTCAGAGTCACTATTCCGTTTGTAACTGATCCAATTCCAGTTATTTTCCACCTTTATCTCCAACAAAATTTACTCTTCCTTTCTTTCCTTATTCGAAGTTTGTTAGCAAACCCCGTTCTCCCGTCATGTGCCTAGAACAGCCACTGTCAACGTACCAGGTGTTGACCAAATGGTGACTCAATTCCTGCACAACAAACAAGATCTATCAGTTTTCATGGGGAACCCAGGCCATAACGGGCCTGGATTGACCTTTCTCGTTCACATATGTGAACCTTTTGAAAAAGCCATCATTGTTGTTTAAAGAATTGTTAAAATTTGGAGACACATTTCGGTTGAAGTGATGAATATTAGAGTTATTTGGAACTCTATTACTAAACAAAGGTGACAAAACATTCCGTTTTGGGGAACTGAAAAGTTGTTGATGGAAGTTTTAAAAATGTCGTGGAGGACTCTGAAAACGTTGTTCGTAATGATTTTGCCGAAAGGATGGAAAAAAACGTTGTTGTGGACGTAGAAAATTGTTAAAATTACCCATACCCGGTCTATCGTACCCATAATGTCTTTCATTCGACTCAGCACGTTGTGTTAACAACCTCCCCCCGGAACATGACAGGGAGGTACGAGTCAACCAACATTGTGCTTGCGGCCTCGATTAGTGTTATGTTCTTCCTCTCCGCAACTCCGTTTTTTTTAGGTTCATAAGGTGCGTCGTGTTGTTGAAATATCCTATTTGCTAGATAGTAGAAAGTCATGGTCGAGTTTTTGAGGTCTGTTCCGTTGTCACTTCTTAGGCGTTTGACTTTGGCTTTGTAAACGTTCTTGATCATGTCAAAGAAATTGATCAGTTTACCGGCTGTTTCACTCTTAGTAGCCAAGAAGTAAACCCAAGAGTAACGTGAGTAGTCATCGGTGACTACCAGACAGTAATATTTTCCGCCAACACTTCTCTGCTTGATGGGGCGAACAAATCGGTGTGCATCAACTCGAATGGTGTTTCAATAGTATTGAGGGCTTGGACTTGTGAGGTTTCTTGTGTTGCTTTCCAAGTTTACAGGAGACACATTTGTCCTCATACGCAAATCTCTTCAAAGGAACCCCATTCACTAGCCCGTTTTGGTTATCTCATTCATTTTTCGAAAATGTAAGTGAGCCATTTTCCTGTGCCAAATCATAGCTTCTTCACTTGTGAACTTCGACAGTAGACATGTTGACTCTGTCAGGATCGTATTAGTTAAAGTAAACTAATAAGTTTGCCTTCGTTAAGATCGTGATCTATTGAAGAAGTTCAGCAGCGGATGAACACTTCAATATTACAAGTTGTCGAACAATAAAATATAAATACGAATGAACGAATATTATTGTCGAATTATAAGCCTCAATTGCATTAATTAAGATATTAATACAACGTGTTTCTATCAATACAAGGATCTATCTATTTATAGACCTTGAGGCCGACCTAGATAAACTAGGAAACATCTTCTATCCTTATCTAAATATATCGTTATCTAGAAATAAGGAAACTCTATCTAATTAACAAAAGGAAACATAATCTAATTATAATTCTATAACTTAGATTATACTTGCACGGCAAGTTGGTCTTCCGTAGTAACTTGACTTCTTCCGTAGCAGTTTGACTTTGCCCGTAGTAACTTGATTACTTCCGTAGTAACTTAACCAGCCGTAGTAACTTGTTGGACAGCCGCACTAACTTGTTCTTCCGTAGTAACTCTTAATGTCTTCCGCATTGATAGTTTAAGTTACTATTCTTGTTTGTTAGGCGTATTGTTTATGGTTAAACTATTTTAACTAAGTTATAACCCAACAATCTCCCCCTAACCTTGAACTTTTATGAAACATCAAAAGTACAAGTTTTTATGCTCCAACAGTACTAACTTCTTTTCATTAACAAAACAGTTTTAACTATTTTATGTTAATTACAACTATTTGTTTTGCCAGTCAGATTTTCCCTTGGTCTTTTCTTCTATGCGTTGAACCAAAATTCTCCAAATGAGTTCATGAGCGATTCTTGAGTCATGTGATCCATTCAGCTTTATCTCAATCATCTCGTCCAATGTCTTCAATGTATGTGGGTACTTAACATCCACCAAGTAAAATTCTCTTGCTCCATGTCTTTTTACAAGGAAGTATACACCACTTCTTTCATAGACGAACCAATTGAGAATAGGATTGTTTGGTCCTCCTTTCTTGAAGACTGAACTCTTCTTCTTGTATCCTGGTTCAAATAGTCCACATAGAATGTCCATAGCCAGATCAGTACCAGAACATACGCCTCTTCTTTCATGAGAGTACTTAACTTTTCCAATCTTGTACATCCTCTCCAAATCATCTCTGTCGAAGTCTCTAATTATCCAATGGAAGGCTTGAAGAACTTTCTTTGACTTGTCTGCTCTAATGACTTCATATTCAGTTCCCAATGCTCCACCAATAAACTTCCAGTCTATGATCATTGGAGGTTTCACATTCAATTGAGTAAGCCTAAGACCTTTCAACATGATTTATGTATGCAGAATAATCTCCCCCTTGAGTAGTGCTAGGAGGATCTTGTTCCATACTTTCAGGCTCTGGTTTAACATCCATAAATGGAATGTTTGGACTTTCTTGTTGAGAAGCAGCAGCAGCATCTTCATTCATCTTCTGTCTTTTAGCTAGAGGTCTTGGAATCCTCTTTGATGGACGCTTGTGTCTTTTGGGCTTCTCTTCTGGCTTCTTCACTTCAGGAACAGGTTCTGATTGAATGAACACTTTCCTTCCAGTTTTCAGGGCTGCTTCTAATGCTTTTTCAGCATCTTGCTTCTTTTTCTCTTGAATCTTTGCAAGAGCAGCTTCCCTTTTTGTTTCCTTCTGTCTTTCTTCCTTCACAAGATCCAACATGTTAGTTAACTTCATAGGGCCTAATGATCTACCACTGTGACCTTTGCTTTTGAGGTATGTGGTGTATTTCTCCCTGTCTTGAGCTAACTTTGCTTGTGTGGACTTGGACACTTTCTTCTTCTCAGACTTGGTTTTGGCTTTTGCTTGCTGCTGAAGAGCAATTTCATCCTCTTCAACTGTCTTCAAAGCATATCTCTCATCTGCTTTCACCAAGCCTTGATAAGCTAAATCATTCAGAATCTCCTCATTAAGCATCTCATGTGCATGAATTGCATCCTCCTCAGCAATTCTAGCCATTTCTTCTCTCTCCTCATTAAGCATCTCTTGTGCATGAATTGCATCCTCCTCAGCAATTCTAGCCATTTCTTCTTTTTCAGCTGGAGTTGGAGACTTGTTTAGCCTAGCATGAAGTTCATCTTGTTCTGCTATCTTCCTCTTTCTTGCTCTTTCTTCCTCTTCTTGCTCAGCAGCTATTCTGTTGAACAGTTCAGCTTCAGCATGCTCTTGTCTTAGACTTTCAATCTCTTCTTCAGTCATATCTTAAAAATTTATTCTTTCTTGAGCAAGCCTTTCTTCCTCCTGTTTTTCTTCCTTTGATTTCTCCACAACAATGGTTTTGCCCTTGTCTTTATGTTCAGGAGCATCAAGGTCAACCCTCTGAATCTTCTTCTTCTTCTTATCCACTGTTACATATCCAACTCTACCTGTAGAAACAAATAAACCAGCAGAGTGTTCAGGTAAGGTTAGAGAAGTTGCTGATGGTTTAGCAATCAATGCAGCTGCTGCTCTCTGTCTAGCAACAAGCTCAGCAATTGTCTTCTTTCTTTCCTCTTCTGCTTTCTCCTTTTCTTGCTTCTGCTTCTCTTCTTTGATCTTAAGGAGCTGTGATGCTATAGTGTCTTCATCAGCCATCACACTTGTTCTTGCCATTTCTTCTTGAATAAGAACATTTGCAGCTTCTTGTTGATCAAAAGTAGGAACAGGAGCTTGAGATGTTGTGGTTGATAGGGTTGTAGCTTCAGAATGTATTGCAGTCAACGGATTTGAAGCTTGATCAAATGTGGGAGGAGTAGCTGTGAAAAGGTATGAGTGATCCGCATCATCTGCCCTTGGACTGATAACCATGGGGTCAGTAGTAACTGTGTCCGCAGCAACTGGATCCGCAGCAAGTGGACTAGTAACCATTGGATCAGTAGTAACTTGATCCGCATCAACTGAGTCCGCAGCAATCATTTCATCGTCCGCATCAACTTGATCAGCAGCAAGTGTGTCAGTAGCAACTTCAAAAGTCATTTCAGCTTCAACTTCCATCTCGTCTACTGTTTCTTCAACCATCTGCTTCACTTCTTTCTGCTGCTCCCCCTCAAGTTGGTTATCTATCATCATCTTCTCACCTTCTTCATCCACCACCATGTCTTGTGTTTCTAACTCTGTCTCCCCCTCAAATGTACTGCCTGTCTCCATATTTTCATCTTGGTTTGAAGTGGCAGTAATAACAGTGTCTGCACTTCCTTTGTCTTCACCCTTGCTTTCTCCAGATGAGAACACATTAATTGCTTCTTTCTCCCCCTTGTTTTCATCTGAATATGATGAACTGGAAGGTTTTGGAGAGGTTCCAGCATTTAGTGTGGTGATTCTTTTGTGCTGTAACTGGGCTGATAGGAGTGCTTGTTGTGCCAATACCTGTTGCACCAAAGAAGCAAGAGAAGACAGCATTTCACCTTGTTTTTTCACCCTCACCATTAGAGATTGGTACATATCCATCAATTCATTAAACTGACCACCACTACCCTCACCCCTTTCCTGTTGGGTACCAACAGGTGGTGGATCATAGGGAATAGAGAAACCCTCCTGCCTAGCAGAAGCATGTAACTCTCCCATGGTCTCTTGGCGCCAGGGACCACCTTCCAAGTCTGAGAACAAGTCCTCAGCAAAGGATGGCGTTGCCGTAGTTTGGGTCTTAGTGATGTTGATACTGTCCTGAGCTTCACTAGAAGAAGTGAAAGCTGCAGTAGTATCAGCCCTCCCTACATGGTCTCCCCTCTCCTTATGAACCAACTCAGTGAACAAGGGGGTATGTTCAATGTTTTCCCCTATTGTTTGTGGCATTCCTGAAGATGTTTCAGGGAATGTTTTTGCAGTGAGAGTATGGGGGATGGTTTTAGAAACAAGAGGCTGAGTAACCCTCTTGAGTCTTTTTGAAACAGCCTTGGGTGGTTTGTGAGGTGATGAAACAGTGGGTTTAGTCACTTTAGCAGTAGTGACTGGGGCAGTAGCAACTGGAGTAGAACTCACAGTAGCAACTGGAGGAACATGAGCAGTAGTAACTGTCGTAGTAACCTCAGGGATTCCACCTGCAGTAACTGCTTCAGATATGGCACTAGTGCCCACGGATATAGCAGTAGTACTGATGGTGGCAGCTGGGGGTTGGGACAGAGGTAGAGTTACTTGTCCTGCAGCTGGAGGAATGGTGACTACCAACATTGAAGAGAATAGTGGTGTCACATTTGCTGAAAATCCTTTATTAACTTGTCTCATATTAGTAAAAACTTTTTTGAATGAGCATGTGAGTGAAAAAGTTTTTCTGATCTTGGAAGATCTTTATGTACACAGTTAATAAAATGTTGAAGAAATCGAGGATACATTAAAAATTTAAGTTTTGGGTTCTCAAGATTTCTTCGCATTGCATCAAAAATCATGAAAGAAAAGTCATAAGTTCCTCCTGTAGCCAAACACACCATAGCATTGGCTAAAGTAGAACTGCCTTCATGCCATCCTGTTCGTTTTTGGGACATGCATTGTTGCAAAGTATGCAACATAAATTTCCATTGAGGGGAAAATTTTGCCTTAGAAAAGGTCGAAAGATTTAGATCCCCCTCATATCTCATATTTTTAAAAGAGTCGATCAGGATGTCATAAGGAACCTTTAATATACCTGTTGAGTCTTTTAAGTTCAGATGTTTGCGTAGAGAAGACTCTGTAACTTTGATCGCTTTGCCTCTCACCACTGCATTAATGGTGGCCTCTGTTTCATCCAGTGTAGCAGATGTCCAGAAATCCCTAATGTGGGATTCATCAATTTCTGGATTGATGGTTAACGCCGTCTTGTTTTTTGATTGATTAAAGAAATCAATGATTTGATGGAAATCGGCGTTTTCGTCATTCTTTTCCAGGAAAGCTACCATGTTGTGAGTCTTGAACAATTGTAGTTCCGCCATTGTTGTATTCTGTTGATTGATTATGAGTAAGGAACAAGAATGTAAACAATCAGTCACAACGATAAAGAAAATTAGGAAATTTGTGTCTAACGGTAACTTTTTAGGACGATTTAGGGGTTTTGATAAAGGGTAAGTTTCAAACGGTTAAAAATATCCCCTTTTTATACTGAAATTTTGTAACAACTTGATGACTCCGATTAGATGCGGGTAATGATTCAAAAGTAACGGTCCAATTAAGAATCGCCACGTGGCACGAGTAGCTGTGCCTCGCGCCTGAATTTTAAAAATTAGGTCCAATCGGAACTTGCCACGTGTTATAGATGTGTTATCTGAGCTTGACACGTGTAAAGTTGGGTTACAAGTTGTGTTTTGACTTGTCAAATCATCATTAATTAGGGTATTCTTATTGCTTAAGAAACCTTTTTAATATGATAATCTGCCGTATTAACAAATGAGTCCGTAGTAAGTTGGTTATGCGTCCGTAGTAATGGTTCATAGGCCGTATTAACTGGACTGTCCGTAGTAACGTGAGTTACTGGCAGTATTAATCCAGGGGTCCGTAGCAACTCATTATTTGTCCGCATTAGCCATTCCGCTCACATAAGTAGTCTTAGGGCAGTAGTAGTTAAACCTTCCCTTAGAACTATTCTTTTGAGCGTACTAATCATACTTTGGTCACAATTTGTTTCTACAAATAATGTTGCAGTAGTAACATAGTACAATGCTAGAAAGTAAGGTACTTGATTTTCATCATAAGGTTACTACTGCTTCTCGAAGGGAATTATTTTAAACATATAGGAATACTAAGAGAAAAGAATATAAGTTATTCATCCATATTGGTCATTCCAATGCTTGTAATCAAGAATGTGAATCTCCCAACATCAAATGCCTTTGTGAGAAGGTCAGCAAGTTGATTGTCAGTGTGGATTTTCTCAACCTGGATCAGTTTCTTCTCGTTGCAATCTCTTATGAAGTGGTAGCGTATCTCTATATGCTTTGTTTTGGAGTGTTTGACTGGATTGTTGATGATGCTTATTGTGCTTTGATTGTCAATATAGATTGGCGTGTTCATGAATGAATAGCCATAATCCATCATTTGATTTTGTATCCAAAGTACTTGAGCACAACAACTAGCAGCGGCAATGTACTCAGCTTCTGTGGAAGAAGTTGACACCGTTGTTTGTTTCTTGCATTGCCATGACACCAGTCTTGAGCCAATAAATTGGCATCCTCCAGTCGTTGATTTCCTGTCTAAGTTCTCACCACCATAATCACTGTCAGTATAAGCAATTAAATCAAAAGGAGAGTCTTTAGGATACCATAAGCCTAAATTAGGCTTGCCCTTTAGGTAGCGAAAGATTCTCTTGACTGCAATGAGGTGTGACATCTTGGGCCTTGTTTGATATCTTGCACATACACAAACTCCAAACATGATGTCTGGTCTTGAAGCTGTGAGATACATGAGAGATCCAATCATTGATCTATAGTTGTGTATATCCACATCCTCCCCCTCAAGATCAGCCGTCAATTGTTTGTGAGTTTTTACCGGAGTACTTGCAACCTTGGCATCCAAAAGTCCAAATTTTGTGAGGATGTCCTTGACATACTTGGTTTGGCTTATTAAGAGGCCATCCGGTTTTTGTTTAACTTGTAAGCCCAAGAAGAAAGTGAGTTCACCCATGGAACTCATCTGAAACTTAGTGTGCATGAGATCTTCAAATTCTTTGCACAATGATTCCTTGGTGGATCCAAAGATGATGTCATCAACATAGATTTGAACAAGAAGAATGTCTGAGTGAGACTTCTTGAAAAATAATGTTTTGTCAATTGTGCCCCTTTGAAAGTTGTTCTGAAGAAGGTAGTCTGAAAGGGTGTCATACCAAGCCCGTGGTGCTTGATGAAGCCCATAGAGAGCTTTGATCAATTTGTACACCTTGTGAGGATGTTGAGGGTCCTCAAATCCAGGAGGCTGTTTGACATATACTTCTTCTTCAATGACACCATATAGAAAAGCACTCTTGACGTCCATTTGATACACCTTGAATCCCATGAATGAAGCAAAGGCTAGAAATAATCGAATTGCTTCAATCCTAGCCACTGGAGCAAAGACTTCTTCATAGTCAATACCTTCCTCTCGTGTGTAGCCTTGTGCAACCAGTCGTGCTTTATTTTTAACCACAATTCCACGTTCATCTTTCTTATTTCTGAAGATCCAGCGTGTACCGATCACCTTCTTGCCATATGGGATTTCAACGAGTACCCATACTCCTTGAATCTTGAATTGGAGTAGCTCTGCCTGACATGCCTCGATCCAATGTGGATCTAGTAGTGCCTCTTGGATTTTCTTAGGCTCCATTTGAGAAAGAAAACATGCAAATAGACATGTGTTGAAAAGAGTAGTCTGAGAATCCTTTTTGGACTTGGTTTGACTTCTAGTTGCTATGGAGAAATCAAGTTCACCAATAATTTGAGAAGGTGGATGATTCTTTGCACAGAAGAAAACATGCAAATAGACATGTGTTGAAAAGAGTAGTCTGAGAATCCTTTTTGGACTTGGTTTGACTTCTAGTTGCTATGGAGAAATCAAGTTCACCAATAATTTGAGAAGGTGGATGATTCTTTGCAACACGTGAAGATGGGATCTTCTCAAGTCGTAGTTCAACACCCAGGTTTGTATCATTCATATCTGGCATCGCATTGTTAGGATAATATGTATTGAATGGAGGAGTAGTAAATGAAGGAGTAGTGGCTGAAGTAGGAATATCAGTCATGTAGGGCTCAAAGTCTTCATAGACTATTTGTTCAACTCCATTTTCATCTTCTTCAATGAGGCGTGGAACACCATTAGGGCGTGTTGTATTATCCGTCGCGATTGGTGATTTTGGTGATACTGCTTCGTCCTCCTTTGTAGAAGCTTCATCATGATGAGGAGAATCTGGGTCCCCTGGAGTGATGGGATCAAGTATTTGAATTGGATCTTCCAAAGTGACTGGAAGATTGATGTATTCCATCACATCCAATCGAGCAGTACCTGTGATGGGAGACGCAGTAACTGGCTCCGTAGTAAGTGGATCAGTAGGAATAGAGTTAGCCGTATTAACCTGATCCGTATTAACTGATGTGGGTTGAAACTCAAAGTTAGAGTTTAACGATTTGGTTAAGGCATCCAAATCAAACACCCAGTCTGGTCCATGTCCCTTCTTGGTATACGTGTGCTCATTGAATGTCACATTTGAGCTTTCCTCAATGATTTTAGATTTATGATTGTAAACACGATATGCCTTGCTTTGGGATGAGTAACCAACGAATGTACCTTCATCAGCTTTGCTTTCAAATTTACCAAGGTAATCTTTGGAGTTTAAGACTGTGCATGGACATCCGAATGCGCGTAGAAAGCTGATCAAAGGTTGTTTCTTGTGTAGGAGCTCATATGGAGTCTTGGTATGGGCCTTGAATAGAAGAACTCTATTCTGAACATAGCAGGCAGTGTTAACTGCTTCTGCCCAGAAAAAGATAGGAAGATTGGAATCAGCCAACATACTTCTGGCTGCTTCAATCAATGTCCTATTTCGTCTTTCAGCAACTCCATTCTGTTGAGGTGTCCTAGCAGCGCTGAATTGTCTCTCTATTCCTTTCTTGTCACAGAAGTCGTTCATTACTTGGTTCTTGAATTCCGTGCCATTGTCACATCGAATTTTCTTGATCTTCAGATTCAGTTGAAGTTCAATCTTGGTGATAAAAGTGATGAGAAGTTGACTTGTTTCATCTTTGGTACCAAGAAAGTACACCCATGTATATCTTGAGAAGTCATCAGTGATGACAAGGCAGTATGACTTCTTTGCAATGCTCTTTACATTAGTAGGACCAAAGAGATCCATATGAAGTAAATGTAAAGGTGTGGTGTTAGAGTTGATCTCCTTTGTCTTGTGAGAAGACTTGTGTTGCTTGCCCTTCAAGCATGCTAAGCAGTTGTCTTCAAGGTTGAATTGCTTGTTTGGGAGACCTCTAACCAAACTAGATTTAACTAGTTTATTGATGTTCTTCAGGTTCATGTGGCACATCCTCCTATGCCATAAAGTGGATTCATCTAAAGTAGCTTTTGAGAGCAAGCATGCTTCAGGTGAATTTATTTGAACCTTTGACATGTCTAGACAATAGACATTGTCTCTCCTTGGTGTTCTGAGTAAGATCATGCTTTCATCTATGACATACCCAGGCTTCATTATAATACATTCTGTAGTAGTGAAGATCGGTGTGTGTTTCTCATCACAGACTTGAGAGACACTCAACAAATTATATTGAAGTTGTTGCACATAGTACACGTCTTTGAAGTGTAGTGTACCATTGCTTATTGTTCCCTTCCCAGTAATCTTTCCTCCTTCTGGATTGCCTCCAAAGGCAACATATCCTCCGTTGAACTTTTCAAAGTCTTGAAGGCATGACATGTTGCCCGTCATGTGCCTGGAACAGCCACTATCTACATGCCAACTGTTCTCACTCTCTTTTGTTGGCTGAACCTGCACATAAACGATAGAGATTAGTTTCTGGTGGGAACCCAAGCCAAAGTTGACTTGGGTTTGCCCATTTCATCAAAGTAACTCACCTTCCTTTGTACTAGTTTTGAGAAATCAATGGGGATAGGTGGTTGAGTTACTTGGATCTTTGGTTGCCACACTTGTTTGAAAGATTTTTCTTTTTGAACAATTTTAGTGTTAACAATTTTTGATTTAACAATAGGAATAGGTACTGGTTTGACATACCTTTGTTTCTTAGTGTTAATAGTAGCCTTAGTAACAAAGTTACGTTTGGCAGTATTGACACGAGCATGATTAATACGGTTATTTTTCACAGTATTAATACGGGCAGTATTAACACCATTAAGTTTGTCCGTATTACCCTTTGCAGTAGAAACAAGTTTTTGTCTGGCAGTAGGAACTCTATTCTTCTTGTTAGAAATTATGTTTCTTTTGTTAACACTTTGATTTTCTGAAGAGACTTGTTTGACAAAGTTATTGTTATGGGCAACCCTTCCTGTGTATCCCACCCCATGATGTGGTTTTTGAATCACTTGCATTTGATTTTGAGGATTGTGATAACATATTTTTGCATAGTGATTCAATTTACCACAAATAAAACATCCCTTCCCAGAACTTTTGATAATTTGTCCCTTTTGAGTTTTTACTTGGTTCATATTTCTTTGGTTTCCTTTTTTATCTATATGTTTCCAAGCCTTATCGTTTTTCTCATGGACTATCTTGTTCTTACCTTTAGGAGGTGTTTTGACAATTTTAATGGGGTCAGACGGTGGTATAGACACTAGACTTTGTGTAGAAGGTAGAGTTATGCCCTCTATTGTGAGTAAGTGATTTTCCAATGGAATATCCTTGTTCTTCACAACATGGATCTTACTTTCTTCAACTAAGTCCTCAATTAGAACTTCATCATAGTTGATTGGATCAACATTGAATGATTCTTTTCCGGTGTCTGAGAGATGGGAATCCTAGGCTCATCTAAGGATGGAGGGATATAGTTTTGGTTAAATGCATGGGCAACTTCTTTGTAACCTAAACCAGCCTTTACCTTGCCATGTATTTGTTTTTGACATAGATCGTTTACTGATTTTGAAGCGAATTCTAATTTCCCTACATCTAACTCAACTTTATCATGTTCTTGATTTAGTCGTTTGATTTCGTCCCTAGCCATCTTGAGTTTAAGGAGTAAGTCCTCTTTTTGCCATTCAATTAGATTAATCTTTTCTTGATAACTTTGTTCATTGATTTTGTGTGACTTGATCTGATTTTCTAAGTTATCAATTACCCTATGAGCTGAGTGTCTTTGTTCTTCTAGAATCTTAATTGAGTCACTCATCAATATATTGTGGTTTTTATATTTAACAATTATATCTTTGCATTCAGAAGAACAGAGTTTAGAATTTACCTCGGCCATAAGAGATGAATTGTCAGAAGTTGGTGATGGTGATTCAATAGCCATTAGAGCATCCTCTTGAGGTGCTCCTTGATCATCATCATTCCAGTCATATCCAAGTATATTGTTGCCAATTTCAGTAATTCCAACATCAGTATAAACGAGCTCCGTAGAAACTAAGTCATCCGTAGGAACTAATTCCTCCATACAAATAATGTCCGTATCATCCATTACTACGGCGATGCATGCATGGTGAACAGTAGGAATGTTGTCTACGTGAAATTGCTCTTCAGAGATTAGCGCTCTATTTTGACTTGTTTCTTCAGCTAAGTCACTCCAATCATATCCAAAGATGTCTTGTGACATAAGTGCACTCTGATTTGTGTCTTGAGTGGATCGTGGATTGTTGGTTCTTGACTTGTTTGGACATTCCCTAGCAAAGTGACCTAATTCGTTGCATTCATAG
This sequence comes from Senecio squalidus, assembly GCA_910822075.1. Classification (NCBI taxonomy): domain Eukaryota; kingdom Viridiplantae; phylum Streptophyta; class Magnoliopsida; order Asterales; family Asteraceae; genus Senecio; species Senecio squalidus. The sequence continues at coordinate 46,235,673 of CAJVGC010000582.1, read as the reverse complement.
CACTTCACCTTGCTTTTGTCGAAAGTGATTCGTTCGTTGTTTCGTGGATTGAATCGTCTTTATGTCCTATTTAGAAATCTTCTTGCTCGTAGTGCCAACATAGCAGATTGCCACTTTAGATCAATTTCATCACAGTCATCCTGATGCATCTCTTTTACGTCTTCACTTGTGAGACTTGAACACTTAGATATGAATGCGTCGAATGAAATTTCTTCATTGACATCATGTTTTGGTCCTTGAGATGTCGTAGCCAGTGCAGTATTGACATTATTAGTACTAGAGCTGCTATTTGCATATTTTTCTGCTTCCACTTCTGCCTCAAAGACTCTTAAGTCATTGTAAAGATCATCTAATTCCAGTTCCTCTAAGGTGTCTCCTTGTCTGTAGGAGACTGTGTATACTTTCCATTCCTTGCCTAGAGCTCTTATGAACTTTCTGTTTAGATCATCTTTATCGTACTTAATGCCTGCGCTGATCATCTCTCCGACGAGCTTTTTGTATCGATCACACGTTTGTGTTATTCGTTCGCCATTCAGGGAGTTGAAGTTCTCGTATTCGTGTTTAAGAAGAGCTTTCTTGTTCTTCTTTGTATTCTTTGTGCCGCTGAATCTTTTCTCCAAAGCTTCCCATAGCGATTTTGCATCATGATATTCTTCAAATTGCGATAGATATTCGTTAGGAATAGCAATTAAAAGAATACTCAGAGCCTTGATTTCGGTTTGTTTTTCTCTCCGTTCAAGATCAGACAAAGGTGGTCGAGCAGCAATTCCAGGTTCTCCATCAGCTCCATGGGGAGTAGGTCTTTTGTTACCATTAATGATCACATCCCAGACTGTATAGTCAGAAAGTAGAATGTGTTGCTTGATTCGTAACTTCCATAAGTCGAATTCGTTGCTATTTAGAATAGGAACTTTGCCGATTGTGATTTCAGTCATGATGGTAATGTTGATTCTTCGTTTATGAGGATTATAAACTTGTTGATCAATGGATCTAAAGCACCTCCTGTGCTCTGATACCACTTGTCAGGATCGTATTAGTTAAAGTAAACTAATAAGTTTGCCTTCGTTAAGATCGTGATCTATTGAAGAAGTTCAGCAGCGGATGAACACTTCAATATTACAAGTTGTCGAACAATAAAATATAAATACGAATGAACGAATATTATTGTCGAATTATAAGCCTCAATTGCATTAATTAAGATATTAATACAACGTGTTTCTATCAATACAAGGATCTATCTATTTATAGACCTTGAGGCCGACCTAGATAAACTAGGAAACATCTTCTATCCTTATCTAAATATATCGTTATCTAGAAATAAGGAAACTCTATCTAATTAACAAAAGGAAACATAATCTAATTATAATTCTATAACTTAGATTATACTTGCACGGCAAGTTGGTCTTCCGTAGTAACTTGACTTCTTCCGTAGCCGTTTGACTTTTCCCGTAGTAACTTGATTACTTCCGTAGTAACTTAACCAGCCGTAGTAACTTGTTGGACAGCCGCACTAACTTGTTCTTCCGTAGTAACTCTTAATATCTTCCGCATTGATAGTTTAAGTTATTATTCTTGTTTGTTAGGCGTATTGTTTATGGTTAAACTATTTTAACTAAGTTATAACCCAACAGACTCTATGTTGCAGTTGATGTTGTTCATGTCCAAAATGTACGTATTCTTCTTTCGTGGTGCGCGCATTATTATTAGGTCCTCATGGTTTTTAATCCCTTATTTCAGAACCAATACTTCTTTCTTTGTAACGTGGACAGGATTGTCATTGTCGCAGATTTGAGACACACTGAGCAGATTGTGCTCCACTTGTTCGACATAGAATGCATCCTTCAGAGTCACTTTTCCGTTTGTAACTGATCCAATTCCAGTTATTTCTCCACCTTTATCTCCAACAAAATTTACTTTTCCTTTCTTTCCTAATTCGAAGGTTGTTAGAAAACCCCGTTCTCCCGTCATGTGCCTAGAACAGCCACTGTCAACGTCCCAGTTTTGACCAAATGGTGACTCAATTCCTGCACAACAAACAAGATCTATCAGTTTTCATGGGGAACCCAGGACATAACGGGCCTGGATTGACTTTCTCGTTCACATATGTGAACCTTTTGAAAAAGCCATCATTGATGTTTAAAGAACTGTTAAAATTTGGACACATTTCGATTGAAGTGATGAATATTAGAGTTATTTGGAACTCTATGACTAAACAAAGGTGACATAACATTCCGATTTGGGGAACTGAAAAGTTGTTGATGGAAGTTTTAAAAATGTCGTGGAGGACTCTGAAAACGTTGTTCATAATGATTTTGCCGAAAGGATGGAACAAAACGTTGTTGTAGACGTTGAAAATTGTTAAAATTACCCATACCCGGTCTATCGTACCCATAATGTCTTTCATTCGACTCAGCACGTTGTGTTAACAGCCTCTCCCCGGAACATGACAGGGAGGTACGAGTCAGCCAACATTGTGCGTGCGGCCTCGATTAGTGTTATGTTCTTCGTCTCCGCAACTCCGTTTTGTTGAGGTTCATAAGCAGCGTTGTGGTGTTGAAATATCCTATATGATAGATAGTAGAAAGTCATGGTCGAGTTCTTGAGGTCTGTTCCGTTGTCACTTCTTAGGCGTTTGACTTTGGCTTTGTAAACGTTCTTGATCATGTCAAAGAAATTGATCAGTTTACCGGCTGTTTCACTCTTAGTAGCCAAGAAGTAAACCCAAGAGTAACGTGAGTAGTCATCGGTGACTACCAGACAGTAATATTTTCCTCCAAAACTTCTCTGCTTGATGGGGCGAAGAAATTGGTGGGCATCAACTCGAACGGTGTTTCAATAGTATTGAGGGCCTTGGACTTGTGAGGTTTCTTGTGTTGCTTTCCAAGTTTACAAGAGACACATTTGTCCTCATACGCAAATCTCTTCAAAGGAACCCCATTCACTAGCCCGTTCTTGGTTATCTCATTCATTTTTCGAAAATGTAAGTGAGGCATTTTCCTGTGCCAAATCATAGCTTCTTCACTTGTGGACTTCGACAGTAGACATGTTGACTCTATGTTGCATTTGATGTTGTTCATGTACAAAATGTACGTATTCTTCTTTCGTGGTGCGCACATTAGTATTAGGTCCTCAGGGTTTTGAATCCCTTATTTCAGAACCAATACTTCTTTCTTTGTAAAGTGGACAGGATTGTCATTGTCGCAGATTTTAGACACACTGAGCAGATTGTGCTCCAGTTGTTCGACATAGAATGCATCCTTCCGAGTCACTTTTCCGTTTGTAACTGATCCAATTCCAGTTATTTCTCCACCTTTATCTCCAACAAAATTTACTCTTCCTTTCTTTCCTAATTCGAAGTTTGTTAGCAAACCCCGTTCTCCCGTCATGTGCCTAGAACAGCCACTATCAACGTACCATGTGTTGACCAAATGGTGACTCAATTCCTGCACAACAGACAAGATCTATCAGTTTTCATGGGGAACCCAGGCCATAACGGGCCTGGATTGACCTTTCTCGTTCACATATGTGAACCTTTTGAAAAAGCCATCATTGATGTTTAAAGAATTTTTAAAATTTGGAGACACATTTCGATTGAAGTGATGAATATTAGAGTTATTTGGAACTCTATGACTAAACAAAGGTGACATAACATTCCGATTTGGGGAACTGAAAAGTTGTTGATGGAAGTTTTGAAAATGTCGTGGAGGACTCTGAAAACGTTGTTCATAATGATTTTTCCGTAAGGATGGAAGAAAACGTTGTTGTGGAAGTTGAAAATTGTTAAAATTACCCATACCCGGTCTATCGTACTAAAAATGTCTTTCATTCGACTCAGCACGTTGTGTTAACAGCCTCTCCCCGGAACATGACAGGGAGGTACGAGTCAGCCAACATTGTGCGTGCGACCTCAATTAGTGTTATGTTCTTCGTCTCCGCAACTCCGTTTTGTTGAGGTTCATAAGGTGCGTTGTGTTGTCGAAATATCCTATTTGCTAGATAGTAGAAAGTCATGGTCGAGTTCTTGAGGTCTGTTCCGTTGTCACTTCTTAGGCGTTTGACTTTGGCTTTGTAAACGTTCTTGATCATGTCAAAGAAATTGATCAGTTTACCGGTTGTTTCACTCTTAGTAGCCAAGAAGTAAACCCAAGAGTAACGTGAGTAGTCATCGGTGACTACCAGACAGTAATATTTTCCGCCAAAACTTCTCTGCTTGATGGGGCGAACAAATCGGTGTGCATCAACTCGAATGGTGTTTCAATAGTATTGAGGGCCTTGGACTTGTAAGGTTTCTTGTGTTGCTTTCCAAGTTTACAGGAGACACATTTGTCCTCATACGCAAATCTCTTCAAAGTAACCCCATTCACTAGCCCGTTCTTGGTTATCTCATTCATTTTTCGAAAATGTAAGTGAGGCATTTTCCTGTGCCAAATCATAGCTTCTTCACTTCTGGACTTCGGCAGTAGACATGTTGACTCTATGTTGCAGTTGATGTTGTTCATGTCCAAAATGTACGTATTCTTCTTTCGTGGTACGCGCATTAGTATTAGGTCCTCAGGTTTCCAATCCCTTATTTCAGAACCAATACTTCTTTCTTTGTAAAGTGGACAGGATTGTCATTGTCGCAGATTTTAGACACACTGAGCAGATTGTGCTCCAGTGGTTCGACATAGAATGCATCCTTCAGAGTCACTTTTCCGTTTGTAACTGTTCTAATTCCAGTTATTTCTCCACCTTTATCTCTAACAAAATATACTTTTCCTTTCTTTCCTAATTCGAAGGTTGTTAGCAAACCCTGTTCTCCCGTCATGTGCCTAGAACAGCCACTGTCAACGTACCAGTTGTTGACCAAATGGTGACTCAATTCCTGCACAACAAACAAGATCTATCAGTTTTCATGGGGAACCCAGGACATAACGGGCCTGGATTGACCTTTCTCGTTCACATATGTGAACCTTTTGAAAAAGCCATCATTGATGTTTAAAGAACTGTTAAAATTTGGAGACACATTTCGATTGAAGTGATGAATATTAGAGTTATTTGGAACTCTATGACTAAACAAAGGTGACATAACATTCCGATTTGGGGAACTGAAAAGATGTTGATGGAAGTTTTGAAAATGTCGTGGAGGACTCTGAAAACGTTGTTCATAATGATTTTGCCGAAAGGATGGAACAAAACGTTGTTGTGGACGTTGAAAATTGTTAAAATTACCCATACCCGGTCTATCGTACCCATAATGTCTTTCATTCGACTCAGCACGTTGTGTTAACAGCCTCTCCCCGAAACATGACAGGGAGGTACGAGTTAGCCAACATTGTGCGTGCGGCCTCGATTAGTGTTATGTTCTTCGTCTCTGCAACTCCGTTTTGTTGAGGTTCATAAGGTGCGCTGTGTTGTTGAAATATCCTATTTGCTAAATAGTAGAAAGTCATGGTCGAGTTCTTGATGTCTGTTCCGTTGTCACTTCTTAGGCGTTTGACTTTGGCTTTGTAAACGTTCTTGATCATGTCAAAGAAATTGATCAGTTTACCGGCTGTTTCACTCTTAGTAGCCAAGAAGTAAACCCAAGAGTAACGTGAGTAGTCATCGGTGACTACCAGACAGTAATATTTTCCGCCAAAACTTCTCTGCTTGATGGGGCGAACAAATTGGTGTGCATCAACTCGAATGGTGTTTCAATAGTATTGAGGGCCTTGGACTTGTGAGGTTTCTTGTGTTGCTTTCCAAGTTTATAGGAGACACATTTGTCCTCATACGCAAATCTCTTCAAAGGAACCCCATTCACTAGCCCGTTCTTGGTTATTTCATTCATTTTTCGAAAATGTAAGTGAGCCATTTTCTTGTGCCAAATCATAGCTTCTTCACTTGTGGACAGTAGACATGTTGACTCTATGTTGCAGTTCATGTTGTTCATGTCCAAAATGTACGTATTCTTCTTTCGTGGTGCGCGCATTAGTATTAGGTCCTCAGGGTTTTCAATCCCTTATTTCAGAACCAATACTTCTTTCAATTAAAACCGCTATTTTAAATTAGTAAGTCAAATCAATACTTTTTATTAGTGTAATATCCCTAATATTATAAATACTTTTGTTTTATACACTTGTCATACTTTAGTTATTTATATATTTTTGTATATATATTTATAAAAACTTGTTAACCATAGCTTTTTTATATTTAAAATCATTATATAATAGTCTAAACCTGTAAACCGACTTCTTTCATATATACTTAATTTATAATACTTTAGCAATTAATTCACTCGTAACCACAACCTTTGCCCTCCTTTGCCTTTTAGGATTGTTTTTAACATTTTTCATATACGAATAACCATCTAATCATTTATCAAGCTTCGGATATCATGAAGATGATCATATCTATATATTGTTTCCACTCTTTCGCAAGTCTTCTTCTGTATGGTAGTCCATTTTCTTTAATAATAGTCCGTATCGCATGTTCCATTCCAAAATAATTTATACTTAGATTCTCCCAATCCTCGGCATTTCCTCGAAATAGCTCGATATAGTTCCCCTCATAATCAAGAATATCCGAATCGTTATAAGTTCGATTCGCATAATTCTTGAATTCCCACATTTTCATTTCCGAACAAGGTGATGTACACGTTACTTTTACAAATAATCACATTCAGAGGTTTAACTTCATTCTCAACTGTCAATCGGGCTTCAATGAAAGTAGCAGTTGGCATTCAATAACACTCTAACCGAACCGATTTACCTATGGCACGTCAATCGGTTCGGTTAGAGTGTTATTGAATGTCGACTGCTACTTTCATTGAAGCCCGTTTCACAATTAAGAATGAAATTAAACCTCTCAATGTAATGGTTTGTAAAAGTAACGTGTACGTCACCTCGTTCGGAAATGAAGATGGAATGTGGGAATTCAAAAATTATCCGAATAAAACTTATAACGATTCGGATATTCTTGATTATGAGGGTGACTATATCGAGCTATTTCTAGGAAATGCCGAGGATCGGGAGAATCCAAGTTTAAATTATTTTGGAATGGAACATGCGATACTGACACACCCCGCTAAAGCGAAAACACGGAATGTGAAGAGCAAAGAATCATTTCACGGGTTACACTAAAATCAACGGTTCAAGTCATTAAGATTAAAGTTGGAAAAGTACAAAAATTCAAAGTTACAACCAAGATTCAAAGTTTAAGACCACAATACATAATAAAATGTTTTTAAATAAAAATTCCCAAAATAAGGTGTTCTTCCCGGGGTACACTTCACATAATTGTCTTGACCCGCCTGAGCAATGCACTTCATAACTTACGCTTAGTTCCTGAAACATGAGATAAAGTGTCAACTACGAAAACGTAGTGAGTGAGTTACAGTTTATAAGTTGACAAAAAGGTTCGGATAAAAGTTCGACAAGTATATATGTAAGTACAAAGGTTTTCCAAAGAAGTAAGCGGTTAAGCAATCGCATAAAGGTAGTGTATATACTGTCGTAATAGTTCAAGTCAAGAGTTTAGAGTTCGCAAAAGTTCGAGACAAGTTCAAGTCCATAAAGTTCAAGATCAGTTCAAAGTTCATAAAAGTTCAAGATAAGTTCAAAGTAAGTTCAAAGTAAGTTCGAAGTAAGTTCAAAGTAAGTTCGAAGTAAGTTCAAAGTAAGTCGCGTAGCAAGCGGTAAAGTATGTAGTCATTACCCCAGTGGTGGATTAATCCACATGTGTAAGACAGTAAATAAGCATATGCGTAAATAATAAAGACCTATGATCCTCGAGTTGTACCAACCACTAAGCTTAATATAACGTAAGATTTTAGCACACTAATCCGATTCTGGTCAAGTTCGCGCCCCTAGTTCCAGTCTAAAGTTCGAGTTCGCGAGAACTTAGTAATATGTACCCAGGTTGCTACCCTAAAGTAAGGAGTGACCGCTCATAAGTATCGATACCCATATTTACTAACGTCTATTGTTAATAGTGTGTAGAGTTCAGTTCCAAAAAAAAAAGTTGCAGGGCATTTTGTTCGTTCTGTTTCTAAAAATTGGTTGTTTGTACTTACGGCGTTTATATCCTCACCTAGGGTTTTGCTCCAAAATACAATCGAGCTATCATTGTCTAATCAAATATCCAAAGAGGCAAACCTATTTAGTCTAAAGTAAGCCAATCCGAATAAATGATATTGTCTACGCATATTAGTTGCAAAGTTCCAAAATAGTCCAATAGTTCTCAAAGTTCCAAAAGTTCAAAGAGTTGCAAGTTCGTAAAGTTTCCAAAAATAGATAAATAGCTCAAAAGCTCAATAAGTTTCCAAAAATAGATAAGTAGCTCAGTAGTTCATAAAGTTTCTAAAAATAGATAAATAGCTCAGTAGTTCATAAAGTTTCCAAAAATAGATTACAAAACGTTGTACGTAAATTCAAGCGCGTAAAACAGTTTCACATAAAAGATATTGTTCACAAAATATTTTGATCTCATTTTCCCCCAAAAAGAGTACTTAAAATGTAAGAGTAAGGAGGGGTGTAACTCACGGATTGCGAAGACAAGAACTCGGAAATCGGTCGGAGCGGAAGTCGGGAATCACGGGTCGCCTAATAATACCAAGATAGTCCAATTATTATTATCTTATTATGTTATTGTACCTAAGATAATATAATTAAGTATTTAATTAAACTTTAAGTGTCAAGGTTAAGTTTAATTCCAAAATAGTCCCAAAACCGCGAAAGTTACGTTTTTGTCCAAAAGTCCAATTGTGACGTTTATTATTATTGTTTTACAAGTAACTTTGGTCGCTGAATTGGTTTGGACTTTTTTAATGAAATTTGGACAGCGCTTCCGCGCCCAAATTTCATATCCAAAAATCCAAATGTCAATACCGCTCACAAAATACATACAACACGATTTTTATATCCAAACGAGTCAATTTAAGTTCCAAAAGTTCATTACAAGACACCAATATGTATCTATTTTCCAAACTCAGTCCCAAAATGGTGTTTTAAGAAAAGTCAGCAAGTCAAACAAGTTCAAAACGTCAAAATAAAGCAATTCGAGAAATCAGTCAGGCCTGTGCGCCGTTGTGACCTTTAGGACGGTGCACAGAGCCAGTTTGTCACCCCCGTTGCGTCGTCCTGGTCACAGGGACGGCGCACGGGTCGTGTTTTCGGGATTTTTCGATCAAAACGATTATTTTAGCCACGGATTTCAACATGCAATTGGTCTAGACTTAATAAAACTCCATTTCCAGTGTTTCTAAAGTGTTTTTATTCATAAAAACATAGATCTAAACAATATTTCGGTTAAAAATCGTTTTTGTACATAAAACGTTATAAATCTTTGTAAAAACTCATTTTAAATCCATAGATCATCCATGCAAGTTGTTATTTATATAAAAACTGAAAGTAAAAAAAAATCTACTGGTGGAAATCGCTTGGATGATGATTTGGTGATGTTTGAGCTCCGAAAATCTTTACAAAAATGGTCCTTTACCGAAATTTCTTGGTTCCTTTTGTTTCTTTGGATGATTTGAACGATTTTAATGGATAGAAATTGGTGTTTGATGGCTGTAAATCACTGGAAAGGGGGAGGTTCTTGGGAGGATTTGAGAGGAAGTGTGTGTGTTTTAGTTTAAAGTTTGTAAAAATGAGTTAGGAAAAGAAAAATGAAAAGGAAATAAGGAGGAGTAATGATGTATGCCTTCGGACTGCTATGTAGCAGTAAATTATGGTCTAAGCCCGAGTTTAATTGGTTGAAATTTGTAGAAAACCGAGACATGCAAAAATTTCAAAAAATTTCGGAGTTAGTCCTCCAGGACGGCGCACAAGGTCACTGTGCGCCGTTCTGGACCATTTTTGTCACAAAATTTTGATTTTTGCTGTTTTTGTTATTTTTGCGTTATTGTTTCGTTGGACCTTTTCGTTAACTAAAAGTTCTTAATTATGTTACATTATGAACTTAGGAAAGTTCATTAGGTGTTTTCTTGGTATTAGGACTTATATAAATTGATTCCGGTTGTGATTCCAATACGAGCGCGGTTTCGGTAAAGGTTCAATTTAAAGACACAATAGACAAAACGAGAGGCATAGAACGTAAAGAGCGTCTGAAATTTGACGGTTGTCACAGATACGGACTATTATTAAATAAAATGGACTACCATACAGAAGAAGACTTGCGAAAGAGTGGAAACAATATATAGGTATGATCATCTTCATGATATCCGAAGCTTCAAGAATTCAACCCATTTTTCAAGTGTTTAACACTAGTTTGACAACATTTGAACCATGTACGATGAAACCATGGATGTTTAAATCTGCTAGAAAAGTTTCGGGTATCCTCCTCCTCCTCCTCCTCCTCCTCCTCCTCCTCCTCCTCCTCCTCCTCCTCCTCCTCCTCCTCCTCCTCCTCCTGTATATCTATAGGTTTGGGTCCCTACAAATAAACAAAATAAACATAAATTTGTAAAATAAATTGGCCCACATTTGATATTCTAATTTATTAAAAAACATAAAAGTCTTGTTTATCATTCTCATTTTCGTTCCCGTTCTCGTTCTCTATTCACAAAAACCTCGTTCTCTATTCACAAAAACCGGTGATTGAGAAGCAAGAAACAAAAGGTATGTCACTATCAAGCGTTGAAGCAGAATTTCGAGGTGTTGTTAAAGGTGCAGCAGAAGCATTATAGATAAGGAAACTTGTATGTGAAATGGGATTCCCTCCACAAGAAAACACTCGGATCATGTGTGATAATGAAGCTGCTATCTAAATTTTAGAAAATCTCGTGCAACATGACATAATAAAGCATGTAGAAGTCGATAGACATTTCATTAAAGAAAATATGGAGGCAGGCATTATCAAGCTACCATTTTTTTAATCTTCAGACCAACTTGCAGACATCTTGACAAAAGCGGTTGGAATTCCAAATTTCACAAATGTCTAGGCAAGTTGAATATTGGTAAACCCTACTATTCAACTTAGAGCGGGAGTTTTAACAAGGGACGATTGGCTTACCCATCAAACAAGGGAGGATTCACACATTTAAAGGGACGATTCATTTCCCTACTAATTCATGTATAAATAGATGGTCTTTGTAATGTATTTATCATAACAATATCATTAAAACAATTTACAATTCCCTCAATTATCGTTCATATTGGTTAATAGTGTCGTCAAAAGAAAATGGGTGGGTACCAATTTACGATTCTGACTTTGGTTATGCAGACTTATTCCACCGCAACTGGTTTGAACCTGTACCCATCGTGAACAATGAGTATATAAATGTCTTAACCCATCCAAGGACTCAACGTTCAATTCCATTCATAGTCTTCCTTTATATCCCTGCGAATATATGTGTGTTTAGCAAGGATGATAATATTATTTTTCAAGTTAGCGATGCGTATACATGTCTTGGCTTGTCAAATGTAACTTACGACAAGTTTTGTACTCATATTTTGCATGGTTCTCATGGCCTTGTGAAGCTCGTTTTCATTGTGTTATCTAATCCGGTTGATGTGGCTCTGGAGATGACCTTAATTCCCCACCCCTTTGCAGATTTTGATGTATTTAAAAAGCCTCTTTCTGTAAAAGTATTTGCTCATTATGGCGGTGATTATGGCTCCACGAAAGATCGTTACTATACAACACTCCTAGAAGATGATTCCATTACTATGTTTGACAAGACCGTAATTGTACTGAATACATTTGTGTTGTACCCGCCAACGGGTCCCTTGTTATTGACGTACTCATAAAGGATTGCAGTAAGAATGTGATTGTGGAGAAGATTTTCTATTTCTCTGCGGAACGCAAAAGTCGAACGTTTAATAAAAATCATCATTTCTTGATTCGTCTTTATACAATATAGTAATATAGTAATAAAGTTGTTAAATTTCAAAATGTAACCTCTTGAAAATGTTCCCCAAGCTCATTGTTGTTGACATTTTTTTCTTTGGTTTTTTTTTTTTTTTGAATTCGTTTTTGTCGTTGATAATCCATGTTTTGTCTGAAAATATTATGTTTGCTGAATGAATTTCTGCTTGAAAAGGATATGAAATATTTACTAATTCAAAAAGTCGAACGTTTAACAAAAATCATCATTTCTTGATTCCTCTTTATACAATATACAAATAAAGTTGATAAATTTCAAAATGTAACCTCTTTAAAATGTTCCCCGAGCTAATAGTTGTTGACATTTTATTTCTTTTTCTCTTTTTTTTAGCCGTTTTTGTCGTTGATAATCCATGTTTTGTCCGATAATGTTATGTTTGTTGAATGAATTGCTGCTTGAGAAGGATATTAAATATTTACTAATTAAAAAAGTCGAACGTTTAACAAAAATCATCATTTCTTGATTCCTCTTTATTCCATATATTAATAAAGTTGATAAATTTCAAAATGTAACCTCTTTAAAATGTTCCCCAAGCTAATTGTTGTTGACATTTTTTTTCTTTGTTCTCTTTTTTTTTAGTCGTTTTTGTCGTTGATAATCAATGTTTTGTCTAAAAATGTTATGTTTGCTGAATGAATTGCTGCTTGAGTAAGGGTTTGGTAGAGAGTCGTCTAAGGATTTTACATGAAAATAGGTTTACGTGCATATACTAAAATCATCATTTCTTAGTAGGAAGTAATCTTGTTACATTGAGAAGCAAGAAACAAAAGGTAGTGTCACTATCAAGCGTTGAAGCAGAATTTCTAGGTGTTGCTAAAGGTGTAGCAGAAGCATTATGGATAAGGAAACTTCTATGTGAAATAGGATACCCTCCACAAGATAACACTCGGATCATGTGTGATAATGAAGCTGCTATCCAAATTTCAAAAAATCTCGTGCAACATGACAGAACCAAGCATGTAGAAGTCGATCTACATTTCATCAAAGAAAAGTTGGAGGTAGGCATTATCAAGCTACCATTTGTTAAGTCTTCAGACCAACTTGCAGACATCTTGACAAAAGGAGGTGGAACAGATATATTTCACAAATGTCTAGGCAAGTTGAATTTTGGTAACCCTACTATTCAACTTGAGCGGGAGTGTTAACAAGGGCGATTGGCTTACCCATCAAGCAAGGGACGATTCACACATTTAAAGGGATAATTCATTTCCCTACTAATTCATGTATAAATAGATGGTCTTTGTAATGTATTTATCATAACAATATCAATAAAACAATCTTCAATTCTGTCAATTATCTTCATAATTGTTAATAGTGTCGTCAAAAGAAAATTGGTGGGTACCAATATACTACGATCCTGACTACCAGACTTATTCCATCGCGACTGGTCTGAACATGTACCCATTGTGAACAATAATCATATAAATGTCTTAACCCATCAAAGGACTCAACGTTGAATTCCATTCATAGACCTCCTTCATATCCCAACGGATATTTATGTGTTTAGCAAGGATGATAATATTCTTTTTCAAGTTAGCGATGCATATACGTGTCTTGGCTTGTCAAATATAACTTACGACAAGTTTTGTACTCATATTTTGAATGGTCCTGATGGCCTTGTGAAGATGGTTTTCATTATATTATCTAATCCAGTTGATGCGGCTCTATAGATTTCTTTAATTCCTCACCTCCTTGCCGATTTTGATGAATTTAAAAAGCCTTTTTCTGTAAAAGTATTTGCTCATTATGGCGGTGATTATGGCTCCACAAAAGATCGTTACTATATAATACTCCTAGAAGATTATTCCGTTACTATGTTTGACAAGACCGTAATTGCACTGAATACATCTGTGTTGGCTGTACCGGCCAACAAGTCCCTTGTCATTGACGTACTCATAAAGGATTCCAGTAAGAATATGATTGTGGAGAAGATTTTCCATTATTCTGCGGAACGCAAAAGTCGAACGTTTAACAAAAATCATAATTTCTTGATTCCTCTTTATACAATATAGTAATTAAGTTGATAAACTACAAAATGTAACCTCTTGAAAATGTTCCTTGTTGACATTTTTTTCTTTGTTCTTTTTTTGTTTTTTTGTAGTCGTTTTTGTCGTTGGCAATCCATGTGTTTGTCTGAAAATGTTATGTTTGCTGAATGAATTGCTGCTTGAGAAGGATATGAAATATTTATTAATTCAAAAAGTCGAACGTTTAACAAAAATCATCATTTCTTGATTCCTCTTTATACAATATACTAATAAAGTTGATAAATTTAAAAATGTAACCTCTTGAAAATGTTCCCCAAGCTTATTGTTGTTGACATTTTTTTCTTTGTTCTTTTTTTGTTTTTTTGTATTCGTTTTTGTCATTTTTTTCTATGGCAGGTCAATCGGTTCAGTTAGAGTGTTATTGAATGCCAGTCCAAAGAAGCCTGCTACTTCGTCTTCTAACCAGTTCATTGAAGCCCGACTGATAGTTGTGAATGAAGTTAAATCTCTCAATATGATGGTTTGTAAAAGTAACGTGTACGTCACCTCGTTCGGAAATGAAGATGGAATGTGGGAGTTCAAGAATTATCCGAATCGAACTTATAACGATTCGGATATTCTTGATTATGAGGGGAACTATATCGAGCTATTTCCAGGAAATGCCGAGGATTAGGAGAATCTAATATAAATTGTTTTGGAATGGAACATGCGATACAGACTATTATTAAAGAAAATGGACTACCGGACAGAGGAAGACTTTCGAAAGAGTGGAAACAATATATAGGTATGATCATATTCATGATATCCGAAGCTTCAAGAATTCAACCAATTTTTGAAGTGTTTAACAGTAGTTTGACAACATTTGAACCCTGTACGATGAAACCATGTATGTTTAGATCCGCTAGAAGTTAAAAAAAAGTTTCGGGTTGAGATAAAGACGAAACAAACACCGTGGAATTATCGTTTGAGGAAATTGATGTAAAAGTCATTAATGAAATTTTGAAAGGAAATAGGAGTTGTATAGGTTTTGTTAAAGTATTGTATTATCCAACTCGTAAGTAATAAATAATCAAACAAAACATTTCTTTTATATTATATTGTCTAGTAGTAATACTTTTGTTATTTTTCACTTATAAAGATTAAAAAACTTTTTGGAGATACAAAGAGGAATCAAGAAATGTTGATTTTTGTTAAACGTTCGACTTTTTGAATTAGTATATTGTATAAATATTTCATATCATTTTCTTGAACTTTTATCATGTTAACTGTTACAATGTGCTATGAAATTCTTAAAATCTGTTTGCAATGCTTATGCCTATGTGATTTTGATTCGAGTATTGTAAATCATATGACGAGGATTCGAGTATTGTAAATCATATGACGAGTAATAAACCGGACTTTCCTTTTTGATGAAATTCATAACACGAAAAAGGAGGTTTATATTTCAGGTATTGATTCTTTTTCTTACTTTTCACACCTAATATTAAATATCGTTTTCGTATCATCAGTTTAAATGTTGAAAACATTTTTTATTGCACTAACAGTTATATATATGTTATGATTTTAAATTTCGGAAGACATTCCTTATACAGCTTTAGTGAAAAATTAGTTTGAGGTCAGCGGAGAGGGGGCATGTAACAGATATGCGTTAGAGCGATAATGGTGACTTCGTTGGCGGTTGAATTGAACTTTTCTTGAAACGATTTTTGAAAACTCACCAAATGTTCATTTTGGAATCAAATAAGTCAATTTGGAAGGAAACAAGATGCGAAAAGGGAAATGGGTAAAATTGGTCGAAAAGGTAAGAGTTGCCCAAAGTCTGGTATAAATGCATATAATCTCGTAAAGTGTTTTATCCAAAGATTAATATTATTACTGGAATAATATTATACGTAATCATACTTAGCGCTTACTGAAGTCATTGTCTGTATAATAGTTGAAAGTATGAACAAAAAGTTTTTAGAGGGTGACCCGTACTAGATATTAAATGTTTCAAACTTACCCAGTTACCTGACATGTACTACATTATCGGCTTGTGTTGTTGATTTTTATGACTTATTTTTATTTCATGATGCTCACGTTATTCTTTGGACTGGCGTTTAGTCAGCGATGATTCATGCTTGTCACGAACAGGTGACTATTTTAAATTACTGCATACACCTATTGTTGGATTAAGATGTGGCAATCCCCGACCCATTTACTTTTGAATGGCTTAATCTGGGTTGTGGTTTATATCAAACAGGTCAAATGGTCGAACTTGTTGAAAGCACAAAGTCACCTAAAGTCTGTTACTCTGTTTTCATTGCATACTACCTCTAGAATCACACTATATTAAGAATGTGATCATTATTCAACGTGTCAATCCCTTATAACGTAATATGTTTAAATGTAGTATGCCGGGTAAGAACAAAAAATCCACCGTCTAACTATCCCCAAAAACAGAAAATAACAGAAGTTGAAGCTGATTTTAGAAACCCCGTAAATGATATCAGTACGAAAAAGAACACATCACGAAAAGGCCCCAACACTTGGCTATCTTTAATTCAGATTTCAACCCGAAGTTTTACGTTTATGAGAAACCATCAAATTCAAGGTCAGAGCATGATGCCTTCAGTGGCAAGCCAAAGTAATTCCTCCCATATTAATAAAAGCATTACGTAGAATGTGGACATCAGGTTAATTCTATTTTCTATATTCCATCATCGATCTCTCCGTTTAACTTGAATATCATTTGTATCTGCTGTATCCCGTTAATACTATTTGTATTGTTCAAAACTTTTGGTTATGGTTACGTTCATGAAATTGCAGGAACCATATCATCTTGTTGGGTCAGCCGTTTGCGATCCTTCAGATTAGTAAAAGGAAAAGATATTACTGTCACTAGTCATGACTACGAATGAAATGGTTTCGGTTCTTCTTTCAGTTCTGCATTTTGATGTCATCAGTTGTACACACATCAAGCAAGGGGTTGACATACTTGACACAGTCGAGATTCTTGCTTTATTCATTACTCGTGCTGTGGTCGATGATATCCTTCCCCCAACCTTTGTGACCAAGGCAAAGAAATCTCATCTAAAGGGATACACAGAAAGTGGGGTCATTTTTGAGGCTTGTTGGTGTATCTGTCAACTGGGCGTTGCATTCTTCCATTACGAAGTTGTCAAGAGAACCCTTTTTTTAATCTACGGAGAATCGTGAAGATGAGCCACTCATTATGAAGCTACCTAAAGAAGCATCAGAGGAAGGTTAGATAAGCTTAAGTCAAGTGTTCAAACGTTTTACTCGTTTAAGAGAAAGCCTAGATTTAGCTGCTTCTGCTAAGTCATTATTCGATTCACTAGCCTAATATGCTGTTTCTGATGGCTTTCTCGACGCATCCTTCATGAACATACCAAGAGATGGATATCTTCTCAACTCAAGATATAGTTGATGGTTTTTTTCTTCTCGAATCTGCAGACAACACTGCTCTCGACATTCTGGATGCATTCAACGAGCTAGCTGGCACTTTTCCTAACTCGATCTGCAATCGATCATGTATTTTCTCCATTGAATTTGGAAGGGACAGGGAATCGGTTAGCACCAAACTTCAAAGGGATGACAAAATTAATGTGGCTCGCTCACCATGCTCACGAGAGACTATTAAGTCTCGGTCAATTGATGTCATTTTTCAACCATGAGGTGGTGAAGAAGGCGTTGCTGACGTCTATGAAGAGACAGAACGACAGGATGCTGGATTCGTTACAGGGGTGTTACCGTGAGCATGCTGTGGTTAGAGGATGGCTTATTCCCGCTTTTAGTGCTAATGGAGATGATGTTGCTACTTAAGGTACACGTGGAATCTTTTATCTGTTTTCGTTTTTTTCATGGGTATGTAATGGTTTTACCTGATGTATAAATTGATTAGATGGCGGTGAGACTGGATCTTGATGATAGTGTATGAACCCGTTTAGCTACTAATTTTGTTTTAGCTACCCAGGACGGGTCAAGTTAACTTGTCGACCCTTTTCTTAAGTTTAATAAAATGATTATTATTGTTAATTGATATTGATAAGATCTCAATTTAAACTAACATGATTAACGAGTACCAAATATGTTTAAAATTTGGATTAAATCATGGATGTAAACTAACATGATTAACGAGAACCAAACAGTCACAAGTGTGATATTTGGAGCTCCGAGATGTTCCAATATACCTGAACTGTTGTTATTAGAAAGGATTTTTACAGCAAAATACGGAAAAGAGTTTATTTCTGTAGCTATTGAGTTTCGCCCTGTTTAAACCGCATGGTGTGTTATTCAAAATCCCCGTGACTGTGGTCTGTTTGGCTCAAAATGATTCTACCGTCTGACACGTTTCCCAAAATGACTAGTTTGTGACCCGTGACCCATTTCGCAACATCTAGTTCTAGCAGTTGAATTGCATTTTCCAAATAAAACAACAAAATAATTATCATTGAGGTGGAAAAACGGGTTGCTGAGGGTAACATGTGTAAAACAAATACTGTGTCAAAACAGGTCGGGTTGACCCGTAGTAGGGCTGCGAATGAAGTGAATGATGTGTTGAGCTAAGATGTTTAACATTTACAGAATTCAAATCCAATTTTTTCGGATGCAAAGAAGATAGCGACCTCTATCCATGTTCTTGTTTACGTGCTTACTATGATGAAATTGAGTTTTCGACTTCGATAATAAGATTCCTAGACGACGGCTTGTTTATAAAGAAAATCAACCAAGTTTGGGTTCAAAACAACGATAGTAGTTGATTAATCCTCCACTGAATCCTGTGCCACGATACTTGGATGCAAAGTTTCCAAGGTCTTGCTCGGTGAAGCAAGAAGGCAAGGTGTATGGAGGCGGGTTTTAGTGGCTTTTGATTTCATCAAATGATTCCTAGGCTCATCAATGACAATCATGTTCACCAGAGCCTTGTTCCAATCTCCTCGAAATAGACACAAATACCACAATATTTTAGCACCCCAGTCATGACCAACTAAGTAAACCTTCACTAACCCCAACGAGTCGAGCAAAGGCACCAAATCTCCGAAAAATATACGGTTTCTTCACTTAAAAGTAAAAAATAATATATGTAGAAACGCGCTTATAATAAGGTAAAAAAATGTAAGCAACCAGAAACACGGACAAATATAAAGCTTTCCATATATGTCCGCAATTATTATTTATTATTTCAACACGCTTATTACGATAAAAGTTCATATAAACGTTTATAAGATTGATTACATTAAAAAGCCTAATGTATTGACATATTGTAAAAGAACTTTTTGATTGTTTAAAAAATATAAAAGATTTTATAATTTTTAAAATAAGATATTCACCCTACTTATTTATAATTTTATAAATTACACGAATCGTTCTTATAGTTTATATTAAATTACAATTTTCAAATTTAAATATAAGAAATTCTAGTTATTGTCCCGTTTATTGAAACTTTAAAACTAATGCACAGTTAATGTATCGTATACATATGACCTTTAATCTTAAAATAATGACCTTTAGAAATTGTTAAGAAATGTGTAACTAGTTTCTATAGATGAACTATTTGTATAACTTTTCTAAAAATTTAGATGCAAAACTAAACCATAAAATCGATTTATTTAATGTACTAATGTAAACAAAATGTTTCGTCTTTTAAGGCTCATCATTTAAATGAAAATAACACGTTTATTTATTACAATTTAAGTCTTTTAACCTAACAAAATAACATAACTACGAACTAAAAATACATCATAAAAATTAGAGTAAATTATATAATTGGTCTTTGTGTTTGTTCCAATTTAACGGATTCAGTTCCTGGGTCGAAAATCGTTCGGATTCAGTCCCTATATCATCAATTTGGCTACAAAAATAGTAGAGTAAATTACACCGTTAGTCCCTATGTTTGTATCAAATTCACTAGTTTGAGGCTTTTTTCTAAATAATTACACCATACGTCCCCAATATCGTCATTTCACAACACCGGTGGTCCTTAACATTACTATTTCATAACATCGGTAGTCAACAAGCCAATTTCCATGACCAAAGTACCCTTCAGGCCTTCACTTAAAACTTTTTTTTATTATATATTTATTAAAATATAAATAAAGAAATAATAATAATAATAAAACCCAACCCACTTCCCCAAATTTTTCCCACAACCTCCATTGATGTCCATATCCACTGGGCACTGCTACCATCCACTTTTCTTTTTAAACTCCTAACTATAACCCACCAACCACCATTGCCTTGATTTTGCACGAATAAAAGACAAAGAAATCACAATTGAGAAAAATTAATCACAAAACTCTTTTGGGATCCATGTCTTTTGAACTAAACAAACGAAACAGTTCAAAATTTTTTTAGAACTCAAGATATATAGCTAATCGAGAACCATGTCAAACCGAAAAACACAAACACGGATGAATAGTTTCTGAATGTCCTCCGACGCCGGCAGTCGCATAAATTCAGATCAAAACTAAACGTGCGTGTTGGTGGTGACCAGATTAAGGACATTATATCACGACGGTTGTGGTAATTGATTTTCTCGTAAATCAAATCTAAAATCCAAGTGAAACTGATTCTCGGTCATCATATCATCTGGTTGTGTTTGTTAGTTTTGAGTTTAATTATAGTTTTGGATCTTTGATTTGTTGTTTTTAAGTTTTTTTTGTTGTTGTTGTTTTCATATAGAGGGAGAGAGTAAAGTGATGATAGAATGGAGATAGAGATGGAGTGAAACATTTTTTATTTTTGGTTTTTATTTATTTATTTTAAAAGTTATAAAAGAAAAAGAAAAGAAAAAGCATTAAAAGGGTAATTTTGTCATTTCCTCTACAAAAGGACTACCGACGCAACAAAATTACAACAATGAGAACGTTTGGTGTAATTATTTAAAAAAAAGCCTCAAACTAGTGATTTGGTTACAACCTTAGGGACCAACGGCGTAATTTACTCAAAATAGTATTTAGTTGACCTAAAAGTTTAAAAGTTATGTCTAATAATAAATCCAACCTCCCTATCCTCCCTCTCACCCAACACCACCATCACTTCAGATTACAACTAAGAAATCCAACTCCGGCAGAAGGATTGGCAGGAGGTTGCTGATTTCGTTAACGCGCGGTATGGACATACGAAGAAAACCAGACGGACGGATGTGTAGTGTAAGAATCGGAAATCATCTCCGATCAATTTCCCCTAAATCAAAAACCCTAATTGTAAATGATGATGAAACCATGAAAATCAAACCTTGTGTGGCTGACAAATCGATCAAACGAAAGGCCCTGAATGTATTGACAAGAATTCCACTAGAACCAGCTCCATGGAAGCAAGAAGTGAAACAGCCGGCGAATAAGAAAGCTTCTGAGAAGACCGCTAATGGCTGGAAATCTGTATACGGTCAGATTGTATATGATTCGTGATTAATTTTGATTCTATATACTCACAAGTAATTTCCTTTACAATCTGCTTCTTTTTTCTTCAATTCATATTGGTTGCAAATGGAATTCAAGCTTCTTTTTTCATTTATATTTCATTATTTTGTATTTAATTTCAATTTTGACAGGTTGAATCTGCAAAAGCGATCTCCAGCCCTGTAGCAGATGTTTGGTATCCTTCGTTAGCTGTGTTGATGCTCGCAATCGGTCTTGTAATCACCACTTCCTTCTTTATGTAAGTGGAATTGCATCAAACTACTGATTTAATTGATCGGATAATTTAGGTGATTTAGTGTT
This sequence comes from Senecio squalidus, assembly GCA_910822075.1. Lineage (NCBI taxonomy): Eukaryota > Viridiplantae > Streptophyta > Magnoliopsida > Asterales > Asteraceae > Senecio > Senecio squalidus. The sequence goes on along the minus strand of CAJVGC010000582.1, from coordinate 46,214,110 downwards.
ATTATAGTTTAATTTGATAATTTGTGAATATGTTTTTTAGTCTAAAATAGAAACGAGATCTATAAATACATAAATGTTGTTTAGTCTAAGAACTAGAAAAATAATAGGTGCTTATATATTTTAACAACAGTTCGGAAGACTAGAATAGACATGACAAAACTGAGATAAGTAGTAAAGTTTAAAATACTAAGGATTGATAAAAATAAAATAAACAAGAGACGGATTTTGTTACTATATACAAACTTCAGAGACTATTTTGCAATTTACTTTACAAGAAAAACCAAAATGCGAACTTATAATGTCCGATTATGAGTAAAATTATACGATGGTTTAGAAATGACAAACCAAAAAATATGAAAGAGTTTTAAATTTATACCATTAACTCTATCTAAAATGGACAAAACACGAAAATATAATACATTTTTTGTAACATTTATCTTTAAATAAATGATTAGCCCTAGAAAAAATAAAAAATGATACGTTATAGAAAGAAAAGAAGTTAAAATAAAAAGACATAGCTTAAACAGTTGTAATTCATTAAAACAGAAATGAAATCTATATATGCAGAAATGTTGTTTAGTCTAAATATTAGAAAATAACGAGTCCGTAACTATTTTAACAATAGTTTATAAGACTGGAATAGGACATGACAAAACTGAGATAAACAAATAAATATAGAGTAAATAAATAAAAAGAAAAGAATATAGAATACACATTGTCTTTTCACCTAAACCCATTTTCATATAAAACCCTCACCACTCTCTACCAAACTCTTACTCAAGCAACAATTCATTCAGCAATTTCAGACAAAACATGATTATCAATGACAAAAACGACTTAAAAGAAGGCAAAAAAAGAACAAAGAAAAAAATGTCAACAACAAACATTTTCAAGAGGTTATTTAGCAACTTTATTACTAATTTATTGGTGTTTATTGATTATGTAATTAAAGATTTTGGGTTACTTTGCGTTTCTCTATTTAGAAAGTATTAAAAATTTATTATTATATAAAGAGTTAATTATATAAATCGTCCTTGTAGTTTATCCAAAATTACGGATTTCGTCCCTAAGTTTAAAACGTTGCATAAATCGTCCAATTCTGGAAACTAATTACGCTTTTCGTCCCTAAAATGGATGTCCGTTAAAATTTTCCGTTAAATTTTCCGTTAACTAATTACACATTTCGTCCCTAAAATGGACGCCCGTTAGAAATTAGGGACGAAAAGCGTACTTAGTTTCCAAAAGTGGACGATTTATGCAATGTTTTAAACTTAGGGACGAAATCCGTAATTTTGGGTAAACCTTAAGGACGTTTTATGTAATTAACTCTAATATAAATTAGCCTTTTTCCCTAATTTAAACTTTGTTGTTTTTATTTTTAACGTATTTATTTCAAAACCAATATTTTTAAAATATGTAATTCCATATATTGTATTGGCTATTAACCTATGTTTTTAAACTTTATAATTATTTTTGAAAAATGCCTTATAAAAATACTAATGTACGTATTCTATGTTTCTAAATCATCGGTTTTTGTGAAACGAGAACGAGAACGGGAATGAGAATGGGAATGAGAATGATAAACAAGACTTTTCTGTTTTTTAATAAATTAGAATATCAAAAGTATTATTACTAGACAATAAAATATAAAGAAAAAACAAGACATTTAATATCTAGTACGGGTCGAAAGGGGCCAGTTTGGGTTGACCCTGTAAAAAATTCTTCAATCTTCACTCTATGTAAGTGAAAAATAACAAAAGTATTACTACTAGACAATAAAATATAAAAAAAATGTTTTGTTTGATTATTTATTACTTACCGGTTGGATAATGCAATACTTTAACAAAACCTTTACAACTCCTCTTTGCCTCCAAAATTTCATTAATGACTTGTACATCAATTTCCTTAAACGATAATTCAACGATGTTTGTTTCGTCTTTATCCCAACCCGAAACTTTTTTCCAACTTCTAGCGGATTTAAACATCCATGGTTTCATCGTACGGGGTTCAAATGTTGTCAAACTAGTGTTAAACACTTGAAAAATGGGTTGAATTCTTGAAGCTTCGGATATCATGAAGATGATCATACCTATATATTGTTTCCACTCTTTCGAAAAGCTTATTCTGTCAGTAGTCCATTTTATTTAATAATAGTCCGTATCGCATTTTCCATTGCAAAATAATTTATACTTAGATTCTCCCAATCCTCGCATTTCCTGGAAATAGCTCGATACAGTTCCTCTCATAATCAAGAATATCCGAATCGTTATAAGTTCGATTCGGATAATTCTTGAATTCCCAAATTCATCTTCATTCCCGAACGAGGTGACGTACACGTTATTTTTACAAACCATCACATTGAGAGGTTTAACTTCATTCTCAACTGTCAATCGGGCTTGAGTGAAAGTAGTAGTCTAACCGACCCGATTGACATGCCATAGGTCCTCCTCCTTCTCCCCGGTACGATGAAACCTATGGCAGGTCAATCGGTTCGGTTAAAGTGTTATTGAATGTCATTCGATACTTTCATTGAAGCGCGATTGACAGTTGAGAATGACGTTAAACCTCTCAATGTGATGGTTTGTAAAAGTAACGTGTACGTCACCTCGTTCGGAAATGAAGATGGAATGTGGGAATTCAAGATTTATCCGAATCGAACTTATAACGATTCGAATATTCTTGATTACGAGGGGACTATATCGAGCCATTTCCAGGAAATGCCGAGGATTGGGAGAATCTAAGTATAAGTTATTTTGTAATGGAACATGCGATACGGACTATTATTAAAGAAAATGGACTACCAGACAAAAGAATACTTTCGAAAGAGTGGAAACAATATATAGGTATGATCCGGTTCATGATATCCGAAGCTTCAAGAATTCAACCCATTTTTCAAGTGTTTAACACTAGTTTGACAACATTTGAACCGTGTACGATGAAACCGTGGATGTTTAAATCCGCTAGAAGCTGGAAAAAAGTTTCGGGTTTGGATAAAGACGAAACAAACACCGTTGAATTATCTTCTAAGGAAATTGATGTACAAGTCATTAATGAAATTTTGGAGGCAAAGAGGAGCTGTAAAGGTTTTTTTAAAGTATTGCATTATCCAACTCGTAAGTAATAAATAATCAAACAAAACATTTCTTTTATATTTTATTGTCTAGTAGTAATACTTTTGTTATTTTTCAGTTACATAGAGTGAAGAAATTTTTTACAGGGTCAACCCAAACTCCAAACTGGGCCTTTCGACCCGTACTAGATATTAAATGTTTTAAACTTACCCAGTTATGGACTACGTTATCGGCTTGTTTTGTTGGTTCCTTGGTTTGGTTCATGCTAAAAAAGGAAAATATTTACTTTTTACTTGCTTCATTTTTACAATCCCCATATAAGCACCAAATGGAGGAGGAGGCCCGAAACTTTTTTTCAACTTCTAACGGATTTAAATTGTCAAACTAGTGTTAAACACTTGAAAAATGGGTTGAATTCTTGAAGCTTCGGATATCATGAAGATGATCATACTTGTCTCGTAGTCCATTTTCTTTAATAGTAGTCCGTATCGCATGTTCTATTCCAAAATAATTTATACTTAGATTCTCCCAATCCTCGGCATTTCCTGGAAATAGCCCGATATAGTTCCCCTCATAATCAAGAATATCCGAATCGTTATAAGTTCGATTCGGATAATTCTTGAATTCCCACATTCAACTTCATTTCCGAACGAGGTGACGTACACGTTACTTTTACAAACCATCACATTGAAAGGTTTAACTTCATTCTCAACTGTCAATCGGGCTTCGATGAAATTAGAAGTCTTCTTTCGACTTTCGACCTTCGACTTTCGACTGGCATTCAATAACACTCTAACCGAACCGATTGAGCTGCCATAGGTCCTCCTTCTCCTCCCCTATACGATGAAACCTATGGCAGGTCAATCGGTTCGGTTAGAGTGTTATTGAATGCCCGCTACTTTCATTCCCGATTAATGAAGTTAAACCTCTCAATGTGATGATTTGTAAAAGTAACGTGTACGTCACCTCGTTCGAAAATGAAGATGGAATGTGGGAATTCAAGAATTATCCGAATCTAACTTATAACGATTCGGATATTCTTGATTATGAGGGGAAATATATCGAGCTATTTCCAGGAAATGCCGTTGGGAGAATCTAAATATAAATTATTTTGGAATGGAACATGCGATACGGACTATTATTAAAGAAAATGGACTACGTGACAAGAAGACTTTCGAAATAGTGGAAACAATATATAGGTATGATCATTTCATGATATTCGTAGCTTCAAGAATTCAACCCGTTTTTCAAGTGTTTAACACTAGTTGGACAAATTTAAATCTCCTAGAAATTGGAAAAAAGTTCGGCATTCTCCTCCTTCATTTGGTGCTTATATGACGATTGTAAAAATGAAGCAAGTAAAAAATAAATATTTTCCTTTTTTAACACGGACCAAAATAAGGAACCAACAAAACAAGCCGATAACGTAGTATAGGTCAGGTAACCGGGTAAGTTATAAACATTTAATATCCCCCTGTAAAAACTTCTTCAATCTTCACTCTATGTAACTGAAAAGTAACAAAAGTATTACTACTAGACAATAAAATATAAAAGAAATGTTTTGTTTGATTATTTATTACTTACCAGTTCGATAATGCAATACTTTAACAAAACCTTTACAGCTCCTCTTTGCCTCCAAAATTTCATTAATGACTTGTACATCAATTTCCCTAAACGATAATTCAACGGTGTTTGTTTCGTCTTTATCCCGGCCTGAAACTTTTTTCCAACTTCTAGCGGATTTAAACATCTATGGTTTCATCGTACATGGTTCAAATGTTGTCAAACTAGTGTTACACACTTGAAAAATTGATTGTTTATGTATTACTTACCGTTTTAATAGTGTAATACTTTCACAAATCCTTTGCAACTCCTCTTTCTCTCTAAAATTTCAACAATGATTTCTTCATCAATTTCGTCAAAGGATAGTTCAATGGTGTTTTTTTCGGCTTTATCCCAACCCGAAGCATTTTTCCAACTTCTAGCGGCTTTAAACATCCACGCTTTCATTGGATAGGGTTCAATCTTTGTTTTCAAACTTTTGTTAAACACTTGAAAGATTGGCTGAATTCTCGAAGCCTCCGATATCATAAATATAATTATTCCTATATATTGTTTCCACTTTAGAGAACGTCTTCTCTTATCTTGTTTTCAATTATCTTTAATTATTGTTCTTATTGCATTTTCCATACCATAATAGTTTATGTTAAGAGTGACCAAATCTTTGTGTTGTCTTGGTTGTCCTGGAAATAAGTCGATGTAACTCCCCTCATAATCAAGAATACTTGAATTACTATACGTACGATTTGGATAGTTTTTAAACTCTCACATGCCATCTTCATTCCCGAAGGAAGTGACATACACGTTCTCTTGCAGACCATAACGTTTAGAGGTTTAACTTCATTGGGTACTGTCAATTTAGCTCGAACGAACTTGTTATAAGAAGAAATAACAGACTCCTTATTTCGTATTTCGTATGACATTTAACAAAACTCGTACTCTACCGATATAAGAGTCATAAGGTATGATCATTGTCACACCCCGCAAAAATGGCGGAACCGAGGTGTACAGTGTATACGGTATCAGAGATTCAAGGGTTACATCAAACATAAGTAATCCATACATCATCAACATAGATAAAAGAGTTTGAAATAAAATACGTTATTACAATCATCCGAATAATATCAAAATATGGCTACAGAGTTTGGGATACTAAGGAATTACAATAACAAAACAATTCCATGCAAAAGATCCACGTAGCCAGTCAAAGCATAGCATCATAAAGTAACCTCAAATCCCTGAAAAGCGTTAAAATACGACGTCAACATAAAGTTGGTGAATTATTCGCAATAGTTAATAAAAAAAAACATAATAGTATAAAAGTTTTAATATGTTTTGACCCAAAAGAGTTATGATTTGAAGATAAGTCATTTGAAAATGAGGTTTCAAAATATACGTGAAGTATACAAAATCTTTTGATAAAATACTCATACATATACCGTAAAATAACATAATCATATCATATAATACATACTGGATAGATAACAGCTTTAGGAACATACGATACACCTGAACCTTAACAATACTGGCAACTAACCCCACCTAGTGTCTTAAGCTAGGTTGTCCTCGAAAAATATCGGTCATAACATTACTAACACGGACAGGGCGCATCCATCATCCATCGTGTTAGAAATGAGGGTTTGTTAGACCCATATAGCGCTATATATACGAACCGGCGGCTAAAAGCTAACAGGTGTGTATACGGGCCTTGTTCTACCACAAAGGCGGAACAAGTTTGGGTAAGACCATCTAAAGCATCATATCCAAAATACATAACCATAATACATACATACCATAAAATATATTTTTATAACGCTAATCATGCCCAAAAAGTGTAAAAAGGGTAAAAGGGGCAACGAATAACTCACTGTATAGCAAAGCAATCCAAATCTCGATATGTCGGGAAATACTATAATACCGTCAAGCTCCCACGTCTAAGTGCCCTAAACATCACGTAAATAAACATGTCTAAGTATCTCTAAGTCTAGTGGGTTATGCCTTAACGATTAACGTTTTATACGGGTTTTAAAATAACTAAAAGGAACATCGATTTAACGGGATTATAAACGTTTTCGGAAAGTTCAGCAAACTAGATACGTGATCCTCATACTTACGTGCACTACAAGTCATGTAAGTATCAAGTTACGTGTTAAGCAAGCTTCTTACGTGACATAGAATGTTACTTGAGCTAAAAGTTACGGGATAACAATGGAATTACGTGAATAAGCAAAGAGTTACGGGACATATACGATACTTATGTGATCAAGAAAGACAATTACGTGCATGACAAGTCAAGAGTTACGGACCAAAGGAATTACGTGAGGCACAAGTCACGTAATTGATCTATTACGTGATCATGATGATATTTACGTGCATTGCAAGACTGTTACGTGATCAACAAACACGTAAGTAACACTTACGTGCGTAACAAGCATGTTACGTGATCTAGGGGGCTGAATTACGTGCAGAACAAGAAAGTTACGGAGCATATGGCATACTTACGTGAACGTAAGTGACAATTACGTGGATGGCAAGCTAATTACGTGACCCTGAAGTGTGTTACGTGCTCAGTTACGTTCACGTAACACAGTTACGTGACGTAACTGGGTTTTTACGAAAAATAACATTCGGGATTCGATTTCTGAGTGTTTTAGGTGTCCAAATGATCCATAAATGAAACCCTATGTCCAGAATGTGTTTAGGAACAATAATCTTAAATAAAATTCGAGTTTTGACGGTGAAAAGTGGTAGTTTCGGGTTTGATTGAAAATAACAAAGTTTAAAACTAAAACCGAGAAATACTTACCCGATCGTAACGAAGTTCGGAGGATAGATAGAGATGATGATGGTGAACAATAACCTGGTCTCGGATTGGAAATTCAACGGTTGGATCGCCGGAAAATCTAGAGAGAAGGAGGAGGGTTTATGGTGAATTCTAGAGAGAGAGAGAGAGAGTGTAGGTGATGATGGCTAATGAGACAAAATCTGGTATGGATAAAGACAAAAGGGTTGGTAGGGACGATTTTTGTAATAAAAATATGAAAAGGACTAAAATTGTAATAGAATTTCTCCCATAGGACTAGATTTGTAATAAAATTTCCGAAAAGACTAAAAATGAAATACTTTTTAAACGTTAATCTTAATCGTATAATTAAGGCATAATTCCCCTAAACTTATCATAAGAGCATACTAGACTTATACTAAAGGCACTTAAAACTAAACGTTCCCGACATAAAGATCCGAATCACATAAAATACAAATACGATACTCATAAAATACGAGAAATACGAATACAATACTCATAAAATACGAATACGATAAAACATAAAAGGAATACAATAGGGTCAAAACATAAACATAAATAAATAAAACGAATACGTGACGATAGAAATATACCTAGAAATTCGCGAATGTCACAATCATAGGCTGAGAATCATCATCTTTCTCTTCTTCAACTAACTTAAACTCTACTGTTTCAATAATTTCTATGTCTATAGGTTCGAGTCCCTAATAAAAACCAAAACCGAAATAGTTTATAGGCACATTAGGAAAAAAGGTTAACATGTTCAAAAGATATCAAACTGTTACTAATGTATGTATTTAATCATAAGTAGTATGAATGCTTAAATAGGAAAATAAAACTAATCAAGATCTTTATCTCATTTAAGGCTCTCTAATTAAGACAGATGCTATATGGTTTATTTTTCTATGTTCAAAAAAGTTATTCTAATCTATTAGGGTCGAGTAAAGCAAAAAAAAAACGTCATTTATCACTCGAATTTTCATTCTCATTCTCATTCTCCATTTACAAGATAAAGACAAAAACCGATGGTTTTTATAGATATAGGGGTGTTTGGAATTGCATATTTAAAAATTTACGTTTTCAAATAATTGTGTTTATAATAAGTAACAAGATTGTTGATTAAAAGTAAACGACGTTTAAACGTAGTTTTCCCCAAATATTTATAACTTTTGTGTGTTTTGGTTTTAAAATAATTATAAAGTTTAAAAACCATACGAATATAAGGGGTGTTTGGAAAAAAATATTCGTTTTGAAATAAATACGTTAAAAATAAAAAACAGCAAAGTAACACAAAATCTAAAATTATACAATAATAAAAGTATCACTAGAATCCCTAAAAAACAGGAGGGAAAACTTATGGTAATTAGCACTAATTAGCATTAAATTAGGGAAAAAGGCTAAAATTATATAATAATAAATTTTTAACACTTTCTAAATACAGAAACCCAAAGTAACACAAAATCTTTAATTACATAATAAATAAAAACCAATAAATTAGTAATAAAGCTCATAAATAACCTCATTAATGTCCACATTTTCCACAATTACATTGTTTCTTTGGCGTCCTCTTCCTCGTCTGTTTCTTCTAACATCCATGCTTTGTTTTGGTAGAGAGTCGTGTATGAAAATGAGTTTAGATATGAAGTTTGATTTATGATTTGCTTGAATAATTACGTTGTTAATAAAGAGTTGAACAAAATAGACCCTTCAAAAGAATTATAGCTACCAAATATAATTAACATTTGAATTAAATGAATTTATTATATAATAACTTCATAGTTTTGCTTGGTTTGAGCATTACGGTAACATTTTATATAATAAATTCATTTAATTCAAATGTTAATTATATTTGGTAGCTATAATTCTTTTGAAAGGTCTATTTTGTTCAACTCTTTTTTAACAACGTAATTATTCAAGCAAATCATAAATCAAACTTCATATCTAAACCCATTTTCATACACGACTCTCTACCAAAACAAAGAATGGATGTTAGAAAAAACATACAAGGAAGAGGACGCCAAAGAAACAATGTCATTGTGGAAAATGTGGACATTAATGAGGTTATTTATGAGCTTTATTATTAATTTATTAGTGTTTATTTATTATGTAATTAAAGATTTTGTGTTACTTTGGGTTTCTGTATTTAGAATGTGTTAAAATTTTATTATTATATAATTTTAGCCTTTTTCCCTAATTTAATGCTAATTAGTGCTAATTACCATAAGTTTTCCCTCCTGTTTTTTAGGGATTCTAGTTATACATTTATTATTGTATAATTTTAGATTTTGTGTTACTTTGCTGTTTTTTATTTTTAACATATTTATTTCAAAACGAATATTTTTTTCCAAACACCCCTTATATTCGTATGGTTTTTAAATTTTATAATTATTTTAAAATCAAAACACACAAAAGTTTTAAATATTTGGGGGAAACTACGTTTAAACGTCGTTTACTTTTAAACAACAATCTTGTTACTTATTTTAAACACAATTATTTGAAAACGTAAATTTTTAAATATGCAATTCCAAACACCCCTATATCTATAAAAACCATCGGTTTTTGTCTTTTATCTTGTAAATGGAGAATGAGAATGAAAATTCGAATGATAAATGACGTTTTTTGGCTTTACTCGACCCTAATAGATTAGAATAACTTTTTTGAACATAGAAAAATGAACCATATAGCATGTGTCTTAATTAGAGAGCCTTAAATAAGATAAAGATCTTGATTAGTTTTATTTTCCTATTTAAGCATTCATACTACTTATGATTAAATACATATATTAGTAACAGTTTAATATCTTTAGTTTAATATCTTTTGAACATGTTAACCTTTTTTCCTAATGTGCCTATAAACTATTTTGGTTTTGGTTTTTATTAGGGACTCGAACCTATAGACATATAAATTATTGAAACAGTAGAGTTTAAGTTAGTTGAAGAAGAGAAAGATGATGGTTCTCAGCCTATGATCATACCTTTTGACTCTTGTATTGGTAGAGTACGAGTTTTGTTAAATGGCATACGAAATAAGAAGTCTGTTATTTCGTCTTATAACAAGTTCGTTCGAGCTAAATTGACAGTACCCAAGTTAAACCTCTAAACGTTATGGTCTGCAAGAGAACGTGTATGTCACTTCCTTCGGGAATGAAGATGGCATGTGGGAGTTTAAAAACTATCCAAATCGTACGTATAGTAATTCAAGTATTCTTGATTATGAGGGGAGTTACATCGACTTATTTCCAGGACAACAAAAAGATTTGGTCACTCTTAACATAAACTATTATGGTATGGAAAATGCAATAAGAACAATAATTAAAGATAATGGAAAACAAGATAAGAGAAGACGTTCTCTAAAGTGGAAACAATATATAGGAATAATTATATTTATGATATCGGAGGCTTCGAGAATTCAGCCAATCTTTCAAGTGTTTAACAAAAGTTTGAAAACAAAGATTGTACCCTATCCAATGAAAGCGTGGATGTTTAAAGCCGCTAGAAGTTGGAAAAATGTTTCGGGTTGGGATAAAGCCGAAAAAAACACCATTGAACTATCCTTTGACGAAATTCATGAAGAAATCATTGTATTTTAGAGAGAAAGAGGAGTTGCAAAGGATTTGTGAAAGTATTACACTATTAAAACGGTAAGTAATACATAAACAATCATTTTTTTTTTCTTTTCAATTTCCCATCTTCTAATACTTTTGTTATTTTTCAATTGTAGCGAGTGAAGATTGAAGAGAAATGATAGTGATTTGTAAAACTTTATCTTATTTCAGTTAATGAGTTTTATGACTTATTTTCATTTCATGATTGTCACTGTATTCTTTAGACTAACGTTAATAGAGCGATAATTCATTTTTGTCACGAACAAGTGAAAATTTTTACCTACTGAATATACTAATTGTCTGATTAAAGAGGTGGAAGTCCTGACCCATTTATTCAATGCGGTTGTGTTTATCTTAAACGGGTCAAATTGTCGAACTTGTTGAAAACTGAAAGTCACCTAAAGTCTGTCACTCTGTTTTCATTGCACACTACCTCTTATATATATCAACGCGTCAATTATTTATACACAAAGTAAAAATTGGATAAGTGTTTGTAAGTCAACCCAACCTGAACCAACATGTTTTCACCAAAAAGTGGCCCTTTTCAACCCGAAGCGGGCTTGACACATTACCCGGCCCTCCCATCCTGCTAGTCCTACTAATTATGTTAAAACTTTCTTAATAACGTAATCATATTTAAAATATAGTATGGCGTAAAGAACGTAAAGTCTATCTTTTAACTGCCTCGAAAGACGGAAAATAACAGAAGTTGAAGCCCGTAAATGATTTCGATATACCAGAACCGTTGATGATAGAAAGAAGTTAAAACTGTGGTTTATACTTTCTTTGCAAATGTGATATTTGCAGCTCCTAGATGTTCCGATATACCGGAACCGTTGATGATAGAAAGAATTTGACAGCAAAGTATGGAAAAGAGATTGTTTCTGTAGCTATTGGGTTGCGCCCTGTTTAAACAGCATGGTATGTTATTTGAAAGCCCCGTGACTGTGGTCTGTTTGGCTCAAAATGATTCTACCTGTCTGACACGTTTTCCAAAATGACCAGTTTTGACCCGTGACCCATTTCGCAACATCTTGTTTTAGCAAGGCAGTTGAATTGAATTTTCCAAATAAAACAACATAATATTTATCATAGAGGTGGAAAAGCGGGTTACTAAGGGTAACATGTGTAAAAAAATTACTTTGTCAAAACGGGTCGAGTTGACCCGTGCCACTTTTGCTCAGGAAGGCATAACAGTATGTCAGAGTCATTCTTTGGTAGTGTTTGTATGTCTGATTTGTTGTGTTTAAGGATACTATCGATCTGGTGGTAAGAGCAAGAGAACCAAAAGAACCGCACCTAGACCAATGATATCTACCTCAAACTCATCGTAATGGTATAACAGGATGTCACTTTTGTAGATGATGTGTTGAGCTAAGATGTTTAACATTTGCAGAATTAAAATCCAAATTCTTGGGATGCAAAGAAGAAAGTGACTTCTCTAGTATTTGAATCACGATAAGGTGTCTAGTTGTTTGTTTCGTTTCTTTGTTCTTAGGTTTGGTATGTTTCTCTTAGCTTTGTCTGTCTCCTACCGGTGCAGTTTTTTTGCCCTCTATGTTTTGTAAAACATTAAAATTTTAATAGATTTGCTGGGGTAACGCTCCCCTTTACCTCAAAAGAAAAAGGTGACTTCTCTACGAGATTCTGCTTCATATCATGACCGTCTCCATGCTAGGCTGTTGGCAAGAAAATATTTCAAGGACAACTCCAAAAATAGAAAACGCATCCAAATTTTAATATATGTCAAAAAACTCATTTAGTTGTTCCTAGGTCTAAAGAATTCACGTTGTTCCTATGTACGACACATCCCTGTTCTTGTTTACGTGCTTACTATGATAAAAATTTGCTGTTAACATATGAGTTTTGATAAGATTCCTTGAATTGTTTATATGGAATCAAGTTACAAATACATACATTATATGGGAGTTGGGTTAAAACTTAGAACTTGTTAACCAACTCCTTCCATCACGGCCGCTTGTTTATAAAGAAAATTAAACAAGTTTGGGTAAATTTCAGATCAAAACAACGATAGTAGTTGATTAATTCTCCACGGAATCCCGTGGCATGATACTTGGATGCAAAGCTTTCAAGGTCTTGATCGGTGAAGCAAGAAGGCAAGGTGTATTGAGGTGGGTTTACTCGGATTGGATTTCATCAAATGATTCCTAGGCTCATCAACGATGCAAATGTTGACAAGAGCCTTATTCCAATCTTTTCGAAACAGACACAAATACTACGATTTTTTACGCACAAGAGGAGTGAGTAGAAAATTGATGCAAAGAATCTATCTTCGTTCTTTAGGTGTGTAGATTTCTATATATGCACGCACTTACAAATTTGAAACTTTTCATTTCTTAATTACTCCGTATTATTTATTATTTCAACGCGTTTATTATTATAAAAATCAAATTCACATTTATAAGAGCGATCTTATGTATTTTTTGAAAATGCTTTAACATAGATGACAATGGTATTTGCATATCTCAAATAGAAAGATTTTATAATTTTTATAATAGGACATACGACCAAGCTCCGGTTCGAGTAGATGCATTGCACCGGTTCTATGTTGCAACAAAAAATATGTGTTTCTTTTTTCTCGAATCCGTTCTAATCAATCGTAGTAAACCTTAGGATTTTAAATGAAAAAAAACTAGAGTTAATTACTTTTGTTTTTAGTATTTAAGGTTGATCTTACATACCCATTTTTATGTGTTGCCTCAAACGACAGTTTAGTCATTTTATTCCTTACTCGACATTTGAAGAACTCATTCTAAAGAAGAAGAAGAAGAAACGATAATGTCCAAACAATCTCCCCTTGATGATGGACCTCACATAACAAGTGATAAGAATGGTATCACTATCGAAGACCATCGACTTGCTACTAATTTGACTCTTTACTAAAGGACAACCTGGATACCAGACCTAAAGAATCAAAAAATACCTATGCCGGACTTATCATTTCTATGTACATAAACTTTTGCTTTATTTCATTATCTCAAGTTTGCATGATTTGATTCAAACAAACACACTAGACGACAATGGCTCGATCAGCCAAACAACATAGAAAAGTTGGTTTCTGGTTCAAGACTAACCGATTTAAAACACATCCATACCCGAACCAATTTGTTTCAAAAATAGGTTAGATACAGAAAACGAATTTGTTCAAGGTAAAAAGCAATATAACAAAAAGAATCAGACAAACACTCGAGGCAAGGAGAGCAAACAATACCAAATGTCATGTAATGCTAGGTATACCACCATAGAAGTGCTAGGTAACTCGGTAAAAAACATGTAATGTAGTTCTAAACATTAGAGTTTCAAATTAACGATCTTGTAATACAAAAATCCGTTCTCAGATTAAACTTAATGATTAATCAAACATAAACACCCGAAGCAAGGAGCAAGAACAAGGATCCAAAGCCCTGCATTACAAAAAAAAAAAGGGGGGGGGGGGGGGGGGGGGGGGGGGGGGAAATTAATCATCAGACAGATAAATGATTAATAATAATGATTACTGAATCGGTTATGCTTATCGAAGACAACTTGTAATAAGTAACTAAAAGGTAAAACTGTCAATTTACTAGAAGTTGTAATAATCATATTTTTCATAAACTGTGCGTTTGTGTCAAATACTTTAGTGGACAATTAGTTACGGGAAGAAGTAAATAGTTATAAAATTATTATGAACATAAAGTGTTTCTGGTCAAACCGATCCATCCTTTTTTTGACATAAAAGAGCCATTTTGACTCATTAAATAACACGCCCGACCCTTCCATTTTGCCACATTTGAAAAGACGATGAACAAGTGACATACCAGAAAGACAGATGCCACTGCTCCTGTTACGAGTTCTTTTGCAAGACTACGGCTTTTCCTAGAAGAGGTTGCTTCATAACTGTACAAGAGAATGTAATGTTATCAGGCGCTATAGAATACAAATAGCCAACAAATGTATTTATAGAAAACGTCAAAAAATAATTCATTTCCATGTTGTAGCAGTACTATCCATGGCAGTCTATTAGAGGATTTAACCATTCATATTGCTTTCGCACGTTTTATTTCTTCAATTAACTCTTTAAACAAATATGGATATTGATTTCATTTTTATGCACACGAGATCTTAGTGAACATATTGTCAGCTTAAGAGTCATAAAACAGTCTCTATTCTTCAATGTGTTTTTACCAACATAAATAATTGTTCTTCATTTAACTTGTAAATCGTAGTATATTATCAACTGACCTAACAATGAGAAGATCATAGACAAGCTTCGCTAGTATGATGCACCATAAGAAGAAGCTAATTGTTAACGTTCTTATCATCAATTCGCGTTAACAAAAAACAGCAAGAACCAACCAGTGGCGGATCCAGGAATTTATGTCACGGGGGGCATAAAGTAGTTACATTAATAAATGACAATTGGAATATAGCGCAAAGACATTATCAAAATAGCGGTTTTGGCCTTACGACCATGTGCGATAGACTGTCGGATCAACGTCAGGATCATTCTGAGCATTCGACTACAAGTTGTGCCGCTGTTGAATGGGAGTGGCAACCGGCTTCGAGTTAGTCATGTTGAATTTTCCAAGCATCTCACTTACGTAATTGGATTGATGAATAAACATGCCGTCAGTTAACTGCTCGACTTGCAATCCCAAAAAGAGCTTTAATTCTCCCATTGCACTCATCTCAAATCCGTCCTTCATAAGCTTTTCAAAATCTTTGCACATTTTATGATCTTTGATTTTATGATCTTTGATATTGTCCACGAAGACTTGAACCAAAATTTTAGCCTCGAACGATTCTTTGATGAATAGAGTGCTATCGATGTGTCCTTTCTTGAAACCGGCTTCTATCAGAAATGTAGATAGCGTGCCATACCACAACCGTGGGGCCTGATGAAGATCATACAAAGCTTTGTTAAGCTTGTAAACTCTGTCTGGGTGTTGTGGATCTTCAAATCCGGGTGGCTGTTGAACGTAGATTGTGTCGTCTATTTTTCCACAAAGAAAAGCACTCTTCACGCCGAGCCGATAGACTGTAAAACCCATGTGAGATGCGTAAGCTAAGAAGAGGCGAACTGCTTCGAGTCGAGCGACTGGTGCGAAAAGAACTTGAAAGTCCAGTCCTTCCACTTGATAAAAACCTTGCACGACGAGACCTGCTTTGTTTCGAGTACTAATACTACATTCATCTCGTTTGCACCGAAAAACCCATTTGTGTGCCTATTGCATACTCTCCATTAGGTAATTCCATGAGTGTCCAGACACAAAGCTTCTTAAATTGCGCTAATTCCTCTTGCATGGCGTTCACCCAATTGGCGTCTTTGAGGGACATATGAATGTTAGCAGGAGCCTCTTGAGAAACGAAGCAGAAGAAACGACAGTTGTTATAATCCTCTGATTGCGTAGCTGTAGCATACATTCCTTGAAAAACCTCAAGTTGTGTTCTTGTTTGAACACTTGCATTCGGATCCCCAATAATATTCCCAAGAGGATGAATCTTATGTATCTTTGATTCTTGAAGATCAGTTACATACTCTTCATGGTCAGAGTTATCATGAACTGGGTAATATTCCTGGTCTTTAGCTTGTGTGTCTTCCACATCTGCTTGTTCATCAGCTTGACTATTTTCATCATCTTCTTGGTCTTTGGTTGCCCCATTCTCTTGAACAGGTTCAACAATTTCATCAACAAGTTCTTCGATTACAGGCAAACGAGGAAAAACGGAGTCCTCGTCATTGGAAGAGGAATTTTCTTCTTCAGTGGTTCCTGTATTTGTCACACTAGAGGAGGAAAGGTTAAACGAATTAAACAACGAATCATAGTCAAAGAAAATTGCTGGACCGTTTTGTTTTTCAAAATTATAACTAGTGATTTCCAAGTTAAAAACGATTTCCACTTTTCTTTCAAATTTTAAGTAAACTCGTTTATTTGCACATCCTTCAACATATCCAAGAAAGTATCCCTGAACTGATTTAGGTTCAAACTTAGTGGTGTAGTTTGTTTTCAAAACGGTAAATGGAACCCCGAAAGGTTCCAAACCAGCAAGATTCGGTTTACGACTATCTAGTAACTCATAGCTTGTTTTATTAAAGCGTTTAACAGTTAACACCCGATTTAAGACATAGCAGGTTGTGTTAACAACATCTCCCCAGAACATGACAGGGAGGTACGGGTTAGCCAACATTGTGCGTGCGACCTCGATTAGTGTTATGTTTTTTCCTCTCTGCAACTCCGTTTTGTTGAGGTTCATAAGATGCGCTGTGTTTTTGAAATATCCTATTTGCTAGATAGTAGAAAGTCATGGTCGAGTTCTTGAGGTCTGTTCCGTTGTCACTTTTTAGGCGTTTGATGTTGGCTTTGTAAACGTTCTTGATCATGTCAAAGAAATTGATCAGTTTACCGGCTGTTTCACTCTTAGTAGCCAAGAAGTAAACCCAAGAGTAACGTGACAGTAATATTTTCCGCCAAAACTTCTCTGCTTGATGGGGCGAAAAAATCGGTGTGCATCAACTCGAATGGTGTTTCAATTGTATTGAGGGCCTTGGACTTGTGAGGTTTCTTATGTTGCTTTCCAAGTTTACAGGAGACACTTTTGTCCTCATACGCAAATCTCTTCAAAGGAACCCCATTCACTAGCCCGTTCTTGGTTATCTCATTCATTTTTCGAAAATGTAAGTGAGCCATTTTCCTGTGCCAAATCATAGCTTCTTCACTTGTGGACTTCGACAGTAGACATGTTGACTCTTTGTTGCAGTTCATGTTGTTCATGTCCAAAATGTACGTATTCTTCTTTCGTGGTGCGCGCATTAGTATTAGGTCCTCAGGGTTTTCAATCCCTTATTTCAGAACCAATACTTCTTTCTTTGTAAAGTGGACATGATTGTCATTGTCGCAGATTTGAGACACACTGAGGAGATTGTGCTCCAGTTGTTCGACATAGAATGCATCCTTCAGAATCACTTTTCCGTTTGTAACTGATCCAATTCCAGTTATTTCTCCACCTTTATCTCCAACAAAATTTACACTTCCTTTCTTTCCTTATTCGAAGTTTGTTAGCAAACCCCGTTCTCCCGTCATGTGCCTAGAACAACCACTGTCAACGTACCAGGTGTTGACCAAATGGTGACTCAATTCCTGCACAACAAACAAGATCTATCAGTTTTCATGGGGAACCCAGGCCTTAACGGGCCTGGATTGACCTTTCTCGTTCGCATATGTGAACCTTTTGAAAACGCCATCATTGATGTTTAAAGAATTGTTAAAATTTGGAGACACATTTCGATTGAAGTGATGAATATTAGAGTTATTTGGAACTCTATGACTAAACAAAGGTGACATAACATTCCGATTTGGGGAACTGAAAAGTTGTTGATGGAAGTTTTGAAAATGTCGTGGAGGACTCTGAAAACGTTGTTCATAATGATTTTGTCGAAAGGATGGAACAAAACGTTGTTGTGGACGTAGAAAATTGTTAAAATTACCCATACCCGGTCTATCGTACCCATAATGTCTTTCATTCGACTCAGCACGTTGTGTTAACAGCCTCTCCCCGGAACATGACAGGGAGGTACGAGTCAGCCAACATTGAGCGTGCGGCCTCGATTAGTGTTATGTTCTTCGTCTCTGCAACTCCGTTTTTTGAGGTTCATAAGGTGCGCTGTTATGTTGAAATATCCTATTTGCTAGATAGTAGAAAGTCATGGTCGAGTATTTGAGGTCTGTTCCGTTGTCACTTCTTAGGCGTTTGACTTTGGCTTTGTAAACGTTCTTGATCATGTCAAAGAAATTGATCAGTTTACCAGCTGTTTAACTCTTAGTAGTCAAGAAGTAAACCCAAGAGTAACGTGAGTAGTCATCGGTGACTACCAGACAGTAATATTTTCCGCCAAAACTTCTCTACTTAATGGGGCGAACAAATCGGTGTGCATCAACTCGAATGGTGTTTCAATAGTATTGAGGGCCTTGGACTTGTGAGGTTTCTTGTGTTGCTATCCAAGTTTACTAGAGACACATTTGTCCTCATACGCAAATCTCTTCAAAGGAACCCCATTCACTAGCCCGTTCTTGGTTATCTCATTCATTTTTCGAAAATGTAAGTGAGCCATTTTCCTGTGCCAAATCATAGCTTCTTCACTTGGGGACTTCGACAGTAGTCATGTTGACTCTTTTTTGCAGTTCATGTTGTTCATGTCCAAAATGTACGTATTCTTCTTTCGTGGTGCGCGCATTAGTATTAGGTCCTCAGGGTTTTCAATCCCTTATTTCAGAACCAATACTTCTTTCTTTGTAAAGTGGACAGGATTGTCATTGTCGCAGATTTGAGACACACTGAGGAGATTGTGCTCCAGTTGTTCGACATAGAATGCATCCTTCAGAATCACTTTTCCGTTTGTAACTGATCCAATTCCAGTTATTTCTCCACCTTTATCTCCAACAAAATTTACTCTTCCTTTCTTTCCTTATTCGAAGTTTGTTAGCAAACCCCGTTCTCCCGTCATGTGCCTAGAACAGCCACTGTCAACGTACCAGGTGTTGACCAAATGGTGACTCAATTCCTGCACAACAAACAAGATCTATCAGTTTTCATGGGGAACCCAGGCCTTAACGGGCCTGGATTGACCTTTCTCGTTCGCATATGTGAACCTTTTGAAAACGCCATCATTGATGTTTAAAGAATTGTTAAAATTTGGAGACACATTTCGATTGAAGTGATGAATATTAGAGTTATTTGGAACTCTATGACTAAACAAAGGTGACATAACATTCCGATTTGGGGAACTGAAAAGTTGTTGATGGAAGTTTTGAAAATGTCGTGGAGGACTCTGAAAACGTTGTTCATAATGATTTTGTCGAAAGGATGGAACAAAACGTTGTTGTGGACGTAGAAAATTGTTAAAATTACCCATACCCGGTCTATCGTACCCATAATGTCTTTCATTCGACTCATCACGTTGTGTTAACAGCCTCTTCCTGGAACATGACAGGGAGGTACGAGTCAGCCAACATTGTGCGTGCGGCCTCGATTAGTGTTATGTTTTTCCTCTCCGCAACTCCGTTTTTTGAGGTTCATAAGGTGGGCTGTGTTTTTGAAATATCCTATTTGCTAGATAGTAGAAAGTCATGGTCGAGTTCTTGAGGTCTGTTCCGTTGTCACTTTTTAGGCGTTTGATGTTGGCTTTGTAAACGTTCTTGATCATGTCAAAGAAATTGATCAGTTTACCAGCTGTTTCACTCTTAGTAGCCAAGAAGTAAACCCAAGAGTAACGTGAGTAGTCATCGGTGACTACCAGACAGTAATATTTTCCGCCAAAACTTCTCTGCTTAATGGGGCGAACAAATCGGTGTGCATCAACTCGAATGGTGTTTCAATAGTATTGAGGGCCTTGGACTTGTGAGGTTTCTTATGTTGCTTTCCAAGTTTACAGGAGACACTTTTGTCCTCATACGCAAATCTCTTCAAAGGAACCCCATTCACTAGCCCGTTCTTGGTTATCTCATTCATTTTTCGAAAATGTAAGTGAGCCATTTTCCTGTGCCAAATCATAGCTTCTTCACTTGTGGACTTCGACAGTAGACATGTTGACTCTTTGTTGCAGTTCATGTTGTTCATGTCCAAAATGTACGTATTCTTCTTTCGTGGTGCGCGCATTAGTATTAGGTCCTCAGGGTTTTCAATCCCTTATTTCAGAACCAATACTTCTTTCTTTGTAAAGTGGACAGGATTGTCATTGTCGCAGATTTGAGACACACTGAGGAGATTGTGCTCCAGTTGTTCGACATAGAATGCATCCTTCAGAATCACTTTTCCGTTTGTAACTGATCCAATTCCAGTTATTTCTCCACCTTTATCTCCAACAAAATTTACTCTTCCTTTCTTTCCTTATTCGAAGTTTGTTAGCAAACCCCGTTCTCCCGTCATGTGCCTAGAACAGCCACTGTCAACGTACCAGGTGTTGACCAAATGGTGACTCAATTCCTGCACAACAAACAAGATCTATCAGTTTTCATGGGGAACCCAGGCCTTAACGGGCCTGGATTGACCTTTCTCGTTCGCATATGTGAACCTTTTGAAAACGCCATCATTGATGTTTAAAGAATTGTTAAAATTTGGAGACACATTTCGATTGAAGTGATGAATATTAGAGTTATTTGGAACTCTATGACTAAACAAAGGTGACATAACATTCCGATTTGGGGAACTGAAAAGTTGTTGATGGAAGTTTTGAAAATGTCGTGGAGGACTCTGAAAACGTTGTTCATAATGATTTTGTCGAAAGGATGGAACAAAACGTTGTTGTGGACGTAGAAAATTGTTAAAATTACCCATACCCGGTCTATCGTACCCATAATGTCTTTCATTCGACTCATCACGTTGTGTTAACAGCCTCTTCCTGGAACATGACAGGGAGGTACGAGTCAGCCAACATTGTGCGTGCGGCCTCGATTAGTGTTATGTTCTTCCTCTCCGCAACTCCGTTTTTTGAGGTTCATAAGGTGGGCTGTGTTTTTGAAATATCCTATTTGCTAGATAGTAGAAAGTCATGGTCGAGTTCTTGAGGTCTGTTCCGTTGTCACTTTTTAGGCGTTTGATGTTGGCTTTGTAAACGTTCTTGATCATGTCAAAGAAATTGATCAGTTTACCGGCTGTTTCACTCTTAGTAGCCAAGAAGTAAACCCAAGAGTAACGTGAGTAGTCATCGGTGACTACCAGACAGTAATATTTTCCGCCAAAACTTCTCTGCTTAATGGGGCGAACAAATCGGTGTGCATCAACTCGAATGGTGTTTCAATAGTATTGAGGGCCTTGGACTTGTGAGGTTTCTTATGTTGCTTTCCAAGTTTACAGGAGACACTTTTGTCCTCATACGCAAATCTCTTCAAAGGAACCCCATTCACTAGCCCGTTCTTGGTTATCTCATTCATTTTTCGAAAATGTAAGTGAGCCATTTTCCTGTGCCAAATCATAGCTTCTTCACTTGTGGACTTCGACAGTAGACATGTTGACTCTTTGTTGCAGTTCATGTTGTTCATGTCCAAAATGTACGTATTCTTCTTTCGTGGTGCGCGCATTAGTATTAGGTCCTCAGGGTTTTCAATCCCTTATTTCAGAACCAATACTTCTTTCTTTGTAAAGTGGACAGGATTGTCATTGTCGCAGATTTGAGACACACTGAGGAGATTGTGCTCCAGTTGTTCGACATAGAATGCATCCTTCAGAATCACTTTTCCGTTTGTAACTGATCCAATTCCAGTTATTTCTCCACGTTTATCTCCAACAAAATTTACTCTTCCTTTCTTTCCTTATTCGAAGTTTGTTAGCAAACCCCGTTCTCCCGTCATGTGCCTAGAACAACCACTGTCAACGTACCAGGTGTTGACCAAATGGTGACTCAATTCCTGCACAACAAACAAGATCTATCAGTTTTCATGGGGAACTTAGGCCATAACGGGCCTGGATTGACCTTTCTCGTTCGCTTATGTGAACCTGTTGAAAAAGCCATCATTGCTGTTTAAAGAATTGTTAAAATTTTGAGACACATTTCGCTTGAAGTGATGAATATTAGAGTTATTTGGAACTCTATGACTAAAAAAAGGTGACATAACATTCCGATTTGGGGAACTGAAAAGTTGTTGATGGAAGTTTTGAAAATGTCGTGGAGGACTCTGAAAACGTTGTTCATAAATATTTTGCCGAAAGGATGGACCAAAACGTTGTTGGGGACGTAGAAAATTGTTAAAATTACCCATACCCGGTCTATCGTACCCATGATGTCTTTCATTCGACTCAGCACGTTGTGTTAACAGCCTCTCCCCGGAACATGACTGGGAGGTACGAGTCAGCCAACATTGAGCGTGCGGCCTCGATTAGTGTTATGTTCTTCGTCTCCGCAACTCCGTTTTTGGAGGTTCATAAGGTGCGCTGTTATGTTAAAATATCTTATTTGCTAGATAGTAGAAAGTCATGGTCGAGTATTTGAGGTCTGTTCCGTTGTCACTTCTTAGGCGTTTGACTTTGGCTTTGTAAACGTTCTTGATCATGTCAAAGAAATTGATCAGTTTACCAGCTGTTTAACTCTTAGTAGCCAAGAAGTAAACCCAAGACTAACGTGAGTAGTCATCGGTGACTACCAGACAGTAATATTTTCCGCCAAAACTTCTCTACTTAATGGGGCGAACAAATCGGTGTGCATCAACTCGAATGGTGTTTCAATAGTATTGAGGGCCTTGGACTTGTGAGGTTTCTTGTGTTGCTATCCAAGTTTACTAGAGACACATTTGTCCTCATACGCAAATCTCTTCAAAGGAACCCCATTCACTAGCCCGTTCTTGGTTATCTCATTCATTTTTCGAAAATGTAAGTGAGCCATTTTCCTGTGCCAAATCATAGCTTCTTCACTTGTGGACTTCGACAGTAGTCAGCATCAACGGTTGAATGAGTTAAGTCATAGCCTCTGAGCTTTTCAATTATTTTCTCTAGAGTTGAAATGTTGATTTATATTTTCTGTAAAGATGTGGCATCTAAGTGGGAAGAGACATCTTTAAGCTGGCCCAAGCCCTATTTTCAGAATCAAAAACCCTTCTAAGGTCAGCTGACATATTGGTAATAGAAGTCTTCGGCACGACACCATCTATAGTTACCGTTGGATGAACGTATGCTGTTTTCGTAGACATCCACATTTGTACGTCATTATATCTACAGAAAGATTCGAACTTGTCAACCCAACTGTAATAGTTTGAAGCATTAATCAACTTGGGATGAGTGTTCAATGATTGTTTTGATTCCATTTTAAAAACAAATTCAACGAACTTGTGTAATGAACTTGACCCACGGACTTGGTCAGCGAACTTGTGGAATGAACTTGACCCACGGACTTGGTCAGCGAACTTGTGGAATGAACTTGTGCATCGAACTTGGTCAACGAACCGGTCAACAAACTTAATCAACGAACTTGGTCAACGAACTTAGTCAACGAACTTGGAGTAGCTTGGTCAACGAACTTTAAGAAATGAACTTGGTTGAACTTTCCAACGAACTTGAGTCACGAAATTGCACACTTACAAACTTTAACTTGAATATAAATCCACGAAGTTGTAACACGAAGTTGTAACACGAAGTTGAAACACGAACTTGTAACACGGACTTAGTTAAATCCACGAACGGGGATGATACTTAGTCAAATCCTCTAGGGGACAAACTAGGCACCACGAACGAACTTATCAACTTCGTCAGTTTGCTAAAACCACGAACTAGGATCCCTAAATTTTCATTGAAGTTATAGAAACCCTAATTTAATCACGAACACAACCGCCACAATTAGGAACCCTAAATTTTTGCCAAAGTTATTGAAACCCTAATTCTGTCACGAACACGGCCGCCACAAAATCAAGAACCCTAATTTTTTTATAATCGCAGCCGCCAAATATTAAGAACCCTAATTTGCTGAAACCCTTGAATCCAGATTATTAAGTCGATTAACCTTGAATTAATCTTGAACCGATTTTCGATAGAGAGCAAACAAAGCGTTTGATCTGATACCAATTGTAGGTCCTAGTGGTCCGATTAACAAGATTAACTCAATCGATCACAAGGCGGAAACTCCTAACCAATTGTAAGCAACAAGTATATAATCGACTAATAAGAATAACACCAATGATTACCAAATTCTGAATACTTAATATTAATTGAATCACTCAATTACAATATACGTATTCCAAGAATTCTCCCTAAAACCGAAACTCTAAAACTGAACTAGAAATCTCTTTATATAGAGAGACAAGTTCGTTTAAAATGGGTTATCATGGGCCTCACGATGCAAGTTCGTGAGCAGCCCAACAAACTCTAAGCCCACGAAAATGCAAGTTCGTGGGACTCCAAAATTGTCACACCCCGCTAAAAGCGGAAATACGAGGCGTTCCAGTTATAATATCAAGAGTCAAGATTACGACAATATAACCTATAAACAAAACATCAAATTAAATAGATCATGCCAAATGTTGCAAAATACATCATAAAGTCAAAGGCAATAAGACGCCAAGTACGAATACAATTCCAAAGGAAATAAACAAACGGATCGTCATGGAAATTACAATAAACAATTCAAATTCAAATTTCCCAAAAGCAAGCGATCCGAAAATAAACTATGGCATGATCAACGGAAATCCTCAATTTCCTGCAAAGTGTTAAAACGACATCAACAACATGTTAGTGAATTATTCGCAATTTTAAGTAAAAGTTGACCCAATGACAAGTTTATAAGGTAGAACTATTCTCTTAGGTAAAAAGGTAATCAATAGCGTCTAACGATTTAAGCAGACACGAAATACAACAACGTCTAGAAATTTAGTAGGCAAGATAAAAGATAACGTCTAGAAAATTAGCAAACAAGATAACGTCTATCATTTAGCAGACAAGATGACGTCCAACATTTAGCAGAAAAGATGACGCCTAACATTTAGCAGACAAGATGACGTCTAACATTTAAGCAGACATTATGACGTCTAACATTAAGCAGACAAGATGACGTCTAACATTTAAGCATACATTATGACGTCTAACATTAAGCAGACAATATGACGTCTAACATTTAAGCAGACAAAATATACATTACGCGTACTATTTAAACAAACAAATTTTAAGGTACGCTTTACAGCCCTAAAAATAGTAAAGACAAGGGCTACGAATAACTCACAATACAAGCTTCAGCAAATCTCGGATAAACAATCACGGAGCTACAACTCCACCGTCTAAGTACCCTAAACAGCAGTAATATAGTGTCAGTATCTCTACAAGTATAGTTTGGTTTAGCCTTGTCGGTTAAGATTTAGTTTAATATAACATTCCAACGATTAATAAGTCGAATAAGGATGACGGATTAAGAAGACGATGTTCCGCGCCAGAAAAGGGCCGATCAGCAAGATAACGATCTTTCACGTCAACAGCGACCGTGGAAACAAGTGATAAATCCGAGTCGAGAAGGATATTAATACCGATGTTCATTATATTGACCAAGATCAAAGATGTTGACTTTATAAAAGTCAAATGTCAATTATGTTGACTTATTAAAAGGTAAGGTCAATTTAAAAGTCCAATTTGACACTTTGAATAATTTGAAGTCTTTTCATACCAAAATATTTAGAGTAAAATACCTTTCAAAACCATTTATAAAGTTGGTGGTAAAAACGTGTTTAAATGAATTAAAACGATGATCACAATGTGGCGAAGTTCAATGTATCACAAAGAGATTTAAAATTTCCGTTTTAAGTAATATTATGACATTTTTGATTGCTTTGGCGTCTTTGAGTCCAAAGACAATGTTATTGTAAAATATGTTACTTTTGTATACAATTTATTTATATAAGTGTTTTTCATGTCGTGAAAAGTCGTGAGTCAAAATTTCGGCAGCGCTTCCGCGTCATAAAATATTCGTCCAAATTTCAATCACTTTCCCGCTTAACAACAATTGCATTTTAAACCATTATTCATAATACATAATACCATATTAAGTTTTATATAATACTTTGGTTAACTTATATATTAAACATTATTGTCCAACTTCACTCCAATCCGATGAAATACAACGAGTGTTGGTCTAATAATTAATCCTACCGATTTCAAGGCTAAAACCGAGTAATGAATACAACGAAATCGAAAGATTCACAAGGATAATAATTTATACCGCTAACACCCGCTAGATTTGACAAGGATCTGGAAGAACAACTTCAGTGGTGTAGTGATGAGAATATCCGCCTCCAAAACACAAGACAACCACCGATAATTAGCAAAACGAAGAATTTTGTGACATCAGACCGATCCAGCCGCCGGCTGGAGCTCCTCAGTCAACACCGGATTTTCGTTATTTTTGCGTTTTTAAGCGTTTTCAAGAGTATTTTCGGTAGATTTCGACATGCAAGTTAAAAACCTTTAATAACACCCATAGATTTCTTCAAACAACAACTTTTTATATCAAGATCTTATGTAAAAGTTTATAAAACTTATGTTTTTGGATAAATCACCATAGAAACTTTTATAAAAACCTTTATTTAATCTTTGATGTAACATGCATGTGTAAAAATGTGTATAAATCAGTGGGAAAGTTTGTTATACCTCAAGGAAAAATGATAGTATGATGATCTAGCTTGCTTGATGGAGATTTTGATGGAGATTAGACCCCAAAAATGGTGAAAACCAAAGAAGCAAACCGGGAGAATCACTACCTCTTGCTCCTTTTGATGAATACAACCGATTATTGTGATGTTTATGGAGATTTATTGGTGAATGATGGCTGGAAATAACAGCAAAGATGAAGAAAATAGAGAGAGTTTTGAGAGAAACACACTTGGTGTGTGTGTTTTGTGATTAGAAAAATGAAAGAAAAAGGTAAAGATAAATGATAATATCACCTAGGGACAGGGATTTCTGCAATTGGGGATGTCAAATCGGGTTTAGACACTTGTCCCAATCGATTTTCATGCAAAAATGAGTCACCAACACCTGACCAGACACATCCAGCCGCCGGCTGAAGCCCTGCCAGCTGCTGGCTGGTCGGCTGGTTCGGCAGACTTCCCGTTTCCGCTGCGCATCCGTTTCCGATCGTTAGGAGTTCCCGTTTGATTCCAAATGAACTTAGGAAAGTTCATTATAAGTATTATTGGTATTTTGATTCATTAAATGATAACTTTTAAGTTTTGGATTCGAGAAACGCACGATTTCGGCAAAAAATAAAACAAGAGCAAAAGTGCGATATCTTGAGGATAAAGAATACGATAACCGGAAAATTTGGCATAAAACTTCTAACTTACAATCATGAGGATACTAACTAATTGGCACTAGACAAATCATAATATTACGTCTCTAAGGACGAATCAAAAATATTCACATAAAACCCGATACTCGATAACAGTAAATCGTGAGTAAAACAAAGCGAAATCCAAGGGTCAAATCAATTGCGAATAAATTAAAATAATGACGGTAACATAAGTACTCCAAATTGACGGGACGTCACAAAAATCCCTAAAATATTCTAAGTAAATACGAATACATAAAGACAAAATAATAGAACAACTAGTCATTGAATATCTACATCAACATTGAGGACAATTCCTTTTAAAGGAGGACATGATGATACGATTATGGATGCTCAAGACTTGGGATTAAAGATTTTCAAGGATCTGTGGCTCGGGGGGAATGCTTGGTCACTTCTACGCCTTCAAGGGAACAACAAACAACGGAAAAACCGACTCTGACTGCGACGCAGTCACCTATCACTGCGGCGCGGTCAAGGGATTTTTCAGCCAAACATGTTCGAGAAACTTCCCGTTGCGACGCAACCGTGTTCCACTGCGTCGCAGTAGCTGCATGTAGGCCAAAACCGAATTTTATTGTTTCCTTTTTGGTATTTTAGGTTTCTTTTATTTACCCTATATATAGTGACGTATTTTATTGTTTAGACCACAGATTTTGATTATATTGTTAAGGTTTTAACATTTTTCTTTGATATTAATGTTTCAATTATCAATTTGTTTCACTATTAGATCGAGTTATCTAGTTTTTATTCGATAACAAATCAATAGGTCTTGGTTGTGTTATCATAATTCAATTTTAGATCGCGTTATCTATGATTGAATTGACTAATTAAGTACTATGTCTTGCCTGATTGTAACCGTTGGTTGATTTATAGGTCTAAATCAATCAACATACTATCTTTTATTATTGTTCCACTGCGAATTCGTATCACCTGGTTTTCAAAAACCGCGTTTAACAAAAAAAATTAAATTTTCAAAAGTATCACAACGGAAAACGTTAATAAAACATGATTAGCGGATCATAAAACTTATTTTAATAATCAAACCATTCTTTACGTTTAAAAACTTATATCATACCATATTAAATATAAAACAAGTTGACAATCTCATAATAGATGGGGACAACAAACTTCTCCCAAAGCATCCCGCCTCACCAAGCACGTCTTAAGCAACCTACAAGCAAAAGACACATTTTGGGAAAAGAGTATCAGCTAAAACTGGTAAGACAATAAATTATTCGTAAAGACTATGAAAATGTTTCATATAAATATTTTGTCTTTACTAACCCAAACCATACCCGCAACCTCGTAAGTAGATGAATAACAATAATCAATATCGCAATATACATATAAGTGCATATAACTTATTACGTCATACTAGGGACCATTGTGCCCTAATTATCTATAACAGTAGGCACCATCGTATGCCCTAAATATTTACTTATCTAGGTACTTCGATGTCCTAAGCATCCCACTTATCTGGTCCATCGATACCCTAAGTATTTTCCTTATCCGATTCATCGATGTCGTAAGTATATAACCTATCTGGGTCCAAACGATATCTTACGTGTTTCGATTATTTGGTCCATTAATGTTCTGAGTATACCACTTATCTGGTCCATCAATGTCCTAAGTGTACCACTTATCTGGTCCATCGATGTCCTAAGTACACAACTTATTTGGTATGTCGATGTCCTAAGTGTACCACTTATCTGGTCCATTGACGTCCTAAGTGTATCACTCATCTGGTATATCAATGTACAAAGTGTACCACTTGGCTTTTCGCTAGCACTTTTCACCTAGTTGGTCAAACTAGGTTTCACTGTCAATTCTACGAGCAGTTACACTACCCGAAATCAAAGCCTCTTAAGCAAAACTAAGGCATACTCCTTATAATGAATAAGTAACAACAACAACAATTATATAATCATATATAATTAACATAAAACATGTCACACCCCGCTTAGAGCGGAAACACGAGGTGTTCCAGTTATAATACCATGAGTCAAATGTTACAACAATACAACCAATAAACAAACATCAAAATAACATTAATCATGCCAAGTGTTTACAAAATACATTACAATTTCAAAAGCGATAAATCGCCGAGTACGAAAATAATACAAACGTTACAAAATTGAACATCAAGGACATTACAACAAGTATCACAAGTTCCAAAATACACAAGACAAACATCCCAAAATGCACAAATGGCATGATCAACATGAATCCTCAATTTCCTGCAAAACGTTAAAACGACATCCACAAATGTTGGTGAATTATTCGCAAATTTAAAGTAAAAGTTGACCCATCGACAATTTTCATCAAACAATGTTAATTTTAACTGATGTATCTTGTTTTCAACAACCAATAGTGATAGGTACTATGCCTAGACTAATCATACACTGAACCTGACCGTACAACCCCAAATCCTGAGGTCGCTAACCAAAGGTAACAATTAATTAACCGGCCATAACATCCACTCCTAGCAACATTCTACCGAGCAGTGAGGGTTAGGTCTATAACCCATATAGATCTATATATATGTAACGTTGGGCATAAAGTTTAACAAGTGTATCAGGGGGCCCCAACAAGGGCTAATGGCTTTCAATCTAAGGCAGACCTAATCCACTAGGCAAACAAGATAATCAACAACATTCCGCATACACGCAGACAATTTAAAATACGCTTTACAGCCCAAAATATTTAAGACAAGGGCTACGAATAACTCACTGATAAAGCTTCAGCAAACAATTATCGGGTACACCAACACAGAGTTACAACTCCACCGCCTAAGTGCCTTAAAACAATAAAATCTCAATATCTCTATTAGTCTAGGTCCGGTTTAGCCTTGTCGGTTAAGATTAAGTTAAATAAGATAATCCAAATATTAATAAATTTAAATGAGGTGACGTATTTAGAAGGCGATGATCCGCGTCAAACAGAACCGTTCAGAGAGATATCGACATTCCACGTCCTAATCGTCAATTGAAAAAGAATGATAATCCGAATCGAAAATGACTACTAGGAGTATCGGTTAATAAAATATCGTTATCAAGTTTCATTAGATCGACCAAGGTCAACGGAAACAATGTTGACTTGGTCTAAGTCAAACCTCAGGAATGTTGACTTTATAGAAGTCAAAGTCAAAGATGTTGACTTATGAAAGTCAAAGTCGACCAAAAAGTCCAACTTCGACACTTAGGATAATTTAAAATCTTACTTTTCAAAATATAAGGGTAATATAACTTTCAAAATCATTTTACCAAGAGTTTGTCGTAAAAACGTCATTTGATGAGTTTAGATTACGAACGCGTTATGTAACGAAGGTTTATATGTTAAAAGAGGTTAAAACATCCGTTTTAGGTAAAATTTATGACTTTGATAAATATGTCGGCGTCTTTGAGTCCAAAGACGATGTTATAATGTAATATATTGCTTTTATGCACAAGTTTACTCATATAAGTGATTATAGTCGTAAAAGTCGCGAAATGAATTTCGGCAGCGCTTCCGCATCGTAGATTATTAGTCCAAATTCCGTACACTTTCCCGCTTGTCAAAATTTGTATTTTTAAGAGCATTTAAATCTTCTCTTAATATGTAATATGATTATAAGTTAAATACGTTACTTATGGTTAAACTCACATTTTAACATATTTTAGTCCAATGTTGTCAAAATCCGATAATACCAAGTGTTGGTCTAATAATTATTCCTAACCATTTTTCAAGGCTAAAACCGAACGTATGAAAAATGAGGAAATTGGAAGAAAGTCGGTTCTTAGCGATAACAACCGCAATTTGGCAAGCAAAGAACCCGAGACCAAATCCTTTGATGGTGTGGTGATGAGATTTCTAACTCCAAAACACAATACACCATCCGTTAATACATGTTCTTAAGATAACGAGCTTACGGTTACGAATAACAGCGAAACAAAACTAGAACACACAATCTGTCCCCAGAATGCGTCGCATAGGGGAGGATTGCGGCGCATTCCTGGGCAGATTTCTACCGAAATCGTTTTCGTTTTTAGTAAATTGTCTTTTGATGGTAGATTTGGACATGCAAGCTATAATATATTCAGAAACACTTTCAAATAACACTTTGGTAAAGCTTTTACCATCATTTTATAAAGATCCATACTCATTTTTACAAAAACTCGATTTTTATAAATTATTTACCATCAAACTTTGTTAAAACTCATTTTATTTAGTTAGATCATACATGCATTGAATAAAACTTAGAAAATACAGAGAGTTTAAGTCATTATACCCCAAAGAAAGTGAATATGTTAAGATCAAGCAACAAGTGATGAAGATCCTTGATGTGAGACGGTGATTTCGACCCGAAAATGTAACAACCCAAGGTAAACCTCCAAAGGATGAGCAAACTCTACTCCTCTAGGTGAAAACAACACTTTATTGTGGTGAAATAGGTGGGTTAAACTCTGGAAATCACAGCCACAAGGTGAAGAGATGAAAGGAAATGTTGGTGTTGTTGTGTGTTAGCTTCAAAGAGAGAGAGAGAAGTGAGTTGTGTGTGTGTAATTTGTGGGATGATATGGGACTCAAATGAGGGTGTTAGCAACAGGTTCTGAACCCCAAAAAGGCCTTAAGACAAGTACCAACCCGAAATATTTAACTTAGGCCCGTTTAAGAAAGTTTACAAAAGTTTGAAAATCACCAAGTGTTGTTCTGCACCCAAATGCGGCGCATTGTGTGCAGAATGTGGCGCACTCAGCCTCCCAAACAGCAATATTCGTTTTCCGTTTAAGTTATCGTTACGCACGTTCGTTTGTTTAAGGTTCCCGATTGTTAAACATATGAATTTAGGCAAGTTCATAATAGGTATTCTTGGTATTATGATTCATTATATGATTTGATTTAATCTTCCCAAAATGGAAATACATACTTCTCGGTATAAACATAAACACGAGCAAAGCATGACTTCTCAAGGATATAGATACGTTAACCGAAAAATTTGGCATAAACCTCCTAACTTATTTCCATGAGCATACTAACTATTTGGCACTTAGATAAACATCAACTTACGTCTCAAGGGACGAATAAAAAATAATCACATAAAACCCGATTCTCATCAATAAACCGTGAGTAAAAAAAAGCGAAATACAAGGGTCAAAACAATTGCGAATAATATTAAAATAATAACGGTAACTCAAGTACCTCAAATAGACGGGACGTCACAGCCTCCCCAGTAAAAAGAATTTCGTCCTCGAATTTTTTTTTTTTACTGAGCATCGCTACTAGAAAAGAGGTGGGGATATTTCCGCTGCATTTCATCCTCCCGTTCCCATCTAAACTCAGCTCCAAACTTAGAGTTCCATCGGACTTTAACAATAGGAATCCGGCTCCACTGCAAACGCTTGACCTCTCGGTCAACGATTTCCACCGGCTCCTCTATGACGTGAAGCGAATCATCCAAACGTATTTTCTCGATAGGGACAATCAACGACTCGTCAGCAAGACACTTCTTGAGATGCGATACGTGAAATACGTTGTGCACACCACTCAACTCAGGTGGCAACTCAAGACGATAAGCCACCGGTCCAACACGAGACAAAATTCTAAACGGACCCGTAAAACGTGGACTTAACTTGTTGTGTTTCTCGAAGCGAAACACGCCTTTCCAAGGAGAAACCTTCAATAACACCATATCGCCGACCTTGAATTCCAAAGGCTTCCGACGTAAATCCGCGTACTTCTTCTGACGATCTCTCGCGGCTAACAAACGATCCTTGATCCTAAAGATCTTATCAGTCGTCTCCTGGATCAGCTCGGGACCCGTAATATGGCTATCACCAATCTCAGCCCAACAGAGTGGCGACCTACACTTCCGACCGTAGAGAGCTTCAAAAGGCGCGCAAATAATGCTGGAGTGGTAGCTACTGTCATACGAAAACTCGACCAACGGTAAATGTCTATCCCAACTCCCGCCGAAATCTAAAACACACGCGCGTAGCATATCTTCTAACGTCTGAATCGTGCGCTCACTCTGTCCATCGGTTTGAGGGTGATAAGCCGTGCTCATATCCAATCGTGTGCCCAAAGCTCGCTGTAGCATTTGCCAAAACCTCGAAGTAAACCGGGAGTCGCGATCGGAAATAACGGACACAGGAATGCCATGCCTGGCCACGATCTCATCAATATACAACCTAGACAACTTCTCTATTCGGTAATTTTCTCGAATAGGCAGAAAATGCGCTGACTTAGTCAGCCTATCAACGATGACCCAAATGGCATCATAACCTCCTGCAGACCTAGGAAGCTTCGTAACAAAATCCATGGTAATATTTTCCCACTACCACTGCGGGATTTCCGGCTGCTGAAGAAGGCCAGAAGGCTTCTGATTCTGAGCCTTAACCTTAGAACATGTCAAACACTTGCCTACGTACTCGGCAATCCCCCTCTTCATACCAGGCCACCAATAAAAATCTTTCAAGTCGTGATACATCTTATCCACTCCGGGATGAACGGAGTAATTTGACGTGTGACCTTCATCCAATATCAACAGCCTAAGACCGACGGTAACCCAAATACGGTCCAAGAAATACAATACCCCGTCGTCTTTCGTCTCCAACTGTCGTGCCAAACCAAATAATCCTTCATCCTTCAGACAATCCTCGGTGAGAGCCTCCTGCTGAGCCTGAATAATACGAGTCTTTAAACTCGATTGAATAGAAACCACCATAGCGCGAACTTTCACCGGCTTAACCGATTCCTTGCGACTTAACGCATCGGCTACAACATTAGCTTTTCCCGGATGATAACGAATTTCGCAATCATAGTCGTTATCGGCGTTGCCTCATATTCAACATCTTTTGGTCAAAGATGTGTTGTAACGAATTATGATCGGTGAACATAGTACAATTAGTACCGTACAGGTAATGGCGCCAAATCTTCAAAGCAAAAACCACTGCGCCTAATTCCAAATCATGGGTCGCGTAGTTCTTCTCATGGATCTTTAACTGACGAGAGGCATAGACAATGACCTTTCCGTTCTGCATCAGTACGCACCCGAGTCCCTTATGCGAAGCGTCGCAGTATACAACAAAATTTTCGGTACCCTCGGGGAGACTCAAGATAGGAGCGTCACACATCCGCTTCTTCAATAATTGAAAGGCTTCTTCTTGCTCGGCACCCCAAATAAACTCCTCGTTCTTCTGGGTTAACTTCGTCATAGGCGAGGCTATCTTCGAAAAATTCTCGATAAAGCGATGATAGTAACCTGCCAGACCCAAGAATGAACGGATCTCGGTGGGTGTCTTAGGAGCAACCCAATCTCTGACGGCCTTAATCTTGGCAGGATCAACGTGGATTCCCTCCTTGCTAACCACGTGGCCAAGAAATTGGACCTCAGATAACCAAAACTCTCACTCCGAGAACTTAGCGTAAAGCTGCTCCTTCCTGAGCAACTCCAACACTATTCTCAAGTGCTCCTCGTGCTCCTCACGGCTACGAGAATAAATCAGAATATCATCGATAAACACTATCACAAACTTATCGAGGTAAGGGCGGAAAATACGGTTCATCATTTCCATAAACGCTGCAGGCGCCTTCGTGAGGCCGAATGGCATTACTAAGAACTCATAATGACCGTATCGCGTCCGAAAAGCAGTCATCGGAACGTCCTCCTCCTGCACTCTCAATTGGTGATATCCGGACCGTAAGTCAATCTTAGAAAAGAAACATGAACCTTGAAGCTGATCAAACAAGTCGTCTATATGGGGTAAAGGATAGCGGTTCTTTACTGTCAGCTTATTTAGCTCTCGATAGTGTATACACAACCTCATCGAACCATCCTTCTTCTTCACAAAAAGTACCGGCGCGCCCCATGGAGAGAAACTCGGCCTAATGAAGCCTTTCTACACTAACTCCTGGATCTGCTTAGAAAGATCTAACATCTCCGAAGGTGCTAACCGATAAGGAGCCTTTGTCACCGGCGCTGCTCCGAGAACTAAGTCGATCCTAAACTCTACCTCTCTACGAGGCGGTAAACCAGGTAGATCATCTGGAAACACATCGGGGAAATCACACACTACTAGCTTCTCCTCCAGCTTCTCAGTGTTATCCTTCTTCACAAGATGTGCGAGAAAGAGTGAACAGTCCCGCTTGATGTACTCCCGGACCTTCATACACGAGACGATCTTAAGGCGCTTCCCTGCCTTATTTCCTTTGTGACGTCCCGTCAATTTGAAGTACTTATGTTACCGTCATTATTTATATTTTATTCGCAATTGATTGCGACCCTTGTATTTCGCTTTGTTTTGCTCACGATTTACTGTTATTGAGTATCGGGTTTTCGGTAATTGCTGATTCTTCCCTGAGACGTAATAATATTATTTTATCTAAGTGCCAATTAGTTAGTATTCTCATAAATATAAGTTAGAAGGTTTATGCCAAATTTGTCGGTTATCGGATCCGTTATCCTCGAGATATCGTGCTTTCGCTCTTGATTACTCCTTTACCGAAATCGTGCGAATCTCGAAATCGAAAGTGAAAATATAATAATAAATGAACCTAATATAAAGTAAATAAAATTATGAACTTTCCTAAGTTCAACGCAAAAAGAATCGGGAACTTTCGACGAACGAAACTCCTTAACGGTCGAAAACAAGTCCGTCGAACCCGCCGACCATCCAGCAGCTGGTTAGGCTTCAGCCGGCGGCTGAGCCCCTCCAGCCGGCGGCTGGATGTGTCTGTTCAGGTGTTGGTGACTCATTTTTGCATGAAAATCGATTGGGACAAGGGTCTAAACCCGATTGGACCTCCCCAAATGCCAAAAATTGCAGTCCCAATGCACTAATACTCCATTTCCCTTTCATTTCTTTCATTTGGTAATAACAAACACACACACAAAGTGTGTTTCTCTCTAAACACTCTCTCCATTTCCTTCACTTTTCTTCACTTTGGCTGTGATTTCCAGCCAATATTCACCATTTAAAACACCTAAACATCACAATAATCAAGCATGTTCATCAAAGGAAGCAAGAGGTGGTGATTCCTTCCGGGTTGCTTCATTCGTTTCCATCATTTTCGGGTTGAATCTTCTTCAAGATAAAGCTAGATCATCTTGCTTTCGATTTTATTGCGGGATAATAACTTTTACCCAATGTTTTTATTTACATTTTATCATTTTATTACATGCATGTATCATCAAAGATCAAAGAAAGATTTTTATAAAAGTTTCTATGGTGATTAATCTAAAAACATAAGTTTTATAAACTTTTACACTAGATCTTGATATAAAAAGATGTTATTTGAAGAAATATATGGATGTTATTAAAGGTTTTTAAGTTGCATGTCGAAATCTACCAAAAATACTCTTGAAAACGCTTAAAAACGCAAAAATAACAAAAATCCGGAGCTGACTGAGGAGCTCCAGCCGGCGGCTGGATCAGTCTGTTAACCCAAACTCGTCGTTTTGCTAATTATCGGTGGTTGTCTTGTGTTTTGGAGGCGGATACTCTCATCACTACACCACTGAAGTTGTTGTTTCCAGATCCTTGTCAAATCAAGCGGGTGTTAGCGGTATAATTTTTTACTCTTGTGAATATTTCGATTTCATTATATATATTATTCGGGTTTAGCCTTGAAATCGGTTAGGGTTAAATTTTAGACCAACACTCGTTGTATTTTGTCGGATTGGACTGAAATTTGGACTATAATGTTAAAAGGATAATCTAACCAAAGTATTGTAATGAATGTAATATGGTATTATGTATTATGAATAATGGTTTAAAATTAAATTGTTGTTAAGCGGGAAAGTGATTGAAATTTGGACGAATATTTTATAACGCGGAAGCGCTGCCGAAATTTCATCTCACGACTTTTTACGACATTAAAACACTTATATAAATAGATTGTATACAAAAGTAACATATTATACAATAACATTGTCTTTGGACTCAAAGACGCCAACGCAATCAAAAATGTCCCAATATTACTTAAAACGGACATTTTAAACCTCTTCGCGATATTTTAAACTTCGCCACAATTTTTGAACATCGTTTTAAATTCATCGAAATATGTTTTTACGACAAGCTTTATAAAATGGTTTTGAAAGGCATTTTGCTCTAAACATTTTGGTAAGAAAAGACTTCAAATTATTCAAAGTGTCAAATTGGACTTTTAAATTGATTTTGACTTTAATAAGTCAACATAATTGACATTTGACTCTTATAAGTCAACAAGTTTGACATTTGACTTTCATAAGTCAACATAATTGACCTTTGAGTTTTATAAGTCAACATCTTAATTCTGGTCGACATAATGAACATTTGTATTAACATTCTTTCGACTCGGAGTTATCATTCGTTTCCAACGGTCGCTGTTGACGTGAAAGATCGATATCTTGCCGATCGGCCCTTTTCTGGCGGGGAACATCGTCTTCTTAATCCGTCCTTCTTATTCGATTTATTAAACGTTGGAATGTTATATTAAACTCAATCTTAACCGACAAGGCTAAACCGAACTATACTTATAGAGATACTGAGACTATGTTGTTTATTGTTTAAGGCACTTAGGCGGTGGAATTGTGGTTCCGTGATTGCATTTACCCGAGATTTGCTGAAGTTGTTTTGTGAGTTATTCGTAGCCCTTGTCTTTACTATTTTTGGGCTGTAAAGCGTGTTTTAAAATTGTCTGCTTGTATGCGGGACTTTACTGATTATCTTGTTTACCTAGTTGAATAGGTCTGCCTTAGATTGGGTGTCTTATACACTCGTTAAGCTTTATGCCCAACGGTTACATATATATATAGCTATATGGGTTATTCTACCTAACCCTCATCCCTCGGTAGCTTACTTCTATGGGTGGATGTTATGGCCGTAATTCGTTTTTGCCTTTGGTTGACACAACCTTAGGAATTGGGTCTTAAGGACTGGTAAGGTTCGATGTATAACTAATCTAAGCATGGTATCCTCACTAGGGTTGAAAAACAAGATATGGAACTTGAAATTATAATGTTTATTGAAATTTGTCGATGGGTTACTTTTACTTTAAAATTGTGAATAATTCACCAACATGTTGTTGATGTCGTTTTAACGCTTTGCAGGAAATTGAGGATTTCCGTTGATCATGCCATAGTTTATTTTCGGATCGCTGCTTTTGGGAAATTTGAATTTGAATTGTTTATTGTAATTTCCATGATGATCCGTTTATTTATTTCTTTTGGAGTTGTATTTGTACTTGGCGTCTTATCTCCTTTGACTTTATGATGTATTTTGTAACATTTGGCATGATCTATTTAATTTGATGTTTTGTTTATCGGTTATATGGTTGTAATCTTGACTCTTGATATTATAACTGGAACGCCTCGTGTTTCCGCTTTTAGCGGGGTGTGACAGAAGTTGGTATCAGAGCCAAAGGTTAGAGCGAACCGAGTGATTTTAATTGAGTAAATCACTTGGACTATGACCATAGGCTTTTTAAATCGATTTTCTCTGATTGCAATGAGTGCACTATTTTCATACGTGTTTAATTTCGCTTTGTGTTTTGGCATTTGGCCTTGTTTTCGTGTCGCACACATTTGCTGAACGAGTTTTCTCCTCCTTTTATTTTAGGGCGATGGCGCCTAAGAGGAGAGTTGCGACACGAAGTTTCGCGAGACGTACTACGGCTAACGCGAGAGCGAATACTGTGAATCCGAGAGCCAATACCGCTACTCCGAATGCGAGAGCGAATAATGCGGAACCGAATATGACACTGAACATCAGACAATTTATCGCTGAGGAATTTGCAGCAATGATGCCTGTTATGATCGCTCAGATTAAAGATAGTATCGGTATGAGAACTGGTGGTTCGGCTCCTGAGAATCCTGAGCCGATTGTTAATAATGATGGTCCCGAGATTGTGATTAATGGATCGGGTGGAGCAGAGGGCTCAGCTCAACCCGCTGGTTGCACTCTGAAGACTTTCATGAGCTGCAAGGCCACAGAGTTTAGAGGCAATGAGGGAGCGACTGGAACGCTTCAGTGGATGGAGAAACTAGAATCTATTTTCGATGCTGTTGATTGTCCGGACAAAGATCGAGTCCGATTTGCTGCGTTTGTACTTCAAGGTACGACTCTGACATGGTGGAATTCGGTCGTGAATGTGCGAGGCCGAGCGGAGATTAATGCTATGACTTGGGAGCAACTGAAGGAGTTAATGATTACTGAGTATGTGCCTAAATCTGAGGTTCAGAAGTTGGAGGATGAGTTGTGGAACTTGACCATGATCGGGTCAGACATTCAGGGGTACACTTCGCGTTTTCATGCTTTGTCCCAACTAGTACCGCATTTGGTTCGTCCGGAGCTCAAACGAATCGGTCGCTACATTCACGGATTACCCTAGGCAATCCGTAAGGGCGTCCTTTCCAACAAACCGGGCACATTTCAGAGCGCGGTTGAAATCGCGACCACGTTGACTCAGAACGCGGTCCGGGATGGCTAGCTAGCCCTGGTGGTTGTTAAGCAAAACTCCAGAGGGAAACGGAGCGGGGATTCCGTGATGGTGACTCGAGGAAGAAGTCAAGGAGACAGGATCCTCCTCAGATGGTGCAGGCATTCGCGGCTGTGACTCCGAATACTCAACGTAAATATCAGAAGTGTGATCGGTGTGGTAATCACCATTCCAGGGAGATGGCTTGTTGGGAATGTAGTAAATGTAAGAAGTTGGGCCACACAGATAGATTCTGTAAGACCACGAAGGGAAAATGTTATGAATGTGGTTCTCCCGAACATCATAAGGACAAGTGTCCTAATTGGGTTTAGCTGGTGATGCTGCTGGTACAGGTACTTCTCTCAGTTAAGGTCAGGTTGCATATATTCTATTCGAATCGGATATTTGACCTTATTTTCCTTGTGTTACACACTCCTCTTTCTTTTATCTATTTACGTCTTTTTACGTCTCTTTTGCGTTGTCACCGAAGAAAGCTCTTATCTGCAAAGAAGTCGACGAGACGAGGTTGTCCTACGAGTGCGTTTCCGAGAGATTCGACTCCAGATTTTAATCCGCCACTTCGCTTCGATTTAGTGATCATTGGTACAATACCAAAATATAATCGAGATTCTTCACAAATCATTTCACGAACTTTTAAACTTTAGTGAATTAATTCCGCAAATGCATGGTTCATTTTGAACTACGCGTAATTTGGCCAACTACGCCTAGTTCGGAATAAATTATGCAAGAACGGAACGTAATCGCTATTGTTTACAGTTTATTTTTGAGTCAATAATTCTCAATTCTATTGATTCTCGATTTTAGTCCGTCATTCGAAGAGTTTCATATTTGATGCGTTTAGGACTATGAATCCTTGTACGTCTATACCCTTAGCGTCTTCCTTCGAAATAGAGTTAGTTGTTGGTGAGTTTTGCCTGCTACCGGAGTGCTTTCTGCCCGTACTATTAGTTTCGACGATCATTCTTTCTTCCGATCGACTTGATTCCTGTACCTTTGGTAGCTTCAATGTTATTATCGATAGGAATTGGCTGACGAATTTGTGGCCAATCATGGCATTCTAGTATCCTTCATTCGGATCGAGGCGCGCGTTTGTTACAGACTTTAGTAGGAGTCGGGATCGAAATTTATCTTTGGTCGAGTTTACATACAATAATAGTTACCGCTCCAGCATTTATTGCACTCCGTTTGGGATTTTTTTTTTTTACTACCATAAGGGTAGGTCTCCACCTTGATAGGCTAGGATGGATTATAGCCAGTTTACGGGTCCCGAGTTGATCCAAGAGACTACCGATAAGATCTTTAGAATTGAGGATCATCTGTTAGCCTTAAGAGATCATCAGGAGAATTACGCGGATTTGCGTCGGAAACCTTTGGAATTCAGGTCGGCAACATGGTGTTATTAAAAGTTTCTCCATGGTAAATGAAACGAAAATATCCCCGTCTCTTTTTCTTTATTATGCTCAATAGTTATTTCGAGGACGAAATTCTTTTTACTGGGGGAGGCTGTGACGTCCCGTCAATTTGAAGTACTTATGTTACCGTCATTATTTATATTTTATTCGCAATTGATTTCGACCCTTGTATTTCGCTTTGTTTTGCTCACGATTTACTGTTATTGAGTATCGGGTTTTCGGTAATTGCTGATTCGTCCCCTGAGACGTAATAATATTATTTTATCTAAGTGCCAATTAGTTAGTATTCTCATAAATATAAGTTAGAAGGTTTATGCCAAATTTGTCGGTTATCGGATCCTTTATCCTCGAGATATCGTGCTTTCGCTCTTGATTACTCCTTTACCGAAATCGTGCGAATCTCGAAATCGAAAGTGAAAATATAATATTAAATGAACCTAATATAAAGTAAATCAAAGTATGAACTTTCCTAAGTACAACGCAAAAAGAATCGGGAACTTTCGACGAACGAAACTCCTTAACGGTCGAAAACAAGTCCGTCGAACCAGCCGACCAGCCAACAGCTGGTTGGGCTTCAGCCGGCGGCTGAGCCCCTCCAGCCGGCGGCTGGATGTGTCTGGTCAGGTGTTGGTGACTCATTTTTGCATGAAAATCGATTGGGACAAGTGTCTAAACCCGATTGGACCTCCCCAAATGCCAGAAATTGCAGTCCCAATGCACTAATACTCCATTTCCCTTTCATTTCTTTCATTTGGTAAAAACAAACACACACACAAAGTGTGTTTCTCTCTAAACACTCTCTCCATTTCCTTCACTTTTCTTCACTTTGGCTGTGATTTCCAGCCAATATTCACCATTTAAAACACCTAAACATCACAATAATCAAGCATGTTCATCAAAGGAAGCAAGAGGTGGTGATTCCTTCCGGGTTGCTTCATTCGTTTCCTTCATTTTCGGGTTTAATCTTCTTCAAGATCAAGCTAGATCATCTTGCTTTCGATTTTCTTGCGGTATAATAACTTTTGCCCACTGTTTTTATTTACATTTTATCATTTTATTACATACATGTATCATCAAAGATCAAAGAAAGATTTTCATAAAAGTTTATATGGTGATTTATCTAAAAACATAAGTTTTATAAACTTTCACACTAGATCTTGATATAAAAAGATGTTATTTGAAGAAATATATGGATGTTATTAAAGGTTTTTAAGTTGCATGTTGAAATCTACCGAAAATACTCTTGAAAACGCTTAAAAACGCAAAAATAACAAAAATCCGGAGCTGACTGAAGCGCTCCAGCCGGCGGCTGGATCATCCCAGCCGGCGGCTGGATTAGTCTGTTAACCCAAAATCGTCTTTTTGCTAATTGTCGGTGGTTGACTTGTGTTTTGGAGGCGGATACTCTCATCACTACACCACTGAAGTTGTTGTTTCCAGATCCTTGTCAAATCAAGCGGGTGTTAGCGCTATAATTTGTTACTCTTGTGAATATTACGATTTCATTATATATATTATTCGGTTTTAGCCTTGAAATCGGTTAGGGTTAAATTTTAGACCAACACTCGTTGTATTTTGTCGGATTGGACTGAAATTTGGACTATAATCTTAAAAGGATAATCTAACCAAAGTATTGTAATGAACTTAATATGGTATTATGTATTATGAATAATGGTTTAAAATGAAATTGTTGTTAAGCGGGAAAGTGATTGAAATTTGGACGAATATTTTATAACGCGGAAGCGCTGCCGAAATTTCATCTCACGACTTTTTACGACATTAAAACACTTATATAAATAGATTGTATACAAAAGTAACATATTATACAATAACATTGTCTTTGGACCCAAAGACGCCAACGCAATCAAAAATGTCACAATATTACTTAAAACGGACATTTTAAACCTCTTCGCGATATTTTAAACTTCGCCACAATTTTTGAACATCGTTTTAAATTCATCGAAATATGTTTTTACGACAAGCTTTATAAAATGGTTTTGAAAGGCATTTTGCTCTAAACATTTTGGTAAGAAAAGACTTCAAATTATTCAAAGTGTCAAATTGGACTTTTAAATTAATTTTGACTTTAATAAGTCAACATAATTGACATTTGACTCTTATAAGTCAACAAGATTGACATTTGACTTTCATAAGTCAACATAATTGAATTTTGAGTTTTATAAGTCAACATCTTAATTTTGGTCGACATAATGAACATTTGTATTAACATTCTTTCGACTCGGAGTTATCATTCGTTTCGAACGGTCGCTGTTGACGTGAAAGATCGATATCTTGCCGATCGGCCCTTTTCTGGCGCGGAACATCGTCTTCTTAATCCGTCCTCCTTATTCGATTTATTAAACGTTGGAATGTTATATTAAACTCAATCTTAACCGACAAGGCTAAACCGAACTATACTTATAGAGATACTGAGACTATGTTGTTTATTGTTTAAGGCACTTAGGCGGTGGAATTGTGGTTCCGTGATTGCATTTACCCGAGATTTGCTGAAGTTGTTTTGTGAGTTATTCGTAGCCCTTATCTTTACTATTTTTGGGCTGTAAAGCGTGTTTTAAAATTGTCTGCTTGTATGCGGGACTTTACTGATTATCTTGTTTACCTAGTTGAATAGGTCTGCCTTCGATTGGGTGTCTTATACACTCGTTAAGCTTTATGCCCAACGGTTACATATATATAGCTATATGGGTTATTCTACCTAACCCTCATCCC
Source organism: Senecio squalidus (assembly GCA_910822075.1). NCBI lineage: Eukaryota > Viridiplantae > Streptophyta > Magnoliopsida > Asterales > Asteraceae > Senecio > Senecio squalidus. The sequence goes on along the minus strand of CAJVGC010000582.1, from coordinate 46,169,664 downwards.
TCGGTAGCTTACTTCTATGGGTGGATGTTATGGCCGTAATTCATTTTTGCCTTTGGTTGACACTGCCTTAGGAATTGGGTCTTCAGGACTGGTAAGGTTCGATGTATAACTAATCTAAGCATGGTATCCTCACTAGGGTTGAAAAACAAGATATGGAACTTGAAATTATAATGTTTAATGAAACTTGTCGGTGGGTCACTTTTACTTTATAATTGCGAATAATTCACCAACATGTTGTTGATGTCGTTTTAACGCTTTGCAGGAAATTGAGGATTTTCATTGATCATGCCATAGTTTATTTTCGGATCGCTGCTTTTGGGAAATTTGAATTTGAATTGTTTATTGTAATTTGCACGACGATCCGTTTGTTTATTTCTTTTGGAGTTGTATTTGTACTTGGCGTCTTATCGCCTTTGACTTTATGATGTATTTTGTAACATTTGGCATGATCTATTTAATTTGATGTTTTGTTTATCGGTTATATGGTTGTAATCTTGACTCTTGATATTATAACTGGAACGCCTTGTGTTTCCGCTTTTAGCGGGGTGTGACACCCTTGAATTAATAGCGGCTCTCCATGTGGTAACGGAATACGAATACTCTTCTCGAAACATACGATCTCCGCACGATGCGTTTGTAACCAATCCATGCCGATAATTACGTCGAAGCTACCTAACCTAAACGGAATTAAGTCGATAGGAAAAGAGTGATCGTCAAAACTAACACTACAGTCGGAGAGTAACTCAGACGCATGAAAAAACTCACCATCAGCCAATTCTATCTCAAAGGAAGGTACTAAAGGTATAGACTTACAGGGAATCATAGTCTGTTGGTGCAAGAATGCAATGACTGGATGTTCTATTGTGTTTTGTTTATATATCACTGTATTAGTTTGTATAGTTTTAGCTTTATGGGCTGCTCACGGACTTGCATGTACGTGAGGCCCAATAGAGCCCAAGCCCAAACTGGCTGGACATGTTACTCTATAAATAGAGGTGTTCAGATTAGTTTAGGGTTGTTGGTTTAAAGAGAATTCGGAGTTAATGCTTTTGGATTGTAACAGTGTTTGTTAATCAAAGTATTAAGAATTCGGTAATTGTGTTCTTGTGTTTATTGCTTTAGATTATAACCTGCGAGTTCTATTGATTACGAGATTCCGCCTCGTAATTGGTATAGTTTAATCCTGTAGATCGGACCACTGGGACCTACAATTGGTATCAGTGCAAACGCATTGTTTGCTCTCTATCGAGATTTGGTTCAGGGTTAAATTCAGGTTTTAATCGATTCTGGAAATTAGGGTTCTTAGTCTTCGGCGGCTGTTTGTGAGAATTAGGGTTAGCTATTACATCTTCGGCGGCAGTTTGTTAAGGAGTAGGGTTTCTCTTTGTTCGTGGATCAACCTTCGTGGACGTAGTTCGTGAACTTAATTCGTGGATTTAATTCGTGAGACATCTTCGTGGACTTAATTCCTGGAGACATCTTCGTGGATTTTCTCGTGGAGCATCTTCGTGGAGCATCTTCGTGAAGCATCTTCGTGAACATCTTCGTTAGTGGATCATCTAAGTCTGCGAACACCATCTTCGTGACAGACACCCTTCTTCGCCGAACAACATCTTCGTGACAGACACCCTTCTTCGCCGAACAACATCTTCGTAACCTTACATCTTCGCCAAACATCTTCGTGACCTTACATCTTCGAAAAATATCTTCGTGACCTTACATCTTCGCCAAACATCTTCGTGACCTTACATCTTCGCCAAACATCTTCGTGACCATACATCTTCGCCAAACATCTTCGTGACCATACATCTTCGCCAAACATCTTCGTGACCTTACATCTTTGCCAAACATCTTAGTGACATTACATCTTTGCTGGTTTCTTTTAATATGGATTCAAGACAATCAACTAACACCCCTCCCAAGTAAATCAACTCTTTACAGTATTACGAATGGGCCGATAAATTCGAATCTTTCTGTGGGTATAATGACGTACAAATGTGGCTATGTATCGAAACAAAATACACACGTCCAACACAAACCATAAATGGTACAAATGCTATTGTTCCAATCTCTTCCTTCTCAGCTGAGCATAGAAGAGTATTTGATGCTGAAAACCGAGTATGGGCAATTCTGAAAATGGCTCTGCCTATTTGAAACGATACACATGTGTCATGATCACAAAACTACTTATGAACTTTGGAAAGCAATCGAGACTCGGTATGTTGGGAGTGCTGCTCAACAAAGAAGTAGAGGAAGTGTTCTTAAAAGACAATTCAATACGTTCAGAGCAGGTATAAATGAAAATTTTGAAGACACTGTCAATAGATTTCGCAATCTGCTATCTGATCTTGCCAAAGCTCGCATAACCATTGGAGACGAAAAAGTAGAACGATTTTTGGATGCTTTACCCAAGCGTTGGTACCAGACAAAAGATGACGATACCAAAATAACTCTACCAGAGGTAATTGAGAGATTTAGAGGTTATGAACAAACACGGTTAACTATCGATGTTGTCTCAGATCAAACACCCTATGGACAACCCTCAGCATCTAATGCCTCTGTAAATGCAACTGCGTTCATATCTGAAAATGGTCAAGCAACTCCTGACACTCATTCCTTTACTGATACCACAACAACTGCAGCAGTACCAAATGCTGCAAATACTCATCAAAAAATGCCAATGAGTGTTAAATCAGCAGAAGAAAGTCTAGAAATCTTATCATGTTTTTTGTCCGCTTACGGTAATCAAGTTCAAGGTAAAATCACTGATCCAGGATTGTGGGATGAAGATTTTAGTCAAGTTGATCAGGATGACCTAGAGGAAATGGATTTACAATGGCAAACAACCATGATTACCAACAGGATCAAACGATTTATGACTAGAACAGGACGCAGTCCTAGAACCGGAAAAGCAGGCTTCGACAAATCCAAGGTACGCTGTTATAACTGTCAAGGTCATGGCCATTTCGCTAGAGAATGTCAACAGCCAAAGGTGGAATATACTCCAAATCAAGACAAAACCAGGACCACCTCCTCGCAACCACAACGCAGCTTAGCGTCACAGGCCATGATAGTTCAACACGATGATCGAACATACGATTGGAAAATTTGTACTGATGAAAGAAATCAAGCTCTCATGGCATCTATCGAAGAAATTCGCAGTGAAGTCAATAACACAGAAGAAGCATCAGGTACTGACAGTGATTCAAGCTCCAGTGAAGAATATGCTGAAGAGCTTGAAGATATTCAAGACACCTCTAAAGTCTGTAGCTGTACCATCGATCTATCCAACGAGAACTTTATTGCTAAAATGGCAGACCTCGACTCGGACAAGACAAAGGTACTTCTTGACTCTCAATCTTTGAAGGAGTTATGCAAATCTTACACTGTTTTAACTCTCCAAAACGATAACCTGACTAGATCAGTATCCAATTTGGCATCTCAGCAAACTGAACTCGAACAAACCATCTCAATCTTAACTTATCAAAAAGATGATTTTTCAACAAAATATTATAAAAACGAGAAGGATCGAACGGAACTTTTGTCAAATGTCGGTCTTTTGACACACAAAATGGACACACTATACGAATGTCTTGAAACTGAAAAGAGAAAGTTTGCTGAAAAGGTCCAAGAGTTAAACCTTTGTGAAATACAACTAACTGAGCAGGAAAGAAAGTTCGAGCAATTCCGTACTTCTTCAAGTACTTTGAACTCCATCTTGAGTCGTCAACGCACAAGAGGAAAATCTGAAGGTCTAGGATATAACGAAACACCACCTCCATATAATAACAACTTCAGTTTCTTCAAAAACGGGCCTCCACAACCTGAAAAATGTGAATCTTCAAGCTCTATGGATCAAGAAAACACGAAATCTCAAGAGAAACAACCCTCTTGTGTTCAGACTCAAAACTCCAAATGCGAACCTTTGCTCAAAACATTCATCTCAAGTAAAGATATCAAATCTAAGCAAAGTTTATCCTCTGATGCTGAACCCGATCAATCAAATAAGATGGACACTTTAAATTGTTTCAAATGTCGTGAACGTGGACATGTGGCCTCAGTTTGCACTAACAAGCGAAAAGAATCTCAAGTTAAACCTACGCCTCCACAGCCAGCTAAATCCACTCCCACGAAACCAGTTCATATTCTACGAAACCCACATCACGAACGTACAACCACAAATTCACGAAATTATGGGCACTGTAAACCAAGCACGGGACACTTTTCTCAACGTCCTCACCAGAGGCCACAACAACCTTTCGTTCCATCTTATCGTCAACACCATTATGACCAACGCTCCTATAGTCCTCCACGATATCACCATCATAATCATTATCCAAATCCTCCACAACACTATCATGGAAATTATAATCATAGTCCTCCACGTCCTCATTATGAGCCACGTCATTACACTCCTCCCCGTTACAGTTCCCCACAAATGAGTCATAGAGTTCCTTCCAACTCTAACAGTCATTACTCTACACGTCACACATCTCCGATTTCTCACCAAAATAAGGGAGTTTACAAAAGAGTCACATATGTGACTGAGAACGGTCAATCCAGGTCTGTCATGGCCTGGGTTCCCCAACTAATAATTTTATCTTGTGTGCAGGAACCGAGTCACCGACTCGTCAACAGCTGGTATGTTGACAGTGGCTGTTCCAGGCACATGACAGGAGAACGAAGTCTGCTTAACAACTTCGAATCTGGAAAGAAAGGTCGAGTAAATTTTGCTGGAGAAAAGGGTGGAGAAATAACTGGAATTGGATCAGTTACAAACGGAAAAATCACACTGAAGGATGTATTTTACGTCAGGCAGCTAGAACACAATCTGCTTAGTGTCTCTCAAATCTGCGACAATGATAATCCCGTGTATTTTACCAAGAAGGAGGTTTTGGTTCTCAAATCCGGAATTGATATTCCTGAGGATCTGATACTGATGCGGGCACCAAGAACGAAAAACACGTACATTATGGATATGAACAACACTGAACTCACCACCGATTCAACATGTCTATTGTCAAAGTCAACCAGTGAAGAAGCCATGATTTGGCACAGAAAGATGGCACATTTACATTTTCAGAAAATGAATGAGATCACAAAGAAAGGGCTAGTCAATGGAGTTCCACTCAAACGTTTTGAGTATGAAGATAAATGTATTCCATGCAAACTCGGAAAGCAACACAAGCAACATCACAAGTCCAAGGCCATCAACACAATCGAGACACCATTCGAGCTAATGGACACTGATCTTTTCGGTCCTATTGAACAAAGAAGATTCGGAGGGAAATACTACTGTCTAGTGATCACCGATGATTACACTCGCTACTCTTGGGTTTACTTTTTAGCCACTAAGAGTGAAACAGCTGGCACGCTAATCCACTTCTTTGACATGCTCAAAAACGTATACAAAGCCAATGTCAAGCGTCTGCGCAGCGATAACGGGACAGAATTCAAAAATTCCACGATGACCTTCTATTGCCTTGCAAATGGAATAGTTCAACAACACAGCGCTCCATATGAACCACAACAAAATGGAGTCGCTGAGAGGAAAAACAGAACCTTGATAGAAGCCGCACGTACCATGCTAGCTGACTCACTTCTCCCCGTTACATTCTGGGGGGAGGCAGTGAATACAGCTTGTTACGTCCTTAATTGAGTATTGACGGTGAAACGGTTTGATAAAACAAGTTATGAACTGCTAAATAGTCGTAAGCCTAATCTTGCTGGATTGGAACCCTTTGGGGCTCCTTGCACTATTTTAAAAACAAATTACACCACCAAGTTCGCACCCAAAGCCGTTCAGGGATACTTTCTTGGATATGTTGAGGGTTGCGCTAACAAAAGAGTTTACCTAAAACCTTCACGTACAGTGGAAATTGTTTTTAACTTGGAAATAACTAGCTACACTTTTGAATAACAAAACGGTCCAGATATCGCTTTCGACTATGATGCATTATTTAAATCATTTAACCTTTCTCCTAGTGTGACTCATACAGGAACAGAGAACCCGAGTTTCTCTTCTGACGATGAAGATTCAATCTTTCCTCGTACCCAAGTCATTCAAGAAATTGTTGTTGAACCTAACGACACCGATGCTCAAGCAGATGATCAAGACGTTGTGGCAGAACCACTCGTCGACGAAGATCCAGCCGATGATCAAGAAAATGTGGCAGAACCACATACTGCAACCGCTCAAGACGATGCGGCAGAACCGCACGTTGTGTCTCGAATTCACCAGGATCACCCATTCGGAAACATTATTGGCGATCCCAACGCACCCGTTCAAACTCAAACTCAACTAGAGGATCTACAAGGCATGTATGCCTTTGTCAGAACTTCCGAGGATTTCAATAACTGTCGCTATTTTTGCTTCGTTTCCCAAGACGTCCCTGCCAACATTCATATGGCCCTTAAAGACGCAAACTGGGTACACGCCTGTCAAGAAGAATTAGCTCAGTTTGACAAAATAGGGGTCTGGATACTCGTGATCCTACCCGACGACGCCTACGCTATAGGCACTAAATGGGTTTTCCGATGCAAACGGGATGACCGTGGAATTATCACTCGAAACAAAGGTCGCTTAGTGGTACAAGGTTTTTATTAGGAAGAAGGATTGGACTTTCAGGATGTATGTGCCCCAGTCGCTCGCCTCGAGGCTGTTCGTCTCTTCTTAGCCTATGCCTCTCACATGGGACTTACCGTTTACCAACTTGATGTTAAAAGTGCTTTCCTATACGACACCGTCTATGTTCAGCAACCCCCCGGCTTCGAAGACCCACAACACCCTGATAAGGTTTACAAGCTCAACAAAGCTTTATACGGTCTTCATCAAGCCCCTCGTCTGTGGTATGGAACATTATCAACTTTTCTCTTAGAATCCGGTTTCAAGAGAGGTCGTATCGATAGCACCCTTTTCATCAAAGATTCACCAAAGGCTAAACTATTGGTTCAAGTCTACGTGGACGACATTATCTTCGGTTCCACTGATAATCGAATGTGTAGGGATTTTGAAAGACTAATGAAAGACAAATTCGAGATGAGCGCCATGGGTGAAATCAAGCTATTTCTAGGGATACAAGTCGAGCAACTACCAGACGGGATGTTTGTCCATCAATCAAACTACGTCACTGAAATGCTAAAGAAATTCAACATGACAGACGCCAAGTCCATTGCTACTCCCATTCCTCAGCAGCACAATCTGAAACCAAATGCACAAAATGATCCTGACGTGGATCCAACTGTTTATAGCGACATTATAGGCTCATTAATGTATCTTACTGCATCTCGTCCTGACATAATGTTTGTTGTCTGTTTATGTGCCAGGTTTCAAGCTTTTCCTAAGATGTCTCATCCCTCTGCTGTCAAGAGGATTCTTCGCTACCTCAAAGGCAGACCGCGGCTGGGTCTCTGGTATCCCAAAGGAAGCGACCTCTTCCTCGAAGCATTCACCGACTCGGATTTGGGTGGATGCAATATTGATCGAAAGTCAACCTCCGGTGGTTGTCAATTTTTGGGAGGACGCCTCGTGTCTTGGAAATGCAAGAAACAGACAACTGTCTCAGTCTCATCATGTGAAGCCGAATACATCGCTGCGGGTAGCTGTGTGTCACAGGTTCTCTGGATACAACAACAGATGCTGGATTACGATTTATCCTATACCTCTACTCCTATTAATATAGATAATGAGGCTGCCGTTTCCGTTATTAAAAATCCTGTTAAGCATAGCAAGACCCGTCACATAGATTTTAAGTATCACTTCATTAGAGACTATTATGAAAAGAAACTGATAGACATACTTCGTGTCTCTTCCGAAAACAATATGGCCGATCTCTTCGCTAAAGCTTTGACAAATCTCGCTTTGAATCACTCATTCACCGTATTGGACTTCGCAACTTAGATTAACCAACGTTTTTATTTTTAAAAAAAAGAGAAAAAAAAGAAAAGAATAATTAGTGTAACTTAATTTGGAGTCTAAAAATTCGAGATGAAGATAACCCTTGCTTATGACTCTTAGTATTAAATCGGGTTATTGCTATTACATGCACCTATAATTCTCCATAGTACTTTAGTTTAACCTCCAGTGTCTTGTGGCCTTTCGTCTTTTAGTTGTTCCCGATAGTGTGGTTTGTCTGTTTTAAATACCTCTTACTTCTTACATTAAACGACTTAATTTTGTTTGCCACAATAAAGGTTGAGATTAGATTTTTGTTACGAGTCATATGTTGCGCTCACAGATGGGATTTGCTCATATTGAAGTATACATAAGTAATGTGCTCATAAGTTACTGAATTCATCTAAGCGGCCTTTGAAATCTGAGTCAGTATACCCTTGGGGTGCCCTTGTTCACCTAGCCACCTAAGGCCTTTACGGTTTGGGATCGGTTGGTAGAAAGCTTGCTATAGGATTTCATAGAAAGTCAGCAGAATTCTTTCATCTTATCAAAACTTCATCGAAGTTAGTCTTTGACTTGCAGGACAACAATTGTTATTAATATTTAATATGAGCTTTATCCCTTCGCCAGTTTCATATGCTGCTCTTGTCTAGGTTGGTAACCACTCCATACCACTCGTAACTTAAAAATACTTCACAAATATGTTGAGTGAACTCGAAATTTTTTTGAATGTCTGATTTACGTGGGTGCTTTTTACGCTTAAACTTTAAACCAGCTTACTTGTAATTAAAACACTATCTTATGACTATAAGACTGAACGGTTAAATTCGACAACAACACAAACATGGATTTAAACTAAATTATCTTTGGAACCCCGATAAGCAATCTGATCGAATTACGTTTCATAAATGTAAACTACCATCGTTCGCTTAGTTAACGTTTTTACTGTTTCTTAAGTTTCTTTTGTTTATTTTCTTTTTGTCATCTCTTTCTCTAAAACGTTCGTTCAGCATTTTATCACAGTCCATCGGGCCCAAAAATTTCATGGCCCAGTTCTTCTACACGGCCCACAGGCCCACCTATGGCCTATAAATACTCAAAAGGGGTGAATCACTTTTTCACTTTGTACTTTTTACTTGGAGCCTTAGAAATTTTCTTAACTTTTCTCTCACGAAGTTCATCGCTCGATCATTCATATTCATGTAAGTTTCTTATGTTCTTTAAACTTCGTTAATGTTCGTCCATAACTGCTATACTTTGCCCATCATTGATCAATTAGTTCGTGTTAATGTTCTTAATCTGGGAATAACCCTTAATGATTCTTGCTAAACTTGTTCGTATTCATGTTGTGTTCGTCCATAATTTGCCATAATCTGCTATGATGATCTTCTTCGTTGATGTTATTGCTTGATTTGTTCGTGTGTTCATCTTCGCCCTAATAGGTGCCCAGAATATAAATGCCTTAGAAATTTTTCTGATGCCAAGGACGAACATGCTTGTTCGTCATCTCGGACGAACACACTTGTTCGTCCACATCTTCGTGATCTTAGACGAACACACTTGTTCGTCCTCATGCTTGGCACTTTGACGAGCATACTTGTTCGTCACCATAATTGTGTCTTCAACGAACATCTTGCTTATTGTCTTGGACGAACAACTTGTTCGTCCTCATGCTTATGTCTTAGACGAACATCTTGGACGAACACCATGTTCGTCACCATGATTGTGTCTTCGACGAACATCTTGTTCGTCACCATACATGTTCGTGCTTTCTATCTACGAACACACGTATTCGTTATACATGGATTACTTTCTTATCTGTTACACGAACATGCATGCTCGCCAACTTTCATGTTCGGCATGGATACATGTTCGTGCCTATCGTATCTAACGTGTTCATGTCTACAGATTCTACAGATGGAGAGACTCTTTGATAAACGGCATAATCACGCAGTCAGTTTCGCTTTAGACGATCCTTCAGCACTTCGCTTTCGAGAAACAATTCTCTTCTTACAACACTCCCGGATGGCTTTTATTCTCAGTGAAGATCCCCCCATTAATATCCCGTTGGTTCAGCAGTTTCTCACCAACCTTACTCATGTCGATCTTCTCCATCCGGTTACTGCAAAGCCCAGGACGGTTTACGCACCGTAGTTAACAATCAAGAAATTACTTCCAGCAGCACTAACCTACGGGAGATTTTTCACCTTGGCCGAAGATCCTACGAAAGTGCACCTTCCTCATTTGGCAACCGCATTCTTAGCCGAAAATTGCCACTTCTGGGATACGCCGGGCCATTTCCTACTGTCTCTTTTCCTAAGGGTAAATTCCTCGGCCCATGGCGGTATCTGGTCCATGGGTTTGTATCGGTGTTTAAGTATTCCAAGACCTCTCATGACAACATTGACAATCTACTGCTATCGATGATGCTTAGTCTGGTCCTCAACAAACCCTATCCCGTGGCTGAGTATGTATTCCAAATGTTTCAAAATGATCTGAAAGTGACCAAACCAAATTCACTCATGCTCTACCCGCGCTTCGTCATGATCATTTTACGGCACTTCATCCCTGCCCTTCCCGTTCAGAATCTCACAACGAAGGTTAATCAGATTGGTGGTCCAAAGTTGTTTCATACATGCCACAAGATTCATCCCCGACCTGCGCAAGAGGCTCAACCTCAAGATACACCTCTTTTCGGGGCCATAGTTGATCTAAATTTTGTTGACACACACATTGATGAGGATGCTCATATTCTATCTAGCGAGCCACGCACTGACAATACTGCTTCTTCTACTGCTCCTCCGGCATCTCGCGGATTCTCTTCACGCCCAAAGCGCAAGGCGAAAATTCCAATCTCCTTGGACACCACGTCCAGTGATAGTACATTCCAACAGATTGAGAACTTTCCGGGGGTTCCCTCATTATCAGCTATCCCAGAGCATGCAAATATTCCTCCATCTGGGAGCCATCAGTCTCTTGCTACTGAGGTCATAGTCACTACTCCTGCTCCTAATACTGAGGCTGCTGCTACTCCTACTCAGGTTAACGATGCTGCTACTGAGGAGCTTAACATTGATAATAACGAAGCTACTTCTTCGTTTCATCCCATTGATCCTCGCACAGCCACCCGTGGGAAACGCCCTTTCATCAGTGGTGATGAGTCTGGGTCTTTTACCGCAACTGAGCGCCCGCACAAGAAACGGGCCGCGGAGACTGCATCCCCCACTGGCACTCCTAATCTTAATGACTTACATTTACTTGTTTTGCAGTTCTCTTCTCAGGTTGCCGCTCTTCAGCAGTCTGACGCTGAAAAATCCCACCGCATTTTCACTCTTGAAGCTCAGGTTCAGATGCTCTCCAAGCGTCTATCTGTTCAGGGGGAGGAAACGTGCAAAGCAACCACTATGAGACAGCAACGAAGAGATGATCCCGATGATCCAAGTGCTGCACGACAAAGAGAGCAGATTGCCTCCACTTCTCGAGCCTTGGTTATTTATCAGTCTGCAGACCAGGGGGAGCAACCGCAGCAGCAAACGCAAGGTGACAATCCGCAACAGGAGTTCGGGGAAAGCAATGATGACACATGGTTACTTGAAGACAAAACAGAAGAAAATCAAGACGAACAAGATGATTATATTTTTCAGGAACCAGCAAGTACAGAAGAAGCAAATGCAGAAGAACAAGGTGAGAGTAGTACGAAGCCAAGCCTTGAAGAACGACAACGGTGGTTTCGAAAGCTTGATCCAAAGAAGCAGACACCGCTGACCAGAAAGTTCTTTATTAGAGAACGTCAGCCGCATTTGGGCATAATTAGCTGGTTATATGATTCAGAATTGCAGGCATTTGTAATTAAGATATTTGATGGTGTGCAATATCTGAGTAAGAAACGGGAAAACTTTAACTCATTCCCGAAGTCAGAACTTATTTGCTTATCTAAGCTTCAGCTGATAAATAGAGACAAGGACGAATATGCAAGTTGGGTTGCACGAGTGATTAAAGAAGAAGGAAGAGCGGGGGTATTCAAGGAATTTACACCGGCGACAGGAAAGATTATGATTCACAGAAAGAAGATCAATCCTGAAACAGGCAGAGCTGCAACAAGAATGCTATATCCTCCAATCGCCTGCATGACAAAAATCCCGATGAAGAATTTTGGTCGAGATATTCTTGGAGACATGCATATTTGGGCGGTTGATTCCGCAACTGGCGAGGCCGTGATATACAAGAAAGATGATGAAGTCGAAGAGGTATGTCAGAGATACCGAGAGTGATTGATGCTACTCAATTGGAAAATCTGACGGAAAAAGACTTGAAGATATTGAAGAAAAGTCACATCATTTCTCTTGAAGGATGGGGAGATATTGGTAGAGATTATCAAAGAATAGTGACGGTTGTGTAACTCTGCAGGTCAATACTGATAGTGATATTTTGATCAGAGAATAGAAGCATCAGTCAAGGGGGAGTTTATTGGTGCAAGAATGCAATGACTGGATGTTCTATTGTGTTTTGTTTATATACCACTGTATTAGTTTGTATAGTTTTAGCTTTATGGGCTGCTCACAGACTTGCATGTCCGTGAGGCCCAATAGAGCCCAAGCCCAAACTGGCTGGACATGTTACTCTATAAATAGAGGTGTTCATATCAGTTTAGGGTTGTTGGTTTAGAGAGAATTCGGAGTTAATGCTTTTGGATTGTAACAGTGTTTGTTAATCAAAGTATTAAGAATTCGGTAATTGTGTTCTTGTGTTTATTGCTTTAGATTATAACCTGCGAGTTCTATTGATTACGAGATTCCGCCTCGTAATTGGTATAGTTTAATCCTGTAGATCGGACCACTGGGACCTACATAGTCCTAAACTCATCAGATATAAAGCTTCAATCCACACCAGAATCAAATAGAATGAACGCAGGTTGACCACATATAAGAAAAGTACCCGTGACAACGCGTGGATCCTGTTGTGCTTCCTTGGCTCCCATAACAAATGCCCTGCCTCGAGGGGCATTACCAGCTGCAGCTAACTTAGGACATCTGTCCTTATGATGATCCGGAGAACCACATTCAAAACACTTGACCTTTAAGGCTTTACAGAACTTGTCCGTGTGACCCAGCTTCTTACAGATACTGCACTCCCAACAATCCACTTCTTTGGTATGGTACCTACCACACCGATCACATTTCGGGTACTTACCCTGGGTACCCGGTGTCACTGCTTCATAGGACTTCGCAACTTGAGGAGCATCCTGCCTCCTAGACCTTTTCCGCGAGTCATTCTGACGGAAGTCACCACCCCGCTTCCCACTGGAGTTTTGCTTAACAATCATTGGGGGTAGTTCACCGTCACGGACCGCGTTTTGAGTCAACGTGGTCGAAATATTCACCGCGCTCTGAAAAGTGCTCGGGTGGTTGGAAAGGACACTCTTATGGATTGCCTGAGGTAACCCGTGAATATAGCGACCGATTCGTTTGAGCTCCGGTCGGACCAAGTGCGGTACTAGTTGGGACAACGCGTGAAAACGCGAAGTGTATCTCTGAATGTCTGACCCAATCATGGTCAAGTTCCACAACTCATCCTCCAACTTCTGAATCTCAGATTCAGGTACATACTCAATGATTATCAACTCCTTCAATTGCTCCCAAGTCATGGTGTTAATCTCCGCTCGGCCTCGCACATTCACGACCGCGTTCCACCATGTTAGAGTCGTACCTTAAAATACAAACGCAGCAAAACGGACTCGATCTTTGTCCGCACAATCAATAGCATCGAAAATCGATTCTAGCTTCTCCATCCACTGAAGCGTTCCAGTCGCTCCCTCATTGCCTCTAAAATCTGGGGCCTTGCAGCTCATGAAGGTCTTCAGAGTGCAGAGCTGAGCCCTCTGCTCTACCCGATCCAGTAATCTCGATCTCAGGGCCATCATTGTTAACGATCGGCTCGGGGTTCTCAGAATTCGAACCACCATTCCCTTGCGCTGTGCCCTCCCTCAGTTGAGCTACAAGCTCGGGCATCATTGCCGCTAGTTGCCGAGCAATCATCTGTGCCATGTCAGGTGTCGATTCATTTTCCACATTGTTCCTTCTCGCATTGGACGTATTGGCTCTCGCATTCGAAGTGTTAGCCCTCTCGTTTGCATTAGCACGTCGCGCGGAACTTCGTGTCGCAACTCTCCTCTTAGGCGCCATAGTCCTAAAATAAAAGGAAAGAAAAACTCTATCAGCAAATGTGTGCACAGAAAAACAAGGCCAAATGCCACAATAATAACGCGAAAATAAACACGTATGAAAAGTAGTGCACACATTGCAATCAGAGAAAAATCGATTCAAAAAGCCTATGGTCATAGTCCAAGAGATTTACTCAATTAAAATCATTCGCTTAGCTATAACCTTTGGCTCTGATACCAACTTCTGTCACACCCCGCTTAGAGCGGAAACACGAGGTGTTCCAGTTATAATACCATGAGTCAAATGTTACAACAATACAACCAATAAACAAACATCAAAATAACATTAATCATGCCAACTGTTTACAAAATACATTACAATTTCAAAAGCGATAAATCGCCGAGTACGAAGATAATACAAACGTTACAAAATGGAACATCAAGGACATTACAACAAGTATCACAAGTTCCAAAATACACAAGACAAACATCCCAAAAAGCACAAATGGCATGATCAACAGGAATCCTCAGTTTCTTGCAAAGCGTTAAAACGACATCAACAACATGTTGGTGAATTATTCGCAAATTTAAAGTAAAAGTTGACCCATCGACAATTTTCATCAAACAATGTTAATTTCAACTGATGTATCTTGTTTTCAACAACCAATAATGATAGGTAGTATGCCTAGACTAATCATACACTGAACCTGACCGTACAACCCCAAATCCTGAGGTCGCCAACCAATGGTAACAATTAATTAACCGGCCATAACATCCACTCCTAGAAACATTCTACCGAGCAGTGAGGGTTAGGTCTATAACCCATATAGATCTATATATATGTAACCGTTGGGAATAAAGCTTAACAAGTGTATCAGGGGGCCCCAACAAGGGCTAATGGCTTTCAATCTTAGGCAGACCTAATCCACTAGACAAACAAGATAATCAACAACATTCCACATATACGCAGACAATTTAAAATACGCTTTACAACCCAAAATATTTAAGACAAGGGCTACGAATAACTCACTGATAAATCTTCAGCAAACAATTATCGGGTACACCAACACAGAGTTACAACTCCACCGCCTAAGTGCCTTAAAACAATAAACTCTCAGTATCCATGTCACACCCCGCTAATAGCGGAAACACGGAGCGTTCCAGTTATAATATAAAGAGTCAAGATTACAACCATATAACTGATAAACAAAACATCAAATTAAATTGATCATGCCAAATGTTACAAAAATACATCAATAGTCAAAGGCGATAAGACGCCAAGTACAAATACAATTTCAAAAGAAATAAACAAACGGACCGTCAAGGAAATCACAGTAAACAGTTCAAATTCAAATTCCCCAAAAGCAAGCGATCCAACAATAAACTATGGCATGATCACGGAAATCCTCAATTTCCTGCAAAGCGTTAAAACGACATCAACAACATGTTGGTGAATTATTCGGAAATCCTCAATTACTCACAAAACAACTTCAGCAATTCTCGGGTAAATACAATCACGGGACTACAATTCCACCGTCTAAGTGCCCTAAAACAGTAAATAATATAGTCTTAGTATCTCTATAAGTATAGTTCGGTTTAGCCTTGTCGGTTGAGATTAGATTAATATAATATTCCAACGATTAATAAGTCGAATAAGGATGACGAATTAAGAAGACGATGCTCCGCGCTAGAAAAGGGCCGTTCGGCAAGATATCGATCTTTCACGTCAACAGCGACCGTTGGAAACGAATGATTACTCCAAGTCGAAAGAAAGTTAATTCAAATGTTCATTATGCCGACCAAATTTAAGATGTTGACTTATAAAAGTCAACGGTCAATTATGTTGACTATAAAAGTCAAATGTTAATTATGTTGACTTATCAAAGTCAAAATCAATTTAAAAGTCCAATTTGACACTTTGGATAATTTGAAGTCTTTTCATACCAAAATATTTAGAGTAAAATGCCTTTCAAAACCATTTATAAAGTTTGTCGTAAAACATATTCCAATGAATTAAAGCGATGATCAAATATGTGGCGAAGATTAATATATCGCAAAAAGGTTTAAAATGTCCATTTTAATTAATATTATGACATTTTTGATTGCGTTGGCGTCCTTGAGTCCAAAGACAATGTTATTGTAAAATACGTTACTTTTGTATACAATTTATTTATATAAGTGTTTTAATGTCGTAATAAGTCGTGAGATGAAATTTCGGCAGCGCTTCCGCGTCATAAAATATTCGTCCAAATTTCAATCACTTTCCCGCTTAACAACAATTTCATTTTAAACCATTGTTCATAATACATAATACCATACTAAGTTTAATACAATACTTTGGTTAGATTATTCTTTTAACAACATTTGTCCAATCTTAGTCCAATTCGATCAAATACACGAGTGTTGGTCTAATAATTAACCTAACCGTTTTCAAGGCTAAAACCGAATAATGAATATAATGAAATCGAAATATTCACAAGAGTAACAAATTATACCGCTAACACCCGCTTGATTGACAAGAATCTGGAACAATGACTTCAGTGGTATAGTGATGAGAATATCCGCCTCCAAAACACAAGACAACCACCGATAATTAGCAAAACGAAGAATTTATGTTAACAGATTGAACCAGCCGCCGGCTGGGACTATCCAGCCGCCGGCTGGAAGCCCACAGTCAACTACGGATTTTCGTTATTTTGTCGATTTTAAGCATTTTCAAGAGTATTTTTGGTAGATTTCGACATGCAACTTAAAAACCCTTAATAATATCCATTTATTTCTTCAAATAACATCTTTTTATATCAAGATCTAAGGTAAAAGTTTATAAAATTTATATTTTTTAGATAAATCTCCATGGTAACTTTTATAAAAACCTTTCTTTGATCTTTGATGATACATGCATGAAATAAAATGATAAGATGTAAATAAAATCAGTGAGTAAAAGTTATTTTACCGCAAGAATAGAGTGTGTGATGATATAGCTTGAACTTGATGGAGATTTTGATGGAGATTTATACCCGAAAATGATGGAGAACTTCAAGAACAACCCGGAAAATCGCCACCCCTTGCTCCCTTTGATGGACATAGTTGATTATTGTGATGTTTATGATGTTTTAATGGTGAATAATGGCTGGAAATCACAGCAAAGGTGAAGAAAAGAGAAGAAAATGGAGAGGGAGTTAGAGAGAGTTTAGGGTGAAAACACCTTTGTGTGTGTGTTTGTGATAGAAACAAATGAAAGAAAATGATAACAAAGAGTGATAATACCACATTGGGGTTGTGAAATCTGCAGAAAAGGGGGTCCAATCGAGTTAAGACAAGTTGCACCACTCAATTTTCATGCAAAAATGAGTCACCAAAGCTGACCAGACACATCCAGCCACCGGCTGGATGGGCTCAGCCGTCGGCTGAAACCCTGCCAGCTGCTGGCTGGTCGGTTGGCTCGGCAGACTTGTTTTCGACCGTGAAGGAGTTTCGTTCGTCGAAAACTCCCGATTCTTTTTGCGTTGAACTTAGAATTGTTCATACTTTGATTTACTTTATATTAGGTTCATTTAATATCATATTTTCACTTTCGATTTCGAGATTCGCACGATTTCTGTAAAGGAGCACACAAGAGCAATAGCACGATATCTCGAGGATAAAGGATCCGATGACCGACAAATTTGGCATAAAACCTTCTAACTTATATTTATGAGAATACTAACTAATTGGAACTTATATAAAATAATATTATTACGTCTCAGGGACGAATCAGCAAATACAGAAAACCCGATACTCAATAACAGTAAATCGTGAGCAAAACAAAGCGTAATACAAGGGTCGAAATCAATTGCGAATAAAATATAAATAACAACGGTAACCTAAGTACTTCAAATTGACGGGACCTCACAGCCTCCCCCAGTAAAAAGAATTTCGTTCTCGACATAACTATTGAGTATAAGAAAAAGAGACGGGGATATTTCCGCTGCATTTCTCGAAGCGAAACACACCCGATCATGGAGAAAATTTTAATAACACCACGTTGCCGACCTTGAATTCCAAAGGTTTCCGACCCAAATTCGCGTAACTCTCCTGAAGATCTCTTGTGGCTAACAGACGATCCTCAATTCTAAAGATCTTATCGGTAGTCTATTGGATCAACTCGGGACCCGAAAACTGGCTATAATCCATCCTAGCCTATCAAGGTGGAGACCTATACTTACGACAGTAGGAGGCCTCAAACGGCGCGCAACAACGCTGGGGTGGTAACTATTGTGGTATGAAAACTTGACTAGCAGAAAATGCCGATTCCAGCTTCCGCCAAAGTCTAAAACACGTGCGCGTCTTGATCAAAAATGACAGACAATCTCGTCAATATGCAATCTAGAAGGTTTCTCTATTCGGTAATCTTCTCGAATAGCCGATCCATGATAATCCGAATGATACTATCCTCGGTGAGAGCCTCTTGTTAAGCCTGAATGATACGAGCCTTCAAGCTCGACTAAATTGAAATCATCATGGGGCGTACTCTCACCAGCTTAACCAACTCCGTGCGACTTAACGCATTGGCTATTACATTCGCCTTACCCAGACGGTAGCGAATCTCACAATCATAATCGTTATGCAATTCAACCCATCCACGTCGTCTTGTAATCAGCATCTTTCCTTTTTACGAAAAGTACCGGCGCGCCTCAAGGAGGGAAACTTGGTCTAACGAAGCCTTTGTCCACCAGTCCTGGGTCTGCTTCGATAGTTTTAACATCTCCGCAGGTGCTAACCGATAAGGGCCTTCGCCACTGGAGCTGCTTTCGGAACTAAGTCAATCTGAAACTCCACATCTCAACTAGGGGTAATCCATGCAAGTCCTCTGGGAACACATCGGGAAAGTCACGAACCACGGGCTTCTCTTCCAGCTTTTCTGCGGAGTCTTTCTTCACTAGGGGTGCAAGAAAGAGTGAGCAATCCCATTTGATGTACTCCCGAACTTTCAAGCATGGGACCATCTTAAGGCGCTTAACCGCCTTATCCCCCTGATCTAACAACAGTTCTTCCCGCGATAACGATATGCGGATAATCTTCACAAAACGTGTAATCTCTGCACGGTGCGTCAACAACCCATCCATGCCGGTAATAATGTCGAAGCTACTAAAAGTGTTCGGGATCAAATCGATAAGAAAATAATGGTCATCGAAACTAAAGCAATGGGCAGGAAATACTTCGGTAGCAGGCAAAACTCACCAACGGCTAACTCTATTTCGAATGAAGACGCTAAAGGTATAGTCGTATAAGAAATCATAGTCCTACACGTATCAGATATGAAGCTCTTCGAATGACGGACTAAAATTTGAAATAGGTAGAATTGAGAATTATTGACTCAAAACGGTTAACGATAGCAGTTATGTTCCGTTCTCGCATAATTTATTTCGAACTAGGCGTAGTTGATCAAGTTACGCGTAGTTGGAAGCGAATCATGCAATTGAGGAATTAATCCACTAAAGTTTAAAACTCGTGATTTGAGTTTTGAAGAATCTTTAATACAGTTTGGTTTGGACCAATGATTACTAAGTCGGAGCGAAGTGGCGGATTAAATCTGGAGTCGAATCTCTCGGAATCGCACTCGTAGGGCAACCTCGACTCGTCGACTTCTTTGCAGATAGGAGCTTTCTTCGGTTCCAACGCAAAAGACGTAGAGAAAGAAGACGAAAAATAAAGGAAGAGGAAAGAAAAGTGTGTAACGCAAGGAAAAATATCATAATCGAATAGAATATATGCAAGCTGACCTTAACTGAGAAAAGTACTTGTACCAGCAACATCACCAGCTAAGCCCAATTTAGGACACTTGTCCTTATGATGATCGTGAGAACCACATTCATAACATTTTCCCTTAAAGGCCTTACAGAACTTATCTGTGTGTCCTAGCTGCTTACAATTACCACACACCCAACAAGCCACATCTTTGGTGTGGTATTTACCGCACCGATCACACTGCGGGTATTTACTCTGGGTACCAATCACGATTGCTTTGCCTCGAGGATCCAGATAAGTCGAAGTTCCAGCACCCACTGTAACCAACTCGGGACACTTGTTCTTAAGATGCTCGGGAGATCCACACTCATAACAATTGCCCTTTGGGATCTTACAAAACCTCTCGGTATGCCCTAATTTCTTACACCGTACGCACACCCAACATTTTATCCCCTTAGCGTGGGGGTTACCACATCGATCACACTTTGGAGGCCTACTCTGGGTATCCGGAGTCACTGCCTGACGAGCATCTTGTCTACTACGCTTCCTCCGTTTATTACCATGACGGGAGCTACCACTCGGTTTTCTTCCGGAGTTTAGCTTAACTACAACTGGCGGTACTCCACCATCACGGACCGCGTTATGGATCAACATGGTCACCATCTCCACAGCGCTCTGGAAAGTGCTCGGGTTGGAGGAAACATCACCACCAAGTACACCAACCTCGGGTCCACCAGACCCGGTATCCATATCCTCAGGACCATCGTGTCCCGTTCCTCCACCGGTACCATCAACCTCAGGACCTTTACCTTTAACCTTCGGCTCGGAACCATCCTGATCCGAACCATCAGACCCCGTACCAGTTTCCGTACCGATATTATCCTTAATTAGAGCAATCATGGTAGGCATCATGGCTTTCAATTGCTCGGCTATGAGCCGATTGACGTCCGTCGTCATATCCATTTCCTCATCACTGACTTCCACATTCGGAGTCGCGTCAACAGGTTCCGCGCTCGGACGACCATGTCTCGCTGACCATCTCGTCGCTGTCGTCTTCACAGGCGGCATCGTTCTAAAAGAGACGGAAGAAGAATAAAACTCGATCAGAAAATGTGTGCAACACAAAAACAAGGCCAAACGCCAAAATACCAACGCGAAAATAAACACGTATGAAAAGTAGTGCACACATTGCAATCAGAGAAAAATCGATTTAAAAAGCCTATGGTCATAGTCCAAGTGATTTACTCAGAAATCACCCGGTTCGCTATAACCTTTGGCTCTGATACCAACTTCTGTCACACCCCGCTAATAGCGGAAACACGGAGCGTTCCAGTTATAATATCAAGAGTCAAGATTACAACCATATAACCGATAAACAAAACATCAAATTAAATTGATCATGCCAAATGTTACAAAAATACATCAATAGTCAAAGGCGATAAGACGCCAAGTACAAATACAATTTCAAAAGAAATAAACAAACGGATCGTCAAGGAAATCACAGTAAACAGTTCAAATTCAAATTCCCCAAAAGCAAGCGATCCAACAATAAACTATGGCATGATCACGGAAATCCTCAATTTCCTGCAAAGCGTTAAAACGACATCAACAACATGTTGGTGAATTATTCGCAATTTTAAAGTAAAAGTGACCCATCGACAAATTTCAATAATCATCATCAGTTCAAAAACATATCTTGTTATACATCCAATTGGTGAAAGGTACTATGCCTAAGTAGTCATACATCTCGATCCTGAACCAATCAGATTAATCCCCTATCCTAAGGTGTGTCAAACCAAAGGCAAACAGTTTAATCATACAGTTTAAAATTAAGGCCATAACATCCGCTCGTAGTATCAGCCTACAGAGGAATGTGGGTTAGGTACATAACCTAATATAGATCTATACATATGAACAACGGGCAAAAGCTTAACGAGTGTATTAAAGGGGAGCCACCATGGCTTAGACACTTAAAACTAAGGCAGACCAAATTCACTGGGTAAACAAGATAATCAATTACATTCCGCATTCATGCAGACAGTTTAAAATACACAGACAGTTTAAAATACGCTTTACAGCCCAAAAGTATTTAAGACAAGGGCTACGAATAACTCACAAAACAACTTCAGAAATTCTCGGGTAAATACAATCACGGGACCACAATTTCACCGTCTAAGTGCCCTAAAACAGTAAATAATATAGTCTCACTATCTCTATAAGTATAGTTCGGTTTAGCCTTGTCGGTTGAGATTAAATTAATATAATATTCCAACGATTAATAAGTCGAATAAGGATGACGAATTAAGAAGACGATGCTCCGCGCCAGAAAAGGGCCGATCGGTAAGATATCGATCTTTCACGTCAACAGCGACCGTTGGAAACGAATGATAACTCCAAGTCGAAAGAAAGTTAATTCAAATGTTCATTATGCCGACCAAAATTTAAGATGTTGACTTATAAAAGTCAAAGGTCAATTATGTTGACTATAAAAGTCAAATGTTAATTATGTTGACTTATTAAAGTCAAAATCAATTTAAAAGTCCAATTTGACACTTTGGATAATTTGAAGTCTTTTCATACCAAAATATTTAGAGTAAAATGCCTTTCAAAACCATTTATAAAGTTTGTCGTAAAACATATTCCGATGAATTAAAGCGATGATCAAATATGTGGCGAAAATTAATATATCGCAAAAAGGTTTAAAATGTCCATTTTATGTAATATTATGACATTTTTGATTGCGTTGGCGTCCTTGAGTCTAAAGACAATGTTATTGTAAAATATGTTACTTTTGTATACAATTTATTTATATAAGTGTTTTAATGTCGTAAAAAGTCGTGAGATGAAATTTCGGCAGCGCTTCTGCGTCATAAAATATTCGTCCAAATTTCAATCACTTTCCCGCTTAACAACAATTTCATTTTAAACCATTATTCATAGTAAATAATACCATACTAAGTTTAATACAATACTTTGGTTAGATTATTCTTTTAACAACATTTGTCCAATCTCAGTCCAATTCGATCAAATACACGAGTGTTGGTGTAATAATTAACCTAACCGTTTTCAAGGCTAAAACCGAATAATGAATATAATGAAATCGAAATATTCACAAGAGTAACAAATTATACCGCTAACACCCGCTTGATTGACAAGAATCTAGAACAATGACTTCGGTGGTGTAGTGATGAGAATATCCGCCTCCAAAACACAAGACAACCACCGATAATTAGCAAAACGAAGAATTTATGTTAACAGATTGATCCAGCCGCCGGCTGGGACTATCCAGCCGTCGGCTGGAAGCCCACAGTCAGCTTCGGATTTTCGTTATTTTGTCGATTTTAAGCATTTTCAAGAGTATTTTCGGTAGATTTCGACATGCAACTTAAAAACCCTTAATAATATCCATTTATTTCTTCAAATAACATCTTTTTATATCAAGATCTAAGGTAAAAGTTTATAAAATTTATATTTTTTAGATAAATCTCCATGGAAACTTTTATAAAAACCTTTCTTTGATCTCTGATGATACATGCATGAAATAATATGATAAGATGTAAATAAAATCAGCGAGTAAAAGTTATTTTACCGCAAGAATAGAGTGTGTGATGATATAGCTTGAACTTGATGGAGATTTTGATGGAGATTTAGACCCGAAAATGATGGAGAACTTCAAGAACAACCCGGAAAATTACCACCCCTTGCTCCCTTTGATGGACATAGTTGATTATTGTGATGTTTATGATGTTTTAATGGTGAATAATGGCTGGAAATCACAGCAAAGGTGAAGAAAAGAGAAGAAAATGGAGAGCGAGTTAGAGAGAGTTTAGGGTGAAAACACCTTTGTGTGTGTGTTTGTGATAGAAACAAATGAAAGAAAATGATAACAAAGAGTGATAATACCACATTGGGGCTGTGAAATCTGTAGAAAAAGGGGTCCAATCGAGTTAAGACAAGTTGCACCACTCAATTTTCATGCAAAAATGAGTCACCAAAGCTGACCAGACACATCCAGCCGCCGGCTGGATGGGCTCAGCCGTCGGCTGAAACCCTGCTAGCTGTTGTATGGTCGGCTGGCTCGGCAGACTTGTTTTCGACCGTGAAGGAGTTTCGTTCGTCGAAAACTCCCGATTCTTTTTGCGTTGAACTTAGAATTGTTCATACTTTGATTTACTTTATATTAGGTTCATTTAATATCATATTTTCACTTTCGATTTCGAGATTCGCACGATTTCGGTAAAGGAGCACACAAGAGCAATAGCACGATATCTCGAGGATAAAGGATCCGATAACCGACAAATTTGGCATAAACCTTCTAAACTATATTTATGAGAATACTAACTAATATGCACTTAGATAAAATAATATTATTACGTCTCAGGGACGAATCAGCAAATACAGAAAACCCGATACTCAATAACAGTAAATCGTGAGCAAAACAAAGTGTAATACAAGGGTCGAAATCAATTGCGAATAAAATATAAATAACAACGGTAACCTAAGTACTTCAAATTGACGGGATGTCACAATCTCTATTAGTCTAGGTCCGGTTTAGCCTTGTCGATTAAGATTAAGTTAAATAAGATAATCCAAATATTAATAAATTTAAATGAGGTGACGTATTTAGAAGGCGATGCTCCGCGTCAAACAAGACCGTTCGAAGAGATATCGGCATTCCACGTCCTAATCGTCAATTGAAAAAGAATGATAATCCGAATCGAAAATGACTACTAGGAGTATCGGTTAATAAAATATCGTTATCAAGTTTCATTAGATCGACCAAGGTCAACGGCAACAATGTTGACTTGGTCTAAGTCAAACGTCAGGAATGTTGACTTTATAAAAGTCAAAGTCAAAGATGTTGACTTATGAAAGTCAAAGTCGACCAAAAAGTCCAACTTCGACACTTAGGATAATTTAAAGTCTTACTTTTCAAAATATAAGTGTAATATAACTTTCAAAATCATTTTACCAAGAGTTTGTCGTAAATACGCCATTTGATGATTTTAGATTACGAACGCGTTATGTAACGAAGGTTTATATGTTAAAAGAGGTTAAAACATCCATTTTAAGTAAAATTTATGACTTTTATAAATATGTCGGCGTCTTTGAGTCCAAGACGATGTTATAATGTAATATATTGCTTTTATGCACAAGTTTACTCATATAAGTGATTATAGTCGTAAAAGTCGCGAAATGAATTTCGGCAGGTCTTTCGCATCGTAGATTATTAGTCCAAATTCCGTACACTTTCCCACTTGTCAAAATTTTTATTTTTAAGAGCATTTAAATCTTCTCATAATATATAATATGATTATAAGTTAAATACGTTACTTATGGTTAAACTCACATTTTAACGTATTTTAGTCCAATGTTGTCCAAATCCGATAATACCAAGTGTTGGTCTAATAATTATTCCTAACCATTTTTCAAGGCTAAAACCGAACGTATGAAAAATGAGGAAATTGGAAGAAAGTCAGTTCTTACCGATAACAACCGCAATTTAGCAAGCTAAGAACCCGGGACAAAATCCTTTGATGGTGTGGTGATGAGATTTCTAACTCCAAAACACAATACACCATTCGTTAATACAGGTTCTTAAAATAACGCGCTTACGGTTACGAATAACAGCGAAACAAAACGAGAACACTCAATCTGTCCCTAGAATGCGTCGCATAGGGGAGGATTGCGGCGCATTCCTGGGCAGATTTCTACCGAAATCGTTTTCGTTTTTAGTAAGTCGCCTTTTGATGGTAGATTTGGACATGCAAGCTATAATATATTCAGAAACACTTTCAAATAACACTTTGGTAAAGCTTTTACCATCATTTTATAAAGATCCATACTCATTTTTACAAAAAATCGATTTTTATAAATTATTTACCATCAAACTTTGTTAAAACTCATTTTCTTTAGTTAGATCATACATGCATTGAATAAAACTTATAAAATACATAGAGTTTAAGTCATTATACCCCAAATAAAGTGAAGATGTGAAGATCAAGGAAGAAGTGATGAAGATCCTTGATGTGAGACGGTGATTTCGACCCGAAAATGTTACAACCCAAGGTAAACCTCCAAAGGATGAGAAAACTCTACTCCTCTAGGTGAAAACAACACTTTATTGTGGTGAAATAGGTGGGTTAAACTCTGGAAATCACAGCCACAAGGTTGGTGTTGTTGTGTGTTAGCTTCAAAGAGAGAGAGAGAGAGAAGCGAGTTGTGTGTGTGTAATTTGTGGGATGATATGGGACTCAAATGAGGGTGTTAGCAAGAAGTTCTGGACCCCAAAAAGGCCTTAACACAAGTACCAACCCGGAATATTTAACTTAGGACCGTTTAAGAAAGTTTACAAAAGTTTGAAAATCACCAAGTGCTGTTCTGCACCCATATGCGGCGCATTGGGTGCAGAATGTGGCGCACTCAGCTTCCCAAACAGCAATATTCGTTTTCCGTTTAAGTTATCGTTACGCACGTTCGTTTGTTTAAGGTTCCCGATTGTTTTACATATGAACTTAGGCAAGTTAATAATAGGTATTCTTGGTATTATGATTCATTATATGATTTGATTTAATCTTCCCAAAATGGAAATACATACTTCTCGGTATAAACATAAACACGAGCAAAGCATGACTTCTTAAGGGTAAGGATACGTTAACTGACAAATTTGGAATAAACCTCCTAACTTATTTCCACGAGCATACTAACTATTTGGCACTTAGATAAACATCAACTTACGTCTCAAGGGACGAATCAAAAATAATCACATAAAACACGATTCTCATCAATAAACCGTGAGTAAAACAAAGCGAAATACAAGGGTCAAAACAATTGCGAATAATATCAAAATAATAACGGTAACTCAAGTACCTCAAATAGACGGGACGTCACAAAACACATTTACAGTAAGGATACATGTAGATCACTACCATCTGTCATCCATATACGGGTAGCTACAACCACCCGTAATCATCATGTATGGGCAACCACATGTTACCCACACCACACCATTCCGTTATTCTGTTATGGTTCACCTTTATTTCATCAAAACATCATTTTACATAAACAACGTCATTCATCAACAACGTTACTTTTAAAAACACCTTTACACGTTTTAAACATCTTTTAAAAAGTTATTTTGTCTATATGCTCGGTTTTATAAAACGATATAGTACTCACCTTGAAAATCTTCAGCAACGGCTAACCAAAACAACATATGCTACGAACAGCCCAATAATACGCTACTCGTTAATAACATCGTAACAAATTTAGACGCTTACACTTAATACACTTAACAGAAACAAAACTGCTAAAATCAGATATCAAGCTTCCAGTAGGCCAACTGTCACACCCCACCTATGGCGGAACCCAGGGTGTGATCGATTGGCGATCGTCATAACACAAGTAATTGTAATAGAGATAACTATATGAAAGAATGAACATAGTGTGTCATGACATCGCCACATACAAGAGGTGATCTTGTAATGCAACTACGTCACCACTACATAACAATAAATAACCAATGTCAACGTCATACAATCCAAAGACAAACAATGGCAAAACGCCCCAAAGATAATCTAGTAAATGAAAAGAAAAAAAAATAAAGTGCCACAAATGCAATGCAAGTCTAGGGCGGTCTTCTAAGTCCAATCCTGAGTACTAGTCCCTTAAGTCTGCTCATTACCTGAAACAAAGCTTAAAATGTCAACACAAAGGTTGAGCGAGTTCACTGAGTAGTTTAAGTAAAACGGTTTAAATGAAGTAAGCAAACAAAGTAAGTTTCTATAAAAAGCAGTTTCTATTTATAGAAAGTTTCCTGAAATAGCAAGTGAGTCTCATAATAGTAATAGTAGTTCAAATAGTGTAACTAATTCATAAAGTAAGTAAAACAGTAGCAACATCAATAAAATCCATTACTGATTGTATCGGTAGTTACCTTAACCGATAGGAAGTGTGTGTCAGTAGTTCCGTTAACTGACTGTAATGTCTTACGGGTCGGTGGGGAATGGTCCACACAGTAAGACTAATCATGTAGTGACCATTTAGCCCTTTGGCACCATGGTCTGTCGTCACTAGTAAGTCCACTCTACTAGTGTGTATGTATGTAGTGTATATTGGGGGGGGGGGGGGGGGTGTCACTACGCATGTAGTCACAGTATGTCAACCATCTCGTTTGAAAACAATTTTGTATGCATTAGGTTTTCGTTACACTTTAGTAATTGATTTTTTTCTCAAAACATTTCATTATGAAAAGTAGTTTAGGTAAGCTTTGTCTCCCCCAAATTTTGCACAAATAAGTGAAAACAGTAAAAACATAGGGGCAATGAACTCATCTCGTGAAATGTATGTGATACTAAGCAAGAGTGTGTATATGAGTAGTGTAGGTCACAGCTAGTCCCGTCTAGTAATGAGCTTCCCTAATGTGGAATTAATAACCGATAGTAAGTCTACAATTTAAGTTTAGTCCAAACTCACGAACAGGTGTTTTCAACTTGACGTATCTTGAAATTTAGGAACAGTTAAAAGATGATCTTTATATGGATGGAAAGTAGACAAAAAGTACTACAAAGACAGATCTTGAGTTGGTTAAATCGAGTTAAAATCGTATAAGTTATGGTGTTTTCAAAACGGCTACTTAGTCATTTTAAATACAAAACGTTTTTATTTTAAAAGACGCATTACTCAAACCAAAACTTTATATAACTTCAATATCTGTTTAGAACACGATTCTAATCTGTTTAACATCGTTTAATATCATTTATTCGTTTGCTAAATCGTTACAATCTTCCAAATTATTAATCCTAATATAACCGTAAAAATTCATTTTGACCAACGTTCAGTGTAAACGATATTCTGAGAGTTCCACAAACAATTAGACAACGAGACAAATTTTCCCAGAAAGTAGACTCCGAGACCTATAACTTTTCTTTAGACTTCAGTCCCAAATTCGAAATCGTTTAGTAGTTATGACTTTTTTTAAAACAGGTAAGACAGCAGCTAAAAGAACAAACACTCTGCTGTACCAACGTCTACTAAAATGCAGTTTGCGGGAGATTGAAAAATAATTAGAAGATATATCTTACATTTATGAAACATAGATTCGAAGGGCTACAACTTTCATTTTGACATCAGTTTTAAATTCCAAATCGTTTAGGAGATAATCATCGAACAAAAGAGGTAAATTTCCAGATCAGCAAGTTCTTAATATATGAAAAAAATTAACGAATAAGGGTTTTAAACGAGACGAAAAGGTCAGCGAGTTTACGAGTGGTTTCTTATATGTTAATAGCAGGTTATGAAGGTGTTTAGAATTCAAATCAAACACCACAAACAAATCAACACATAACGAAACAAAGCAATATGACAAAGGTAGTTTTATACTCTTATGTGGAGACAATGATTTCGGTTGCTTGCTTGACGACTTGAGGTTCGAACACCAGATGAACTCTAGATCACGAGAAGGATACCACGAGTTGCTGGAGTCAATCATGTTTACACCAAAACCATGTCAAACAAGGAGTACAAGGTTAAAATCTATGATGTTCAATCGGCCAACACAACTATAAGAACAACTTACATTGTTTTTTTTATTACTAGATGATCCAAAGCTTGGAGAAACGTTTAGGGCTGAAGTGAAGAGTAACAATCCCACAGCAATTGGTGAATGCTACAAGGAGATTAAAACATAATGATGGTAGTTGCGGTCAAGAATAAAAGGAAAAGAAAACGAAAATTATAAGCTACTATTACCCAATGATTTGAAGATTGAAGAAAGAATGAAGTTTGATGATGAATGATGATGAAATGATGAACCGGTAATCCTCAAAAAACGAAATGATGGCTGTGGTAGGCTGATGTAGGCAATGGCAGCAGCAAGTGAAGAAGGAAGACTAGGGTTTGCATGATTTTTGAATATATATGGCTAGGGTTTGGATGGAATTTTTCTAAAGGGGTGTGTTTGGCTTAGGAGGGTTCGGCCATAGGG
Source organism: Senecio squalidus (assembly GCA_910822075.1). Taxonomy (NCBI): domain Eukaryota; kingdom Viridiplantae; phylum Streptophyta; class Magnoliopsida; order Asterales; family Asteraceae; genus Senecio; species Senecio squalidus. The sequence continues at coordinate 46,139,898 of CAJVGC010000582.1, read as the reverse complement.
CCTTGTGGCTCTAGCCACATAAGACTCGACAAGGCTTGATAAGTTAGAACGTAACGGATGTAAGGATTTACAAAGTGAAGCAAAACGTAGTTTCGGCTAACGATGACAAATGTATTATCATTTAGTTTTTATCAAAGATATTAGTTGTCATTTATATTAAGTTCACAAATCATAAACTACCTATAGCTTAAACACGAGATTAAACCGTTAACATGTCTAGAAGCTCATATATCGGGGTTCAACTAACTGTGCACCTAAAGTAACTTAATTTTACATACGTAAGAAATACACACAAGAAGTCTAACACATACCCAACCAAGTATAGTAATGACTTTTAAATATAAAAGTTTAAAGAAAACCGGTAATGAGCTAAGGGCACAAGACTAACCAGAGTGTGAAAGTGACGGTTGTCACAGTATCCCCCACTTAAGAGAATTTCGTCCCGAAATTCAAGTGGTAGTACTGTCACGAGAAGGTGTACTGAAAAGATGCGGGTACTTGAGTCTCATCTGATCCTCGCGTTCCCAAGTAAACTCCGGTCCTCGACGGGAGTTCCAACGAATCTTGACGATAGGAATACGACTACGCTTGAGGGTCTTGACCTCATGCTCAACAATCTCAACTGGTTCCTCCACGAACCTCAAAGTATCATCTATCTGAATGTCATCGAGTGGAACTCGCAAGTTAGTGTCAGCAAGACACTTCTTCAAGTTAGAGACGTGGAAAGTATCGTGAACATTACTCAGCTCCTGGGGTAGCTTTAACCGATAAGCCACCGGACCAATACGCTCAGAAATCTCGAAAGGACCCACATAACGGGGTGCAAGCTTTCCCTTACGGCCGAATCGAATTACGCCCTTCCAAGGGGAAACTTTCAGAAATACGAAATCACCCACACTGAACTCAAGCGGTCTACGACGAACATCTGCATAACTCTTTTGCCGGTCTCTCGCTGCACGAAGTCTATCTCGAATCTGAAAAATCTTGTCGGTAGTATCCTGAACAAGTTCGGGACCGACAAGCTGTGTCTGACCAATCTCTGCCCAAAGAACTGGAGAACGGCACTTACGCCCATAGAGTGCCTCGAAAGGAGCACAACGAATACTAGAGTGATAGCTGTTATTATAAGAAAACTCAGCTAAAGGAAGATACGAATCCCAACTACCACCGAAATCAATGATACAAGCCCGCAACATATCCTCAAGTGTCTGTATAGTACGCTCACTCTGACCGTCGGTCTGTGGATGGTAAGCTGTACTCATGTCTAAGCGAGTGCCCAATGCCTTATGCATCGTCTGCCAAAAACGAGAAGTGAATCTAGCATCTCTGTCTGAAATAATGGATACTGGAACCCCGTGACGAGAAATAACTTCCTTGATGTAGATCCTGGTCAGTTTCTCCATTTTGTAGTCCTCCCGAATAGCCAGAAAATGTGCTGACTTGGTCAGCCTGTCAACTATCACCCATACTGTATCGAACCCACTAGTTGAACAAGGTAACTTGGTAATGAAATCCATGGCTATGTTTTCCCACTTCCATTCAGGAATCTCAGGCTGCTGAAGTAATCCAGAGGGTCTCTGATGCTCTGCCTTCACACGACCACAAGTGACACATTTACTGACGAAAGTAGCGATGTCACGCTTCATACCCGGCCACCAGTACATATCCCGAATATCAAAATACATCTTATCTGCTCCAGGGTGAATCGAATATTTCGAATTATGCGACTCGTCCATAATAACTGTACGAATACCCCCAAACAACGGAACCCATATGCGATCAATGAAAAATAAACCACCATTTTCCCGTTTCTCAAACTGACGATCTAATCCACGAAGTGACTCTGCTGCTAAGTTCTCCTCTTTAAATGCTTCTACCTGAGCATCTAAAATCTGTTGACGAATTCCCGATCCAACTGTCATACTCATAGCTCTAACACGCCTCGGTTTAATTCTTTCCTTTCTGCTCAGCGCATCGGCTACTACATTAGCTTTACCCGGGTGGTACTTGATCTCACAATCATAATCGCTAAGAAGTTCAATCCACCGTCTCTGTCGCATATTAAGGTCTTTCTGATCAAATATATATTGTAGACTCTTATGGTCGGTGTAAATAACACTCTTGGTACCATAAAGGTAATGTCTCCAACACTTTAGCGCAAAGACTACTGCTCCAAGTTCAAGATCGTGAGTGGTGTAATTCTTCTCGTGAATCTTCAGCTGTCGAGAAGCATACGCAATAACTTTACCCCGCTGCATCAATACACAACCTAAACCCTGTCCTGAGGCGTCACAATAAACCACAAAATCCTCGGTACCATCAGGAAGTGCAAGAATAGGAGCATTGCACAACCGTTCCTTCAAAGTCTGGAAAGCCAACTCCTGATCTTCTCCCCAAACATATTTCTTATTCTTCTGAGTCAAGGTGGTGAGAGGTTTGGCAATCTTGGAGAAATTCTCAATAAATCACCGATAATAACCGGCTAATCCCAAAAACGATCGAATCTCTGTCGGCGAAGAAGGAGGTTTCCAATTTTTAACTGACTCGATTTTGCTCGGGTCGACATGAATACCCTCGCAATTTACAACGTGACCCAAAAAGTGGACTTCTTTCAGCCAGAAGTCGCATTTAGAGAATTTGGCGTATAAGGACTCTCTTTCAAGTAACTCGAGAATCAAACGAAGATGAAGTGAATGCTCTTCCTCGGATTTAGAATAGATAAGGATGTCATCGATGAATACAATAACGAATTTATCAAGATAGGGTTTACAAACTGTGTTCATCAAATCCATAAACACTGCAGGAGCATTAGTAAGACCGAAAGGCATGACGGTGAACTCAAAATGACCATAGCGAGTTCGAAAAGCAGTCTTAGGAATATCTGCCTCGTGGACACGTAACTGATGATAACCGGATCGAAGATCAATCTTCGAGAAACAAGTAGCTCCTTGGAGCTGGTCGAACAAATCGTCGATGCGGGGAAGAGGGTATCGATTCTTGACAGTAAGTTTATTAAGCTCGCGGTAATCAATGCATAACCTCATGGATCCATCTTTCTTTTTCACGAAGAGAATCGGTGCTCCCCACGGAGAATGACTGGGACGAATGAATCCCAAATTTTGCAATTCCTGTAACTGATCGGATAACTCGCGCATTTCAGAAGGCGCAAGTCGATATGGGGCTCTGGCCACAGGGGTGGCTCCAGGGATTAGGTCAATATGAAACTCGACCTGACGAAGAGGAGGTAGACCAGGCAACTCCTCGGGAAAGACTCCAGGAAATTCGCGAACGATCGAGACATTGGAAATACTTCTCTCTCCCATTTGCATACTCATCAATCTAGCAGTCTTCTCGATCAACTTCTCTCCGAATACTTCTAATGCAGAACCATCAGGCAATGGGATACGAACAAATTTTTCAAAACAGACGATCTCTGCTCTATGTTTGGATAACCAGTCCATACCCACAACGACGTCGAAACTCCCGAGTGGATAAGGTATTAAGTCAATACTGAAAAGATGGCCCTCTAACTCTAGGGTGCAATTACGTAAGAATTTATAGGAGACGGAGGTATTCCCATCGGCTAACTCTATCTCATAACCACGATCAAGTCTACTAGGCTCAATATCAAGTAGGGGCATGCAATCAAAAGATATAAAGCTGACATCGGCTCCTGAATCAAACAATACAGTGACAAAGTGATTATTAAGAGAGAATGTACCAGCTACAGTGTTAGGGTCCTGTTGAGCCTCTGCGGCTCCCAATAAGTAGGCACGAGCACGAGCGGGGTTCCCCTGATTCTTGTTCCTATTCCCAATCTGATTATTATTATTCCCACCAGTACCCGTCCTCTTTGGACAATTCCGAGCGTAATGATCTTTACTCCCACACTCAAAACAACCAGTTGGTCTCACCGCATTAACTGGGTTTGCAGCAATAGCCCCAGTACGACAATCTCGAGCAGCATGACCACGACCCTTACACTTACTACAAATGCAAGGAGTATTCCTAGAATGATGAAGGTTGCAAGTCTGGCAATACGGAGAACTACCTGTATAACCACCCTTTGAACTACCCTCGGATTTCCCACTGTCATATCTAGTGTTCTTCTGGTTCCCATGTTTGCTGTCAGATGAATCCTTCCTCTTATCAGTAGACAATACCCCACTCCTCAGTAAATCATCTGTAACTAACCCAGCTTTCTGGATCGCACTCTGAATAGTAGCTGGCTCAGTAGCTGTCAATGCACGACGGACCTCAGGATGTAACCCATAAATGTAACGCTCTATCCTCTTTGATTCAGGGACAACCATCTGAGGACAAAGTCTAGCCAACTCATGAAAACGATCTGTATAAGCTTTATGGTTCGCCCCAACCATGCTGTGGTTCCAAAACTCCGACTCAAGTTTCTGCATCTCGTTACGAGGGAAAAATTCTTCCAATATTAGTGTCCTGAAATCAGCCCAAGTCATACCCATAGCGGCTTCTCTACCACGTGCCTGTATCTCTGAGTTCCACCAAGTGAGTGCCGTACCAATAAGAGAATTCGATGCATAACGAACCATATTCTGTTCCGAACACCCACTAATGTCAATCACTGCTTCCATTTTCTCGAACCAGCGGTTAAGTGCAAGGGCCCCGCCCTTTCCATCAAACTCTTTTGGCTTACAAGCCAAAAACTCCTTATAAGTACAGCCCTGGGGGTTAGGTAGGTTAGGTTGGGGTGGCGGCTGAGGTGGCTGCTGTGGCTGATGTGGTGGTTGCTGATGAACAGCAGCAGTGACCTGTTCCACTATAGCAGGTACGACCGCAGCTAACTGTTGAGCGATCAGAGCGGCAATCTGAGCCTCAGTAAGAGCACGACGTGGAGGCATCTACATAAGAAGGGAAGAGTACACATTAGTATGAGCAGGATAAAATTTAAGTAAGAGGTACGTTTAGGAGATCTTAAAGATGTGGACTTGTTGGTATGTATTACATTATAACCACAAACATGGTCATGAAAATACATATATGAATCGGTACGGATATAATTACGTTGTACACCCATAATTATATCCCTATCGTCTCATATACCTATTTACTCCCCATGTCTATTATCATAATGCTAACATCTACCATGAAAGTATAAGAGTTTAATCAGATCTCAATTCAATCCCAAACAGAGAAAACATGAATAAAAATAAAAGAGTTCATTCGATGTCGTAAGGCTGTCGTAAGTCGCCATCTTCCTTAGGCGATGAAACGTGAAAGTAGTGTGACGTAAGAAAACAAAGCAAATATCCTAAAAGATCTATATGAGGACTCCTAGTTATAGTCTAGGCCAAACCACCTAAATCTCTATAACCATGTGCTCTGATACCAATCTGTCACACCCCACCTATGGCGGAACGCAGGGTGTGATTGATTGGCGATCGTCATAACACAAGTAATTGTAATAGAGATAACTATATGAAAGAATGAACATAGTGTGTCATGACATCGCCACATACAAGAGGTGATCTTGTAATGCAACTACGTCACCACTACATAACAATAAATAACCAATGTCAACGTCATACAATCCAAAGACAAACAATGGCAAAACGCCCCAAAGATAATCTAGTAAATGAAAAGAAAAAAAAATAAAGTGCCACAAATGCAATGCAAGTCTAGGGCGGTCTTCTAAGTCCAATCCTGAGTACTAGTCCCTTAAGTCTGCTCATTACCTGAAACAAAGCTTAAAATGTCAACACAAAGGTTGAGCGAGTTCACTGAGTAGTTTAAGTAAAACGGTTTAAATGAAGTAAGCAAACAAAGTAAGTTTCTATAAAAAGCAGTTTCTATTTATAGAAAGTTTCCTGAAATAGCAAGTGAGTCTCATAATAGTAATAGTAGTTCAAATAGTGTAACTAATTCATAAAGTAAGTAAAACAGTAGCAACATCAGTAAAATCCATTATTGATTGTATCGGTAGTTACCTTAACCGATAGGAAGTGTGTGTCAGTAGTTCCGTTAACTGACTGTAATGTCTTACGGGTCGGTGGGGAACGGTCCACACAGTAAGACTAACCATGTAGTGACCATTTAGCCATTTGGCACCATGGTCTGTCGTCACTAGTAAGTCCACTCTACTAGTGTGTATGTATGTAGTGTATATTGGGGGGGGGGGGGGGGGGGGGTGTCACTACGCATGTAGTCACAGTATGTCAACCATCTCGTTTGAAAACAATTTTGTATGCATTAGGTTTTCGTTACACTTTAGTAATCGATTTGTTTCTCAAAACATTTCATTATGAAAAGTAGTTTAGGTAAGCTTTGTCTCCCCCAAATTTTGCACAAATAAGTGAAAACAGTAAAAACATAGGGGCAATGAACTCATCTCGTGAAATGTATGTGATACTAAGCAAGAGTGTGTATATGAGTAGTGTAGGTCACAGCTAGTCCCGTCTAGTAATGAGCTTCCCTAATGTGGAATTAATAACCGATAGTAAGTCTACAATTTAAGTTTAGTCCAAACTCACGAACAGGTGTTTTCAACTTGACGTATCTTGAAATTTAGGAACAGTTAAAAGATGATCTTTATATGGATGGAAAGTAGACAAAAAGTACTACAAAGACAGATCTTGAGTTGGTTAAATCGAGTTAAAATCGTATAAGTTATGGTGTTTTCAAAACGGCTACTTAGTCATTTTAAATACAAAACGTTTTTATTTTAAAAGACGCATTACTCAAACCAAAACTTTATATAACTTCAATATCTGTTTAGAACACGATTCTAATCTGTTTAACATCGTTTAATATCATTTATTCGTTTGCTAAATCGTTACAATCTTCCAAATTATTAATCCTAATATAACCGTAAAAATTCATTTTGACCAACGTTCAGTGTAAACGATATTCTGAGAGTTCCACAAACAATTAGACAACGAGACAAATTTTCCCAGAAAGTAGACTCCGAGACCTATAACTTTTCTTTAGACTTCAGTCCCAAATTCGAAATCGTTTAGTAGTTATGACTTTTTTTAAAACAGGTAAGACAGCAGCTAAAAGAACAAACACTCTGCTGTACCAATGTCTACTAAAATGCAGTTTGCGGGAGATTGAAAAATAATTGGAAGATATATCTTTCATTTATGAAAAATAGATTCGAAGGGCTACAGCTTTCATTTTGACATCAGTTTTAAGTTCCAAATCGTTTAGGAGATAATCATCGAACAAAAGAGGTAAATTTCCAGATCAGCATGAAAAAAATTAACGAATAAGGGTTTTAAACGAGACGAAAAGGTCAGCGAGTTTACGAGTGGTTTCTTATATGTTAATAGCAGGTTATGAAGGTGTTTAGAATTCAAATCAAACACCACAAACAAATCAACACATAACGAAACAAAGCAATATGACAAAGGTAGTTTTATACTCTTATGTGGAGACAATGATTTCGGTTGCTTGCTTGACGACTTGAGGTTCGAACACCAGATGAACTCTAGATCACGAGAAGGATACCACGAGTTGCTGGAGTCAATCATGTTTACACCAAAACCATGTCAAACAAGGAGTACAAGGTTAAAATCTATGATGTTCAATCGGCCAACACAACTATAAGAACAACTTACATTGTTTTTTTTATTACTAGATGATCCAAAGCTTGGAGAAACGTTTAGGGCTGAAGTGAAGAGTAACAATCCCACAGCAATTGGTGAATGCTACAAGGAGATTAAAACATAATGATGGTGATGATGGTAGCTGCGGTCAAGAATAAAAGGAAAAGAAAACGAAAATTATAAGCTACTATTACCCAATGATTTGAAGATTGAAGAAAGAATGAAGATTGATGATGAATGATGATGAAATGATGAACCGGTAATCCTCAAAAAACGAAATGATGGTTGTGGTAGGCTGATGTAGGCAACGGCAGCAGCAAGTGAAGAAGGAAGACTAGGGTTTGCATGATTTTTGAATATATATGGCTAGGGTTTGGATGGAATTTTTCTAAAGGGGTGTGTTTGGCTTAGGAGGGTTCGGCCATAGGGCCTTGTGGCTCTAGCCACATAAGACTCGACAAGGCTTGATAAGTTAGAACGTAACGGATGTAAGGATTTACAAAGTGAAGCAAAACGTAGTTTCGGCTAACGATGACAAATGTATTATCATTTAGTTTTTATCAAAGATATTAGTTGTCATTTATATTAAGTTCACAAATCATAAACTACCTATAGCTTAAACACGAGATTAAACCGTTAACATGTCTAGAAGCTCATATATCGGGGTTCAACTAACTGTGCACCTAAAGTAACTTAATTTTACATACGTAAGAAATACACACAAGAAGTCTAACACATACACAACCAAGTATAGTAATGACTTTTAAATATAAAAGTTTAAAGAAAACCGGTAATGACCTAAGGGCACAAGACTAACCAGAGTGTGAAAGTGACGGTTGTCACACCAACTCTCCCAACCGCTGGTTTGACAACTCCCAACCGCCGATGGCTTTGCCCAACCGGCGGTTAGACCACATGGTTCATCAAATTCGTCTAGCTCAAGACTTCCATGGTTACAGTTTATACACAGTCAACTAAACTCAATAAAACTATCCCAAACGATTATAAATCAACTTATAATTAACATATATCATAACATATACCTTCCATTTTTAAACCGGGTTTCAATTCAACCCGAAACCGAACTTCACGAAATGAACTTCCGTTTGTACCAAATTGATCCTCTCGTCTACAATAGTTCAATGGTGTGTTCCGCTTATTTATCCTGCGTGAAATGAATATCGAACGATCGTAATCGAATTTAACCGACTTATAGTTTTCTTCTTTACTTTCGGACAAACAATCACACGCACACAACACCAATTCCTTCCCTTTCTCTTAAGAAATCTTAATATATAAGATTTTATTAGAAAAAATTACAATTTAAACCTCTTACTATGCCATAATGACATATTTAGTCCAAAATACAAAATCCTTTACAAAAATTGTCCTTTGACCAAAACTTATTACAGTTCTAATCCTTTTAGGATTTTCGGGTCGTTACAACTCTCCTCCCCTTAAATTGATTCCATCCCGGAATCATTCCTGAAAATAAATAAGGTTACCGAGCCTCATTATACTATCAGTCTCTCAAGTCATATTGGAATTTAACCAATTCTTAAATCTAAAACTGGTCCCATCAAAATAATTTATATGAATTACTACTCTTAAAATTTAAATCTTATCACAAAATAATTCAACTTATTCTTATCTCCGCATAAGAACACTTAACCATTACCATTATGGAAATTCTTACTATTTTCTCAAATACAAAATATAAAAGTCATAATCTCATAATCAAGTAGAATCTTAACATAATTCAAAAATCGCAGTATTTTTCCTAATTTCAAAGTCGTCTTAGGAACATCTTGCTCTGCCATTCCTGATTTGAAAAGAACTTAAACATACATCAATCTTAGAGAAATACTCTTCCTATATCTTGATCTTTCAAATCATTATCCTATTTAAGGGATATTTGTTTTAACAACGAGTATATTTGATTCTTAAAATCTATACTCATTTTCATCATACCGTCTTTTTCTACCACAAACAATTTTGGTACCTTAACAATATATATCACTTTCCGGAACAAGTCTAATCATATATTCTATTTCCGATACAACATATAATTCAGATATCTCATCGAGAAAATATTTAGATCAACATCATTCTATAAGATCTCAAAATAATCAATCTAATCGATCGTCACTTTCAAATCCCTAATTTCCATCAGAATTAGAGATACATGTAAACATCGTCATTTCAATACCAATTAAATAAAGGATAACTTATCATATCATAAATTATTTTCTTACAACTATACTTACCTCTAAAGTAGTTTCTATCAAACTACAAGGTATAAAAAGCTTGGCCTAAAACTTTGAAGATACAAAATATCTACTTGTGCCATATTAAACAAAATCTTAAGTTTAAAATTCATTCTTTCTTTTCAGCATTAGCCTACCTAAATCAGGCTTCGTACATCGAGACACATAATATTTCACCAATCGAGTGTCTATCCGTCTTATATATACAGATAACATATCGAATTCTCTAATTCTCTATAAATATAGCAAAACTAAATAACCACTCCATCTTACGAACCCATTAACACCATCTAAACGAATCCTTATCTCTTTCAAAAGTGGAGGAATTACAATATCAAAATTTCATTTAAGTATTGACTTTCATTTCAATTTCATAGCCTCCCAGTTTCCCTTCTAACTCGACAATTTCTAGAGACATCACTTTCTTTATGCAGCACTTATGCATTTCCTTTAACTTGAGTACAATAAAAACACGAGTACTTTTTACCTAGCATTAACGTTTACAAAATTTCTTCTTCTTTGATCAATACAAGAACAGAATGAAACAATTGAAACAATTATTATTTCTGAACAAATAGTAGCTAACAATTAACTCTCAGCACACACACCCTTCCCAACTTAGGTAAATGTTTTCTTTTAAAAAATTGAACCTCGTCCTTGCACGATCTGAGCACTAGTCTCGGTACTCAGTTCGCCCGCAACGCAGCTTTGATACCAACCTAGTTTTCAAGAATATGTTTAACAAAAACTTTTTAAATTTCAAAAAGTATCACAACGGAAAACGTTAATAAAACGTGATTAGCGGTTCATAAAATTAATCTCAATAATCAAACCATTCTTTACGTTTAAAAACTTATATCATACCATATCAAATATAAAACAAGTTGACAATTTCATAATAGAAGGGGACAACAAGCTACCCCCAAAGCATCCCGCATCATCAAGCACGTCTTAAGCAACCTACAAGCAAAAGACACATTTTGGGAAAAGAGTATTAGCTAAAGCTGGTAAGACAATAAATTATTACTAAAGACTATGAAAATGATTCATATAAATATTTTGTCTTTACTAACCCAACTATACCCGCAACCTCGTAAGAAGATGAATAAAAATAATCAATATCGCAATATACATATAAGTGCATGTAACTTCTTACGTCATACTAGGGACCATCGTGCCATAATTATCCATAAAATTAGGCACAATCGTATGCCTACTGCCCGTAGAATTAGTTTCGACGATCATTCTTCTGTCCGGTTACTTTTGGCAGCTTCGATGTTATTATCGGTAGAATTTGGATGACGAGATTGTGGCCAGTCATGGCATTCTAGTATCCGGAATTTCTGATCGAGGCGCGCGTGAATTTTAGACTTGGGCATGGGATGAGATCGATCCTAGCCGCAAAGGATCGCCAGAAGAAATACGTGGTTTTGCGTCGGAATCCTTTGGAATTCAAAGTTGGAGACTTGGTGTATTGGAAGTTTCTCCGTGGTAGGGTATGTTTCGCTTCGAGAAATGCAGCGGAAATATCCCCATCTCTTTTTAGCAGCGATGCTCAATAGTTATTTCGAGGACGAAATTCTTTTTACTAGGGGAGGCTGTGACGTCCCGTCAATTTGAGATACTTGAGTTACCGTTATTATTTTAAAGTTATTCGAAGTTATTTTGACCCTTGCATTTCGCTTTGTTTTGTTCACGGTTTACTGTTATTGAGAATCGGGTTTTCTGTATTTGCTGATTCGTCCACCGGGACGTAATGATTTTATTTATCTAAGTGCCAAATAGTTAGTATGTTCATGGTAATAAGTTAGGAGGTTTATTCCAATTTTATCGGTTATCGTATCCTCTATCATCGAGATATCGTGCTTTTGCTCTTGTTTATTCTTTACCGAAATCGTGCGTATCTCGGAATCGAAAGTGAAAATATAACATTTAATGAACCTAATACAAAGAAAATCATAGTATGAACTTCCCTAAGTTCATCGGAAGAAGAATCGGGAAATTTCGGCGAACGAAACTGCTTAACGATCGCGCAAACGAAAAACTGGAAATCCTGAAATTTGGTCTTGTGCGCAGGACAAGGCCCCTATGCGCAACACACTCCAGGGTGCAGCACAAGGCCCTAATGCGCAGCAGAAGGCTGCTGATCAGATTTTTTGTTGTGTTGTGTGAGTCATTTTTGCATGAGTTTTGTTTGGGCACTTCTCCCAAACGTGTAAGACGTGATTTAGGTGTAGGGATGTCATATTTGGGGTCATTCCAAGACTATCCAACACTCTCTAACATCACAATACACCTAGTAACTCATTTCTCCCTCATTTTTCCCATCACTTTTCTCTTTCTATCTCACAAACTCCTCTCATTTCTCTCTCAAAACACTTCACATTTCCAGAAACTTTGAGGCTTAAAACACCCATTTGAAGAAGGATTAAAGTCTAAGATCATCTAAGTAATAAGTTTCTTTTGATCTCCATCAACTTTTGGTAAGATTCTTCATAAGTTTTCTTCATTTTTCTTCCATTTTTCTTCATCTTTCTCTTCAATTGTTAGAGAATCTAACACCATCTATTTTCTTTTGCATTCCAAGTTAATGTCTACCATATTACTTTTCATTTGAGGAAGATTCTTTTGGATTTTCTTGGAAGAAATTTCCTTGATCTTGGTAAGTAATCTTTTATCGAAAATCTCTCCGAAAACGTTAATTTTTACTTTGCATGCAAGGATCTTAACTAATGGTGGTTATGTTTTGTTTTTGGAGCTGATTATTTCCCATCAACACACCACCAAAAGCTTGCTTCCGGGTTTATATTCTCAAGCTTATAAGATCTTACGGTTGTTATTCGGTAAAATCGATATTTTTCCCATATTCATCATTTTATATATTTCCTTATTATTTTCCATTCATATTTCGGTTTTAGCCTTGAAAATGGTTAGGAATAATGTATTAGACCAACTCATTTGAATATTTTTGGTTTTGGACAAAGTTTGGACTAAAATACATGAAGATGTGATTATTTCCGAAATTAACATATTGTATATATTAGTATGTAAAATGATATATATACATATATATAAAAGTTGGTAAATATATTTGGAACAGAATAAAAGTTATTAACAGTTTGCGTTTTAATCGAAAAGTATTTAAACGAATGGATTTCGGCAAAACAAAAAAACATTGTTTGCTGGAAAAAGGACATGTGAGCCATTCTGGATTGTCGAGGACGACGCAGCGGGGCCATTTCCAGCAAAATCTTCGTTTTGCTTGTTTGGTCGTCTTGACGTTTTGTTCCGTAAATCGTCGTTTCAAAGCCTCTGATTTCATGTTATGTTTCTAACAAACTCTAAACACTTGTATAAACATACTAAAATACATAAAAGTAACATATTATGATAAAACAACGTCTTTGGACTCAAAGACGCCAACACAATAAAAAATGTCTTAACATTTATTAAAGCGGACGTTTTACCTACATTTCGATAAATAAACATTTGCTACTAAATGCGATCGTAATCTAAAGCCGTCAACTATTATTTTTGCGATAAACTTTGTTAAAAACATTATATAAAGTCATTTTACACTATATTCTTGAAAAGTAAAGACTTTTAAACTTTCAAAGCATCTAAGTGATATTTTTACGCCAACTTCAATTATCTTTCAAATTAACTATGATTCGACCTCAAATTATCGATTTTGACTTTTACGAAATCGACATCTTTGACCTTTGACTTTTGCAAAGTCAACATCCTTGACTTTGACTTTTATAAAGTCAACATCTTTAACTTTGACCAAGTCAACATCGTTGCCGTTGATCTTGGTCGATCTCGATAAAACTTATAAATAATCTTCTTTTCAACTGTCGTTAATGACGTGAAAGATCGATATCTTGCCGGTCAGCCCTTCTTGGCGCGGAACATCGTCTCCTAAATACGTCATCTAGATTTAAACTGATTGATCATTAAAAATATTTATTAAACTTAATATTAACCGACAAGGCTAAACCGGACCTAGACTTATAGAGATACTGAGACTATGTTATTTACTGTTTTAGGGCACTTAGACGGTGGAGTAGTAACTCCGTGATTAATTACCCGAGATTTGCTGAAGTTGTACAGTGAGTTATTCGTAGCCCTTGTCTTAAATATTTTTGGGTTGTAAAGCGTATTTTTAAACTGTCTGCATGTATGCGGGGTTGTACTGAATATCTTGTTTACATAGTAGAATAGGTCTGCTTTGACTAGGTGTCTTGTACATTCGTTAAGCTTTGTGCCCAACTGTATCATATATATAGCTATATGGGTTATTGTACCTAACCCTCATTGCTCGGTAGGATGCTCCTATGAGTGGATGTTATGAACGGTATTCAATTTAGTTGCCTTTGGTTGACACGCCTTAGGGTTTGGGTCTTTTTGACTGGTCAGGTTCGGTGTATGACTAATCTAAGCATGGTATCCTCGCTAGGGTTGTGAAACAAGATGTGGTATTTGAAATTAATGTTTGTTGAAACTTATTGATTTGGGGTTAACTTTTACTTAAAATTGCGAATAATTCACCAACATGTTGTTGACGTCGTTTTAACGCTTTGCTGGAGTTTGAGGATTTCGTTGATCATGCCATGTTGTTTCGGATCGTGTATTTGTGTATTTGGAATTAGTTGTGTTGGATGTAATTTCGTTATGATCCGTTTAATGATTTTTATAACGTATTGTATTTGGCGTTCGTCGCTTTTGACATTGTAATGTACTTTGAAACCCTTTGGCATGATTAATGTTATTTCGATGTTTTGTTTATTGGTTGTATGTTGTAATATTTGACTCATGATATTGTTGGGTTATAACTTAGACAAAACAGTTTAACCTATAAACAATACGCTTAACAACAAGAATAGTAACTTAAACGATTAATGCGGAAGACATTAAGAGTTACTACGGAAGAACAAGTTAGTGCGGCTGTCCAATCAAGTTACTACTGTTGTCAGAGTTGCTACGGAAGATAACAAGTTGATGCGGTCATAACAAGTTGATACGGAAGACCAACTTATCTTACCATGCAAGATAGTCTAAGTTATAGAGTTATAATTAGATTATATTTATGTTTCCTTTTGTAATTAGATATAGTTTCCTTATTCTAGATAATGATCGTTTTAGATAAGGATAGAAGATGTTTCCTAGTTTATCTAGGTCGGCCTCAAGGTCTATAAATAGATAGATCCTTGTATTGATAAAAACACGTTGTATTGAGATAATTCATTAATACAATTGAGGCTTATAATTCGACTATATTCTGTTTGTTCTTATTGTTATTCATACAACATTAACACAGTTGATGCTGAAGTTGCTATTGACCCTATGGTTACCAGTCCAGTTGCAGATCCAGATGATGATGATCAATCATACCTGTTCACAACCACTCCTAACACATTTTATCAAGCTTCACACCCTCTACAAGCAATACATTCTGAAGCTACAACACTTTCAACCACAACAACTGAAGCTCATGTTCCTACCATTGATCAACAAGAAGCTGCAGATGACTTAATCCAACAAGAAATGACAAGAAAAACTGTCATGGATGATGAAGACACATAGCATCACAACTGATCAAGATCAAAGCAGAGAAGGCAGAAGAGGAAAGGAAGAAAATGATTGCTGAATTAGTTGCTAGACAGAGAGCAGCAGCTGCCTTAGTTGCTCAACCCAAAGAAACTTCATTAACCTTACCTGAACAAATTGCTAGTTTGTCTGTTTCTACAGGTAGATGGGGATATGTTACTGTGGATAAGAAGAAGAAAGAGATTCAGAAAGTCAACCTTGATGCTCCAGAACACAAAAACAAAGGCAAAAGTGTAGTTGTGGAGAAATCAAAGGAAGAAAAGAAGGAAGAAGAAAGACTTGCAAAGCAGAAAGCTGCAGAAGAAAGAGATTTCCAAAATCTTCTAGCAGAGCAAGAAAAAGAAAGAATAATGCAAGAGAAAGAAGAAGCAGAATTGATGCTCAGATTGGCTGCTGAGCATGAGTAGGCTGAAAGGGAGAGAAAAAGGAAGATAGCTGAAGAAGATGAGCTTCATGCAAGATTGAATCAATATCCAACTCCATCTGAGAGAGAAGAGCTAAAAAGAATTGCTGAGGAGGATGCAATTCGTGCTAAGGAGATGGAAAATGAGGAGATTTTGGATGATCTAGTTCGTCAAGGTTTGGTAAAGTCAGATGAATTGCTTGCAATGAAGATGCAGGAAGATGAACAGCAAATCAAAGTCAAAGCCAAGCCTGAGAAGAAGAAAGTGTCTAAATCTACACAGGCCAAGATAGCTGAAGATAGGCAGAAATACTCCAGTTATCTCAAAATCAAAGGGTATAGTGGTAGATCTCTAGGTCCTATGAAGTTATCTAACATGTTGGACCTTGTGAAAGAGGAGAAGCATAAGGAAGCTAAAAGAGAAGCTGCACTTGCCAAACTTCAAAAAAAGAAGAGGCAAGATGAAAAGAAAGTATTAAAAGCTGTCATTGCTACTGGCAGAAAGATTATACTTGAGCAAGAGCCAGTTACTACTGCTCCTGCTGTGGATGAAGCGGTTGAGAAGCACAAACGAAAGAAGCTAGCATCAAAGAGAGTACACGGGCTGGCTAAGAAACAGAGAGTAGAAACATCTACTGCTCCAAGTGCAACTCAAGATAGTCCAAATCCTGCTGGAGAAGAACAAGCCCTTGTCAATCCAGAAGCAGATTATTCTTCATATATCAACAATGAAGAAGGACTAAGGTTTACTCCATTGGCAGTAAAACCTCCAGTGATCATAGATTGGAAGTTCCTTGGTGGGCAGATGGGTACTGCATATGAAGTTACAAGACAAGATAGATCAAAGAAAGAACTTCATGCCTTTCACCAAGCAATTAGAGACTTTGACAGAGATGATTTGGAAAGAATGTACAAAATTGGTAAATCAAATTTTCTCATTCAAGAGGTCAATGCTCAGGTACGGATCTTGCCATGGACACATTATGCGGATTGTTCGAGCCAGAATACAAGAAGAAGAGTTCGGTATTCAAGAAAGGAGGTCCAAGTAATCCACTAGTCAAATGGTTCATTTATGATCGAAGTGTTGTTTATTCACTTGTAAGAAGACATGGAGCCATGGAATTTTTCTTGGTGGATATAAAATATCCACATACCTTGAAGACATTGGATGAAATGATTGAAGTAAAGCTTAATGGACTCCACGATTCAAGAATTGCTCATGAACTGATTTGGAGGATTCTGGTTCAACGCATAGAGGAGAAGTCAAAAGGAGACTCTAGTTAACAAAACAAAAATTTGTAATAACTTTAAATAGTTAAACATGTTTTGTGAATGAAAACAGTTAGTACTGTTGGAGCATAAAACTTGTACTTTTGATTAGTCATAAAAGTTAAAGGTTAGGGGGGAGATTGTTGGGTTATAACTTAGACAAAACAGTTTAACCTATAAACAATACGCTTAACAACAAGAATAGTAACTTAAACGATTAATGCGGAAGACATTAAGAGTTACTACGGAAGAACAAGTTAGTGCAGCTGTCCAATCAAGTTACTACTGCTGTCAGAGTTGCTACGGAAGATAACAAGTTGATGCGGTCATAACAAGTTGATACGGAAGACCAACTCATCTTACCATGCAAGATAGTCTAAGTTATAGAGTTATAATTAGATTATATTTATGTTTCCTTTTGTAATTAGATATAGTTTCCTTATTCTAGATAATGATCATTCTAGATAAGGATAGAAGATGTTTCCTAGTTTATCTAGGTCGGCCTCAAGGTCTATAAATAGATAGATCCTTGTATTGATAAAAACACGTTGTATTGAGATAATTCATTAATACAATTGAGGCTTATAATTCGACTATATTTTGTTTTTTCTTATTGTTATTCATACAACATTATATTGTTCGATAACTCGTTAATATTGAAGTGTTCATCCGCTGATGTACTTCTTCAATAGATCACGATCTTAACGAAGGCGAACTGATTAGTTTACATTGGCTAATCCGATCCTGACAGATATTATAACTGGAACACCTCATGTTTCCGCTCTAAGCGGGGTGTGACAGATACCCTACGTATTTTCCTTATGTGATCCATCGATGTCCTAAATATATAACTTATCTAGTCCATCGATATCTTACATGTTCCGCTTATCTGGTCCATTAATGTCCTGGGTATACCACCTATCTGGTCCTTCAATGTCCTAAGTGTACCACTTATCTGGTCCATCGATGTCCTAAGTACACAACTTATCTGGTCCATCGACGTCCTAAGTGTACCACTTATCTGGTCCATTGACGTCCTAAGTATATTACTCATCTCGTACATAAATGTCCTAAGTATACCACTTACCTTTTGGCTAGCACTTTTCACCTAGTTGGTCAAAATAGGTTTAACTGTAAATTCTACTGGCATTTACACTAGGTTTAACTTTTCACCTCATCTGGTACATAAATGTCCTAAGTTACACAACCCGAAATCAAAGCCGCTTATGCAAAACTAAGGCATACTCCTTATAATGCATAAGTAACAACAACAATTATTATATAATCATATATAATTAACATAAAACACATTTACAGTACGGATACATGTAGATCACTACCATCTTCCATCCATATATACGGGTAGCTACAACCACACGTAATCATCATGTATGGGCAACCACATGTTACCCACACCACACCATCCGTTATTCTGTTATGGTTCACCTTTATTTCATCAAAACATCATTTTACATAAACAACGTCATTCATCAACAACGTTACTTTTAAAAACATCTTTACACATTTTAAACATCTTTTTAAAGCGTTATTTTTTCTATATGCTTTGTTTTAAAAAACGATATTGTACTCACCTTGAAAATCTTCAGCAACGGCTAACCAAAAAACCAATGCTATGACCAACCTAATAATATGCTCCTCGTTAATAACATCGTAACAAATTTAGACGCTTACAATTAATACACTTAACGAAACAAAACTGCTAAAATCGGATATCCACCCGCTAGTTGGCCAACTCTCCCAATCGCCGTTTGGACCATCTGGTTCGTCACCTTCGTCTAGCTCAAGACTTCCATGGTTACAGTTTATACACATTCAACTAAACTTAATAAAAACTATCCCAAACGATTACAAATCACTTATAATTAACGTATATACGTAAATCATAAGATATTTCAAACCGGGTTTCGATTCGACCCGAAACCGAACTTCACGAAACGAACATAATACCAAACTGATCCTCTCATCTACAAGAGTTCAACGGTGCGTTCCGTTTATTTCTTCTTTTCTTTCGGACAAACAATCACACGCACACACGACCAATTCCTTTCCCTTCTCTTAAGAAATCTTAATATATAAGATTTTATTAAAAAATTACAATTTAAACCTCTAATTATGCCATAATGACATATTTAGTCCAAAATACAAAATCCTTTACAAAAATGGTCCTTTGACCAAAACTTATTACAATTCTAATCCTTTTACGATTTTCGGGTCGTTAGAAAAAGGAAGAAGTCAAACGAGTATCAGTTTTCCTATATTTACTGAGCTAAATAACCAACAAAATTTCAGTAACAACAACTAAATATGCAAGATAAAACAATGGAAATAGTATTGGTTTGATCTATTTTTTTCAATTTATGTTTTTTATACATACAAAACTAACTTAATATTAAACTAATGACCAAAGGAAAGTATTAAAATATTAATCCTGGACTCACCAACCAAACACTAAATGTGTATTTTTTTATTTGGTATAGTATTTAATTGCTATGACTTTATTATTTGCAATGGTGATGTTTGCCTTTTTGTATTTCCAATTTCTATTTTCTTTCCATTCAATTTGGGTATTAGCATTACTTTGTATTTAGTTAGATATCCTATTTTGCATTCTATGACCTTTATTATTTTGTTTGATTTTGTTTTAAGAAAAAAATATCTGGATGGGTGTGAGCTTTTAGGAATGCGTTTTCCATTAGAAGAAAATTATTTATAGAATTATTGAATTCTGCGAAATATACACAAGAAGAACGCATCGTAACCGTTTAGTTGGTCGGAGTTTGTCTGTTGGAGCAAACAAGAATGATGGTGAAGATTCCGAAATATCCAAGTCATAGTTTTGTTTAGTGTAGTTTGAATTCGGGTGAACTGTATTCATCACCCGAATTGTTTAATAACGTGTAAACTTAGGAAGGATTAAGTTCGGGTGAACTAACCCGAACTAAATCTAACTGAGTAGTAATTTTATGTTTCACCCGAAATGTTTTTTAATAAACATAAGGGTGGCATTAATGTAATAGTTAGTTAGATTAGGCCTATAAATAAAGGATGAGAACATGCATAATACACAAGTTTGAGATAGAAAATATCTATAACTGAATGTCCCGCCATCTAAGGCTTTCAATAAACTCTTTCGTTCTTCATTGATTTCGTGTTCTAAATCTATCCAATCATAGTTCAATTGCTAATAATTCCGCAATTGGTAATTGTATTCATTCACTCATTTTGAGCTGTGTAGATTTCAAGACCTGACAAATGGTTTCAGAGTTGGTTATCAGTTTAATTTGATTCAGCTTTAGCTATAGTCGGAGTGTTTGGATTAGCTTGAAGATTTAGAATATCTAAGATCAACGTTCGGTTACAATTCCTGAAATTTGAATTTTGGTGGTAAAGGTTAGTTTTGAGTAATTGTATTACATCAATCGATTTAAGTGTTTTGTGTATTATGGAATAGTGTTTAGAGGAAATTGTGAAGGTTTCAGTGATTTTAAGAGAATTAGATTCAATTGTTCATCCGTATTAAGTTTTTAATCATCCGAAATAAAATAAATTGCTCATATCATCATGTCTGTTATTCCAACAAACGTTCATGCTGTCAATTACGATAATGAGACAGGATTTGGTGGTAAACCTCCTAACTTCCTACCCGGTCAGGATTTCATGATGTGGAAACTGAGGTTCAAGGCATTTGTATACTACAATGATAGACAAATCTGGACATCTATTGTCAATGGACCTCATAGGCCAATGATACAGGAGACATGAGGTACATGAATGATTGATGTTTATCTTGAGAGATATACTGAGGCTGATAACAAGCTCATTGACCGAGATTTCAGGGGCATTAGGAGCAGTCATTTTGGCTTTACCAACAAAGATTTATAACAATTTCAAAGAATGTGTATCAGCGAAGGAGCTAATGGATGCCATGGAACTAAGGTATGAGGGAAGCCTAGAGCTTCAGGAGAGTAAGAGGGACATGCTTAAGAAGTTGTATGAGGCATTTGAGCACATTAGAGGTGAAAGTCTGTCTGGGCAGATTAGTAGGAACACTCTATTGGTAAGTCACTTGAAGAGTTATGGGGTAGTGATGAAGGATAGTGACATAGTTAAGAAGTTGTTGGGGTCTGTTCCACTGAAATGGGCAGTTCAGGTGATGATAATCTAGAGGACAGCCAATCTAAATGCTATGACTCTAGTTGAGATTATTGGAATTCTTCAATCCTATGAAGTGGATATGCAACTGGATGAGAAGAAACAGTCACAAAATTTATTTGGGTGTGCATTGAAAGTTTCAGCTCCAATGAACCCACCTCGCTACTCTATTCAAGCACAGTCTCAACCTCAATCTTATGCAACCTATCACTTAGGGGTCACCATGCTGCAAACTGTTATACACCAAATCAAATGTCAACTGGTTACAGTTCAAATGCTTACAATGGTTATCCTGGTCAAAAAAATGAAGCCAACATTCATCATACACCAGCTTCTAATTCAAGAACTTCTGGAATGGGTGATAGAGAGACTCTCTACTAGGATTTTGTAGCAAGCTATGAAGCTTTTGTGGATGGAAGTCTTAATCAAGCAGAATTGGCAAGAGAAGATCTGAAACAACTTCATCGTGATGACTTAGAAGAGATAGATCTTAAGTGGCAGATGGCTATGGTCAGTGTAAGGGTAAACAGATTCTTTAAGAGGACTGGGAGGAATAACTTCAGGAAGGAAAGTGGTGAGAAGATGGGCTTTGATAAATCAAAGGTGGAGTGTTATAAATGTGAATACTATGGGCACTTTGCAAGGGAATGCAAGGCCCCAAGAAGGATGAACAACAACAATAGCTATCAAAGAAACAATCAACAAGCTGAGCAGAAGAAGATCACTAGATCTGAGATGAAGAACGGGAAAGAATATGCAAGTTAAAGTGGGAAGGATTTAATCACCTTTGGTGATTGGGATGAAGTTGCTGAGGAGGATTACAAGAACAAGTATGTGTCTGCTTTAATGAGTAAAATTTCTTCTGTCACCACAGATGAGGTACTTTCCAACACTTGCACTCGAGCTTATTTAAACACTGTTAAATATACAAGAGAACATAACCTCAGTTTAATTAAAGAGATTGATGTAATAAAGTTTCATCAAAGAGAATTTTTAAACAAAGAAAATGTTTATAAAGAAAGAATAGACTCTTTTATGAATGATGTTGATGCATATAAAGGAAAAATGGGAAGGTTGGAAAATCAGCATGAAAACTTGTTTGAACTATTTCAAAAGGTGTCAAATGGATTTAGAGAGTCAAAAATTCATGTTGAGAAATTCAACCTGTCATCAAGACTTTGAATGGAATCATTGAGCATCAAATAGTGCATAAAACAAAGGTAGGTATTGGATTCAATGTAGTACCTCCTCCATTCAATGACAACTACTAAGTTAAGTCTGAATTTACATCATTCAAGAGTGTTTTTCTTGTTGAAAATTGCTTTGATGACTCATCTTCTTTAAATGTTCAAATAGAATTAACTGAACCTTGTTCATCTGTGAATAATGTGAATAATCTGCCTCCTGATTCTAGTCTAAATACAGTTTTTAATTGTGTAGCAGGTAGAAATTTAGAAATTTTAAGAGTAAAGGAAGGTGTTTGTGAAGGAAGTGTGGATGTTTGTAATAAAATAGAACTAATAGAAATAGAGGATGAATTTGTGGCACTAGTTCATGATTGTAAAAATGAAATATGCTTTCTGTTTCATCACTTTAATGTTTCAAATGTTTATGAGGATGAACTTGTTTTGAATGATTTTGTGTTGAATACACTTGTTATTGATTGTGTGAATGATTGTATGCCTGTTTTTGTGAATGAATCTGTGATTAAATGTGAGAATGTTAAAAAAGAAAACGTCAAAATTAATAAATCAAAGAGAAAACAAAAATGTTTGACATGCAAAAAGAAACATAAAGTAGAAGAATGTTGGTTAAATTCTAAAAAGAAAAATGTTTCTGAATGTGTGTTAACTGCTGAGAAGTTGAAATTTGGAAGGATTGATTTTAAAAAGTACATAGATGAGAAAAATGCAAAATCAAAGGATGTGACTGTTCTGAAATTTGATAGAATTAATCCTACACTGTTAAATGATTTAAAGTTACCCAAGTTATAATATTCTATAACCGAATTAAAAAGTTTCAAATCTGGTGATGATATGTTTAATTCGGGTAAAATGAAATTAAAAATCAAATAAACATATTGTCAAAAACAGTTCTGGTAAACAAATTTTTAATTCGGATAAAATTTTGAAAAATTCGGATATGGATAAGTTACGGGTAATGAAAAATTAAATTCGGATTATTCAACTTGAATTTCTGAGAGAAAAATGCATGATTATTTCAAGTTTAACAAATTTAAAGTATTGCATTCCAAATTTACAAAAATTTGGGTTCCAAAATCACACTGATTCCGATCTATGCAGGGGCAGTCCACTAGTAGCTCAGAAGATAACACATGGGTAATTGATAGTGGTTTCTCAAGACACATGACAGGGACTATAAGATTGCTCCAAGACTTCATTGATTTTATGGGAGGAAATGCATCATTTGGTGGAGACATGGTAGGTTTAATCACAAGTCAAGGAAAGGTGATAAATGGACCTTTGACTCAGGAACAAGTCAACTTTGTTAAAGAATTCAACTATAACCTGCTTTCAGTGTCTCAGGTATGTGATAATGATTATACCTGTTGGAGATATCAAGTCAAATGGTGAAGCTTCCAAAATAACCAAGTCACAGTTTATAGTAGATCTGAATCAATTCGGACTCTCCGAATTGTTTAATAAAGTGTAAAGTTTAGGAAGGTTTCAATTCGGGGGAACTAATTCTTTATCGAATTAGTTCAAGTTCCTTTGAACTGAACCAACTAAACTATAAGTTTATGTCTACTCCGAAATGTTTTTTAATAAACATAAGGATGGCATTTATGTAATTGTTAGATAGCATAGGTCTATAAATAATGGCTAGCAATCATGTATTGCCCATGCTTTTGAACAGAATATTACATGTAACCGAATTTCCGTCCCAAATACAATTTTCATTTTACTTTTCCATTCATCGTTTATTACTATCTCTAAATCATTTGTTCAATCAATTATGTCTAATTTCGCTACACGTAATTGTGATCTTACACTTGTTGCTAGTTGTTGAGGATCTACGAGACCTGACAAGTGGTATCAGAGTTGGTTATCAATTCAATTTGATTCAGCTCAGCTAGAGTCGAAGTGTTTGAATCAACCGAGGATTTAGAAGATATAAGATCAACTCGTTTGTTTGAGGTTTAAATTTTTAAATTTTGTTGGTAAAATTTGATTAGTAAACACTTGCATTAGTTTAATCGAATTAAGTGTTTTCTAATTTGAGCTTTAGTGTTATTTGTAAGATTCGTTAAGTTTTAAGTGATGTATAGTATGTTCGAGGTTAACCAATTAGTCCGAATTAAGTACTAATCTCTCCGATTTAAAATCAATTGCAAGGCTTCATCATGTCTATCATTCCAACAAACATTCCTGCACTGAATTATGATAATGAAACCGGTTCCGGTGGTAGGCCTCCTAAGTTTTTAGGTCAGGACTTTATGATGTGGAAATTGAGATTCAAAGCTTTTGTATACTACAACGATAGACATATTTGGGCATCTATTGTCAATGACCGCATAGGCCAATGGTTCAGGAGACAGGAGGAACTGTTATGATTGATCTGGATCCTGAAAGGTATACTGAGACTGGATAACAAACTCATTGACCGAGACTTCAGAGCTTTAGGAGCTGTAATTCTGGCTTTACCTACAGAAATCTACAACAACTTCAAGGATTGCTCATCAACAAAGGAGCTAATGGATGCAATGGAACTAAGGTATGAAGGAATTATTGAGTTGAAGGAAAGTAAGAGAGACATGCTAAAGAAACTGTATGAGGCTTTTGAATATATCAGAGATGAAAGTCTGTCTGAGCAGATCTCGAGGTATTGAGTGTTGGTAAGTGATCTGAAGACTGCTGGAGTAATGATGAAGGACAGTGACATTGTGAGGAAGCTGCTAGGATCTCTTACACTTAAGTGGGCTGTACAAGTGATGATCATTAAGAGAACAGAAAATCTTAACACAATGACACTTGTTGAGCTAATTGGAGTTCTTCAATCATATGAAGTTGATATGCAGCTGGATGAAAAGAAGCAGTCCCAAAACTCTTTTGGATATGCACTGAAAGCATCAACTCAAGTCAACTCACCACTTTACTCCAGTCAAGCATTGCCTCAACCTCAACCATATGTTAGCCATTACTTTGGGGACTGTCATTCCACAAGTTGTTGTTCTCAAACTCCAGCGTACAATGGTCAAACTACATCATCAAAAATACTAGGTTCATCAGCTATGGGTGATAGAGAGACTCTCTACAAAGCATTTGTTGCAAGTTAAGAAGCTTTTGTAGCAGGAAGTCTTAATCAAGCTGAATTAGAAAGAGAAGATCTAGAACAGCTTAATCCAGATGACTTAGAGGAAATAGATCTTAAGTGGTAGATGGTAATGGTGAGTGTTAGAGCAAACCGTTTCTTCAAAAAGACTGGAAGGAATAATTTTAGAAAGGAAAATGGTGATAAGATGGGTTTTGATAAGTCTAAAATGAAGTGTTACAACTGTCAAGAAAATGGTTACTTTGCAAAGGAATGCAGAGCACCAAGGGGAAGCAGTAAAAGAAATGGATATCAAAGGACCTATCAACAAAATGATCAAAAGGAAATCACTTGATCAGAAATGAAGAATGACAGAGAAGGATGAAGCTCTAGTGGAACAACATTGATCACATTTGGAGAATGGGATGAGGTTGCTTAAAAGGATTTCAAAAACCGGAGTGTTTCTGCCTTGATGAGTAAAATCTCTTCCTCTGTCAACATTGATGAGGTACTTTCAAATACTAGCACTCCATCTTGTTTACACATTGTTAAATATATAAGAGAGCATAATTTGAGTTTAATTAAAGAGATTGATTTGATCAAGTTTCATCAAACAGAGTTTTTAAAGAAAGAAAAAGGTTATAAAGAAAAAATAGACTTATTGACAAGTGATGTAGATGCATACAAAGGAAAACTGGGAAGGTTGGAAACTAAACATGAAAACTTGTTTGAAAGATTTCAAAAGGTTTCAAATGAATTTAAAGAATAAAAATTCATGTTGAGAAATTCAACCTTTCATCAAAAACTTTGAGTGGAATCATTGAGCATCAAATGGTGCATAAGGCAAAGGCAGGTATTGGATTCAATTCAGTACCTCCTCCTTTCAATGAAAACTACTCAAGTAAGCCTGTATTTACATCATTCAAAAGTAGTCTGCTTGTTGAAAATTGCTTTGATGAATCATCTGCTCTACATGATAATTTAGAATCACTTGAAAATTGTTCTTCTATGCATAACATGAATTCTCTGTCTAATAATACTAGTCTAAATAGAACTTATAATTGTGTAGCAGGCAGAAATTTAAAAGGTCAAGATGTTATCGAGGGTATCTGTGAAGAAAGAGTCAAAGATTGTAATAACTTAGACTTAGTTGAAATTAAAGAGGAATTTTTTGAACATATTCACAATTGTCAAAATGAAAGATGTGTTATTTTTCATAATTTGAACATGAATGTTGGAAGTGTAGAAGAAATTGTCTTGGATGATGTTTTGTTAAATAATTCTGAAACTATTTCTGCATGTGTGCATGTTAATCTCTCTGAATCTGTTAATAAATTTGTGCTTATAAGTGAAAATGTTGAACATCAAAAGACTAAACTGAATAAAACAAAAAGGAAACCAAGATGTTTAACCTGCAAAAGGAAACATAAAGTAGAAGAATGTTAGCTAAAGTCTAAAAAGGAAATTGTCTCTAATGGTAAGTTAACTTCTGTGAATTTGAATTTGGAAAAATTGACTTCAAGAAATACATGGATGAGAAAACAACAAATTCAAAGAGTGTAAATGAGTTGAAGTTTGGTAAAATAAATCCAATATTGCTAATTGATTTGAAATCATCCAAATTAAAATATTTCATGTCCAAATTAAAAGAGTTAAATTCAGATGATAATGTGTTGAATTCGAATAAAATGAGAGTTAATTCGGAAAAACACATTGAACAATAAGAATTCGGATGTAGATAGCATTAGTTCGGATAATTCCAAAAAATATGATTTAGAATTTTCCATGTTTGATTCTAAAAGAAAAGTGCATGATTATTTCAAATTTAACAAATTCAAAGGATTGTCTTTAAAGTTGAGAAAAGTTTGGATTCCAAAATCTCACTAAGTTCTAACTTTTGCAGAGGAAGTTCACAAATCCTTTAGAATCCAACACTTGGGTAGTTGATAGTGGGTGCTCAAGACACATGACAGGAAATATCAAATTATTACATGATTTCAGTGCTTTAGGAGGTGGAGATGTTTCTTTTTGTGGTGATATTGGTGGTTTGATAACTGGAAAAGGAAATGTGACAAATGGACCCTTGACTCTGGGACAGGTGAATATGTTAAAGAATTAAACTATAAACTGCTTTCAGTGTCTCAGGTATGCGACAATAATTTTTATGCTCTTTTCTCAAAAGATTCCTTTTATATTCTTAAAGATGAATTTCTCATTCCTAAGGTCATGATTGTTACTCAAACACCAAGATGTGGAGACTTGTATATTTTAGATATGAACACTGCTCAGTCAGATGAATCATCAAGTTGTTTCATATTATAAACTACTAAAAAAGAGTCTGATTTATGGCATAGAAGACTTTGTCATGTCAATCTTAAGTGCATGAATAAACTGGTTTTAGAAAATCTAGTTTCTGGATTGCCTAAAAAGAGTTTTCATTTAAATGATCATTGTAATTCATGCCTTATAGGAAAAAAACATAAATCAAGTTTCAAACTAAAGACTCAAACTTCAGTAGATACAGTCCTTCACCTTCTACACATGGATCTGTTTGGTCCAGTCAGTGTGAAAAGTCTTGGCATGAAATCTTTTTGTTTAGTTATCACATATGACTATTCAAGATTTTCATGGGTCTTTTTCTTAGCTCATAAAAGTGAAATAGCTGAGCTAATAAAAGACTTTGTCACTTAAATTAAAAACTTTTGTGATAAGAAAGTTAAGATTATTAGATGTGACAATGGCACATAATTTAAGAATATCACTCTGAATGACTTTTGCACCCTTAAAGGAATTTTTAGACAATATAGCTCCCCAAGAACTCCACAACAAAATGGAGTTGCAGACAGGAAAAACAGAACTTTAATTAAGGAAGCTAGAGCCATGTTAAGAGAATCTTCATTACCTGTCACATTTTGGGCTTAGGCAATAAACACTATGTGCTTTGTAAATAACAGAATTCACATAGTTAAACGATTAGGAAAAACATCTTATGAACTGTTTTCTGGTAGAAACCATTTGTAGGATTTTTCAAAGCGTTTGGCTGTCAATGTTCCATTTTAAACACCAGAGACCAACTAGGAAAATTTGATTCCAAAACAGATGATGGTTACTTCCTTGGATATTCTAGTGTTTCTAAAGCTTATAGAATCTTTAATAGAAGATCTAGAATCATAGAAGAATCAATCAATGTGATATTCAATGAATATACACAAAATGTTAGGAATTCAGGTGTTGAATGACTGTTTGATTTAGACACATTTAAGAATTCATTTAATAATGTTTGCCAAGATGTTACAAAACAAGTGCAAATATCAACAGAGAATGCAGCAAATGCTGAAGAAAAAGATGACTTTGTTATAGGAAGACCAGCAAATGCAAGTGCAAGCTCATCTAATTTGAATCAAGATCACAACAATGCTATAGATGATATTGTTACTGAAGATATTGTTGAGAGTCAAACTGATGCAGATATTTCTCAAGAAGAAGACATTCCAGTGAACTCTGAAGATCAAGGCAATATTGTTCAAGATCAAGAACAGTGGGATGAAGAAAATCATGATGATATGGGTACACAACATTCAACTGAAGAGATTTCAGTTGATCAAGTTAATGAAGAACTCAATTCTAGTAATCCACAAGTCAATTCAGAACTTCAAGAAAATTTGGATGAATTACAAGAAAATTCAAGTGCTCAAAGAGAATTGGAAGAAAATTCGAAGAACATTCAGAACAATTCGGAAGAAGGAAATGTACTTATTTGTGATATAGCACACCTAAATGATGATGAACAAATGCAAAATCTACCTACTGAACCAAGCCATGAACAACCCAGTGAAGCAAATTTTGAACCTTCACTTTTGGATAATTTTGTCCCTAATCAAACAAACCTTCCTACGAATATTACTGAGGAAAGTAACTCATTTTTAAAAGTTCACAAGACTCATCCTCTAAGTAATATTATAGGAAATTTGCATGATGGGGTCAAAACTAGAAGTAACTCTGGTTTAATGAATCTCTGCTTATTCTCTTGCTTTCTGTCTCAGTTAGAACCTAAGAATGTTGATATTGCATTAACCATAAATAGTTGGTTAGAAGCCATGCAAGAGGAACTGTTTCAATTTAAGGTTCAGGAAGTAGGTACATTGGTAGAAAGACCTGTAGGAGCAAATGTGCTTGGTGTTAAATGGATATTTAAGGTTAAGAAAGATGATAGGGGAATAATAGTGAGGAATAAGGCAAGACTAGTTGTAAAAGGATATACTCAGGAAGAGGGTATTGATTATGATGATGTTTTTGCTCCAGTTGCTAGGATAGAGGCTATAAGACTATTTCTGCATTTGCTGCTCTTAAGAACTTCAAGGTATATCAAATGGATGTAAAATCTGCATTTTTGTATGGAGTTCTTGAAGAAACATTTTATGCTAGTCAGCCTCGTGGGTTTCTGGATCCTCAATTCCCTGAATATGTAGTCAAACTGGACAAAGCTTTGTATGTATTACATCAAGCTCCTAGAGCATGGTATGAGACATTTTCCAAGTACTTGATTGAAAATGGTTATTTAAGAGGAACCATAGATAAAACCTTATTCATCAAATCAGTAGACCAAGAATCCATTTTTGTTCAAATCTATGTTGATGACGTCATTTTTGGATCAACTTGTGAAGAGCTATGTAAGGACTTTGAGTCTGTGATGAAATCTAAATTCAAAATGAGCTGAATGGGTGAAATGTCTTTTTTCTTACGACTTCAAGTTCAACAATTAGAATATGGCATTTTTATTAATCAGGGAAAGTATGTCAAGGATATATTAACCAAATTTGGGTATTTTGATTGTAAATCTGCTTCCACTCCTGTTGACACTAGGGCTAAGTTACATCCAGATTCAGATGGAGAAAGTGTTGACCAACATTTATATAGGTCTATGATATGTTCTTTAATGCATCTTACTGCTAGTAGACCTGATATTATGTTTGGAGTGTGTCTTTGTGCTAGGTTTCAAGTTGCCCCTAAGATATCTCACTTAGTTGTTGTCAAGAGAATCTTTAGATATCTTAAGGGACAACCTTCATTAGGCCTTTGCTATCCTAAGAATTCTACTTTTGACTTCTATGCCTATACTGATAGTGACTATGGTGGCTTCAGCTTAAATAGAAAATCTACCGCAGGAGGTTGCATGTTCTTAGGAAATAGGCTAGTAACATGGCAATGAAAAAAACAAACTTCTGTTTCTCAGTCTTCTGCTGAAGCTGAATATATTGCTGCTAGTTCTTGCACCTCTCAAGTGTTATGGATTCAAAATCAGATGCTAGACTATGGCCTTAATATCAGGAACACTCCTATACACATAGAAAACACAGCTGCCATGGTTATTACTAAGAACCCAGTCCAACATTTTAAAACTAAGCATATTGAGATTAGACATCATTTTATTAGAGACTGTTTTGAAAAACCTTTGATTCACTTAGTAAAGATTCATATAGACCTCCAACTAGCAGACCTTTCCACAAAGGCATTTGATGTAACAAGATTCAATTTTCTTGTTCAAGCTATTGGTCTTATAAATCTTGATTGAGTGTTTCTCAAAAATATTTGTGTACATATCTTTTTGAATTTTACTTTCTTTTATTTCAAAATACAAAAAGAGGGGGAGAAAATGGGTAAATAAAAAATAAAAAAAATAAAAATAAGATGATATATTTGATCTCTTTTAGTCTTTTTTTGTTTATTACGATAGTATTTTTAAAATTCGGAGTATTCTTTTACAATTCGGATTATTTTTTTTCTTTCTTTTCTTTTTGGTTCATTTTCAGAAAAATTACAAAAATATGTCAGTCGAATTTGTATAGATAAAATCCAAAAATAAGTTCTTTCAGAGTTGTACAGTTTAATCTCAAAAAAATTTCATTTCTATTCTATTTGCAAGGTTATGAATTTGTTGTCGGAAAATTGAAAAATCAATAACATTATACAACTTGAAAATGTTTCACAAAAACATAATTCTCTTTGAAAAGAATCTTAAACATAAATTCCAAAGTTATTTAACATAGTTCAATATTTAAAGAATTTCATGAAACCAAATGTTTTTACAAATGCACATTTTTCCTGAATTTTGAAAACCTTAACAACCCGTGGGTTATTCATTGCATAAGATCACTAAGTTTAATAACTTTCAAATGGGAATTCAGTGATTGTCAAGAAGAAAAGAAAAGTATTGTTATATTTTCATCAAATATGAGCATATAAATCTATTTATTCAAAAAACTATGGCTTGTTTAAAAGTGACTTTTTACTGATTTATTGACTTTGAGATCCTTGATGCTAACTTGATAAACTTAAGAGACAGGTGAATAAGTCCAATTTTTTTAACAAACTAGTCTTTTGTCCTCTAAGATCCTTAATGCTTACTTGATAAATGGCAAAGACAGAGGAAAGAGTTGAACAATTGTACTAAGTCTAAGTTAAACACATAAATCATGCATTTAATCAAAAATACCTTGAGAGAAGAAGCAGTTTATAAGGTTGAGAAATCATACTCTGGGACTCTCAATAAAGGTTGAAGATTAGTCATGAGTTCAGTCACAATTCTTTGAGTAAAATATGTCACAAAACTATTGTGTTTTCAAGTAAATATGATATAAATACCATATTTTAGTAAAATATCAGTTTAATTTATTTCTTCTTGTCAAGAATTGAAAAGTTTGATTGTGTATTAGGTCCTTTTTAAACCTTTAAAACTTGCAGTAAATGAATCTTTGACACAGGATGAACTCTAATAGAAATACAAGTTTCAGCATTTTATAAAACAATTCTTTTGTTTTGAAAATTTGCTCTTATGAACGGATTTATGAAATTATAGAATATAAGATTCTGATTTTGATATTGAAAATTTTGTTTTAGAAACTACTTCTTGACTGACTGTTAATTTAAAGTAAATTTGAATTTGATTTTAATAAGAATAAGAAAGTTATTGACTTTATTTTTCAAATTGGAGTAAACATATCAATTCGGAGTTTATTTTTAACTCATGGTCTTTGACTTCGTTGACTGTTGGTTAAAATTTGGAGTTTTAATTTCAATTCGGAGTCTTTTCGGTCGGAAGTTTTATTTTAGGATCGGGGAACTTTTGGTGGGAAATTAAATATATTAATTTTCTAATTCATTATTTAATTAGTTTAAATTTTAAATATATTTTTAATCAATAGCAGTTCTCTAAACTGATTCTAAATCTCTAATCCCAATATAGTTTAAAATTAATTTATTCCTCTGAGAAATTAAGCTTTAGCACTGCCGTTTCATTCTCCTAGAGCCATTTTTCTAGAATTGCTTACTCTCTTTGCTTTTTCTCTGGAGGTAGCTGGAAATGTAATTCAAGAAGAACAACAAGAGGTTCCTTTTCAACCTGAACAAGCTCATACCATCTGTGCAGCAAGAACCCAGACATATACATCATGTATATCAAAGAGCCAAGAGCCAAGAGCCAAGAGCCAAGGTAGGAACTTAAAGAAAATTGCATAGCTCAAAAAGCAAACAAAGGAACTGGAGTTGCTGGTCAAGAGACAGACTTCCTTGATTAATCAATTAAAGTGGAAAGAGGCTGTGAGTAGGGTGATTATGGAAATATTGAGGGATAATTTAGGAATATCGAACCCTGTGGATGATGCATTCAAAATAGGGGGAGATATAGATTTGGATGCTGAAAATGTGGAAAAGATGGATGTTGATGGTTTGGATGTTGAAAATATTAGACTAGAGGCTGATGGTACATATTTGAATAAATAAAGAGAGGTTACAGTAAGGGAGAGTAAAAGTACAAGTGTAAGCATTGACCTCCCAATTGTAGGAAAGATTTTCAAAAGTGTAGAGAAGGAAGTAACCAGCAGAAAGGGAAAGGAAAAGGTTATGGAAGGAATATCAAAGTATGGGGAAAAAGAGGATAGTATTAGTGAAAATAAAGAGAGTTCGGAGGATAGAAGCAAAGGGTTGGAGTACGTGGAGATAAGTTCAGATGAAGAAAATGCAGTGGATCAAGAGGAGGAGGTGGTAGAAGTTGAAATTAAAGCTGAAAGAAAAAGAAAGACTGAAGCTGGAAAGGTGGAAAATACTAGTATGATCAGATGTGGAAAAAGAGTAAAAAGTCTAGCTGTAAAATCATCATCAATGGTACGTTCAAAAGTTTTGAAGCTTGAGAAGAAGTTGTTGGACTTAAAAAGAGTCTTCCAAAAAAAACTATACAAGAACCACCTGAAGAGTTACTTAGTCTCTGCTGGAAACATGAATACAAAATCTGTTGGTCAAATGAAAATTGAAACTCTTAAACGACATTGGATAGATATTAAATCAAAATTGATGATTAGAGATCATAAAGAGAAAAGAGAAATGACGGTTCAGGAAATCTTAAAGAGTAAACCAAGTGAAACTGTTTCTGAAGAACCAAGGGCTAAAGAATCATCTTCTAATAAAACTGATCAATCTCTACAAGCTGATAGAGTGAATTTGAAGTCTTTGATTGGAAAAAAAGACAAGATGTTCACTTTAGATCAAAAGTGAAAGAAGAGAAGATTGTTCAACATATGGAGAATGAGCCATGGTTCTCTGAATCTTCTCTAAGAAAAGAATTTGTTCAATCTCAACCATCTCAACCAAAAGCCTCTTCCAAACCTTCAGAATTCCATTCACCCTCTTTGTCTGAAGAGTATTATACTTATGATCCTGCAACAACAGCAGCAATAGAAGAAACAATTCCCAGTGGATGGAGGAGACTGCTGATGATGGGGGATATCTTCATAATTTTGGTTTCCCTGTTGATATTGATTCTCATAGTCAAGAAAAAGGCAGCAACTCTGAATCAAGGATCAAAGAGATATATAAAGAAAATCAAAGGCTGAAAGAGAAGAGTTAATGAAAATAAAGAAGGGTGTTCTTCCACCAATTGTAGGATGGAAATTTAACCAGGATACTGGAGCTATTGTGATCAAAAGAAAGGGTGTTAGTGGTATAATGATCAGATCCTACAGAACAGTTGATCAGTTAAGAGAAATTACAGTGGAGGATGTTGAGCAACTGAGCTAATTAAAAATGATCAATTATGGTGACTATCCTCATGGATATGAAATTGAGAACTTCATCAAAGACATTGCACAAACTGGGTTTTCAAACTTTGGCAAGAAGTTCAATGCTAAGAGGAAAAAGTTTACTATGCATATAGCACCATTGAAGAAGATAAAGATGATCAATCAAAGAGATAAGATTCTGAGATGATGGGCAGACTACTCCACAAAGGAATGGGTTCTTAACAGAGAAGATGGAGAAGAACAAAGACTGTATGAGATGGAAGACATAAGGGAGCTCACAAATGAAGACATCATTACATTGACTAAACTACCGTTAGAAGGCATGAAACATGATGACACAGAAGGTAGGATGGCTTTGGAATGTGTATTTATAGAGCTGAACAAGATAAGGAATGGAAGCAGAGATGGAAAATAATCAGTGATGAACGTGAGGATGGGATGAGAGCTAAATGAGAAAGACTAGGATTTTGGAAGCATCATCCAAGGGGGAGATTGTTGGAGATATCAATTCAAATGGTGAAGCTTCAAAAATAACCAAGTCATAGTTTAGAGTAGATATGTATCAATTCGGACTCTCCGAATTGTTTAATAAAGTGTAAAGTTTAGGAAGGTTTCAATTCGGGGGAACTAATTCTTTATCGAATTAGTTCAAGTTCCTTTGAACTGAACCAACTAAACTATAAGTTTATGTCTACTCCGAAATGTTTTTTCATAAACATAAGGATGGCATTTATGTAATTGTTAGATAGCATAGGTCTATAAATAGTGGCTAGCAATCATGTATTATGCATGCTTTTGAACAAAATATTACATGTAACTGAATATCCCGCCCAAATACAATTTTCATTTTACTTTTCCATTCATCGTTGATTACTATCTCTAAATCATTTGTTCAATCAATTATGTCTAGGTCTGCTAGACGTAATTGAGATCTTACACTTGTTGATAGCTGTTGAGGATCTACGAGACCTGACAATACCACTGCTTTCACAAAAGAGTTTTTCTACATTCTTAAAAAGGAATATGTCATCCCAGATGATATGATTGTTTTGAAAACACCAAGATGTAAAGACATGTATATTTTAGATATGAATACTGTTCAATCAACTGAATCTTCAAACTGTTTCATATCTAAAACTACTGAAAAAGAGTCTGATTTATGGCATAGAAGGTTGTGTCATGTCAACCTTAATAGCATGAATAAACTGGTCACAAATAATCTAGTTTCTGGATTACCTAAAAAGAATTTTCAATTACTTTACCATTGTATTTCATGTCTTAAATGAAAATAGCATAAATCTAGTTTTAAACTAAAGACTCAAAACTCAGTAGATATTTTCCTTCACCTTCTACACATGGATCTATTTGGTCCAGTCAGTGTGAAGAGTCTTGGCATGAAATCTTATTGGTTAGTTATCACTTATGTCTATTCAAGATTTTCATGGGTCTTTTTCATGAGCCATAAAAGTGAAACATCAAAGCTCATTAAAGATTTTGTTATTCAAGTTGAAAAGTTTTGTGATAAAAAGGTTAAGATTATAAGATGTGATAATTGCATAGAATTTAAGAATGTCACCATGAATGATTTTTGTGCACTTAACGGTATTTCGAGACAATATAGCTCCCCTAGAACTCCTCAGCAAAATGTTGTTGCTGGGAGGAAAAAGGACTTTAATTGAGGGAGCTAGGGCCATGCTAAGTGCATCTTCATTACCTGTCACATTCTTGGTTGAAGCAATAAATACCATGTGTTATGTGAACAATACGATTCACATAGTTAAGAGCTTAGGAAAAACTTCCTATGAGTTATTTTCTGGGAGAAATCCTTTTATAGGATTCTTCAAAGCTTTTAGCTGTCAATGTTCTATATTAAACACAAAATACCACTTAGGAAAATTTGATCCTAAAACTGATGATGGTTACTTCCTTGGATATTCTAGTGTTTCTAAAGCTTATAGGATTTATAATAGACGAAGTAGAACCATACAAGAATCTATCAATGTAATATTCAATGAATATACACAAAATGTTAGGAATTCAGGTGTTGAATGGTTGTTTGATTTAGATACATTTGTGAATTCTTTTAATGGTGTTTCTCCAATTGTTTTAGATAAGGTACATGTATCAACAGAGAATGTAGCAAATGCTGAAGACATTAATGATTTTGAACTAGGCAGACCCGCAAATGCAAGTGCAAGCCCTTCTACATTAAATCAAGATCACACCAGTTCATTAGAGGATACAACAATTGTAAGTGAAGATCTTGCAGAGAGTCAAACTGATGCAGACTATCTTCAAGAAGAAGACATTCCAGTAACTCTGAAGATCAAGACAATGTTGTACAACTTCAATAATTGCAATGTGATGTGAATCATAATGATTCGGGTGCATTACATTCTACTGAAGATATCTCTAATGCACATGATGTTCATGATATTAATTCTGGTGATACACAAGTTAATTCGGGTGTTCACGAGCAAGTTGAAGAAAATTCGGGTGGATCACAAGATAATTCTGGTGCACAAATGGAGATAGAATAAAACTCGGGTGATGTTCAGAACAATTCGGGTGCAGAAACTGATCAAGAAAATAATTCTGGTGAAGCACAATTCAATTCTGATGCACAAATTCAGACTCTTCCTACTGAACCAAGCCATGAACAATCCAGTGAAGCAACTTTTGAATCTTTATTTTTTGATGATATTGTCCCTAATCAAACAAATATTTCTACTAATATTACTGAGGAAATTCATTCATTTTTAAAAGTTCACAAGACTCATCCTTTAAGTAATATTATAGGAAATTTGTATGATGGGGTCAAGACTAGAAATAGTTCTGGCTTAGCAAATATGTGCTTGTTTTCTTGCTTTCTGTCCCAGCTAGAACCTAAGAATGTAGACATTGCTTTGACCATTAATAGTTGGGTAGAAGCTCTGCAAGAGGAACTGTTACAATTTAAGGTTCAGGAGGTAGGTACTTTGGTAGAAACACCAGTAGGAGTGAATGTGCTTGGTGTAAAATGGATATATTTAAAGTTAAGAGAGATGAAAGGGGGATTATAGTGAGGAATAAGGAAAGACTTGTTGTAAATGGATATACTCGGGAAGAGGATATTGATTATGATGATGTCTTTGCTCCAGTTGCTAGGATATATGCAATAAGATTATTCTTAGCTTATGATGCCTTTAAGAACTTTAAGGTTTATCAGATGGATGTTAAATCAACCTTTCTACATGGAGTTCTTGAAGAGACTGTTTATGTTAGTCAGCCTCCTAGTTTTCTGGATCCTCAATTCCCTAATCATGTAGTCAAACTGGACAAGGCTTTGTATGGATTACATCATGCTCCTAGAACATGGTATGAAACATTGTCCAAGTATTTGATTGATAATGGATATTTAAGAGGGAAATAGATACGACTCTTTTTATTAAAACAGTTGGCTAGGAATCAATATTTGTTCATATCTATGTAGATGACATCATTTTTGGCTCAACTTGTGATGATTTATGTAAGGAATTTGAGTCAGTTATGAAATCCAAATTTCAGATGAGCTCTATGGGTGAGATGTCCTTTTTCTTAGTATTACAAGTTAAGCAGTTAGAGAACGGGATTTTTATCAATCAGTAAAAGTATGTTAAGGATATGCTTGTTAAGTTTGGCTATACTGATCGTAAATCTGCTTCCACTCCAGTTGACACTACGGCAAAATTGCATCCAGATTTAGATGGTGAAAGTGTTGACCAACATTTATATAGGTCTATGATAGTTTCATTGATGTATCTTACTGCTAGTAGACATGATATTATGTTTGGAGTGTGTCTGTGTGCTAGGTTTCAGGCTGCTCCTAAGGTTTCTCATTTAGTTGCTGTTAAGAGGATTTTTAGATATCTTAAGGGACAACCTTCTTTAGGCATTTGGTATCCTAATAATTCCACCTTTGACTTTTATGCCTACACTGATAGTGATTATGGAGGTTGCAACTTAAATAGGAAATCTACTGCAAGAGGTTGCCAGTTCTTAGGAAATAGGCTAGTATCTTGGCAATGCAAGAAACAAACCTCTGTTTCTCAGTCTTCTGCTGAAGCTGAATATATTGTTGCTGGTTCTTGTACATCTCAAGTTTTATGGATTCAGAATCAGATGCTAGAATATGGCCCTAACTTTATGAATACTCTTATCCACATAGAAAACACTGTTGCCATGTTTATCACTAAGAATCCAGTGCAACATTCAAAAACTAAGCATATTGAGATTAGACACCACTTCATAAGAGAATGCTTTGAAAAAACATTTGATTCATTTAGTCAAGATTCATACAGACCTCCAACTAGCAGACCTTTTTACAAAGGCATTTGATGTATCAAGATTCAATTTTCTTGTTTAAGCTATTGGTCTAATGAATCTAGATTGAATGTTTCTTCAAAAAAAAATTTGTACATATCTTTTTGCATTTTGTTTTCTTTTTATTTTAAAATACCAAAAGAGGGGGAGAAAATGGAAAAATCCAAAAATATTTTTATTTCTTGTATTGTGTTCCATTTAATTCGGTTATTTGTTTTGGTTATTTTTTTTAATTCGGATTAGTTTTTCCTTTAATTCGGGTAGTTTTTCCTTCTATTTTATTTTTTAATTCTGGTATTATTATTTTTTTAAATTCTGGTAACATTTTTGTTCAGTAAAACTTCAAAAATATGTGTTTTCAGTATGTATCGATGAAAACCAAAAATATGTGTTTGCGGTTTGTATAGATAAAATCCAAAAATATGTATTTTCAGTTTGTTTCGATAAAATCCAAAAATATGTGATTTATGTATGTAAAGATTAAACTTAAAAAGATTTTATTTCTATTCTATTTGCAAGGTTTTGAATTTTGTTTCAGAAAATGAAATATAAAAATTGAAAATGGTTCACAAAATAAAATTTCTAAGAAATGACTCCTTAACATAAATTCCAGAATAATTTAGCATAGTTCAGTATTTAAAGAATTTCATGAAACCAAATGTTTTCATAAATGCACATATTTCTATATTTTTAAAACTTTAACAATCTGTGGTTTATTCATTGCATAAAATCAATAAATTAATAACTTTCAAATGGGAGTTCAGTGATTGTCAAGTAGAAAAGCAAAAGAAAGTCATATTTTCAGTAAATATGAGTATATAAATCTATTTATTATAAAACTATAAAGTTTTAAAAGTGACTTTTTAATAATTTATTAACTTTGAGATCCTTGATGCTAACTTGATAAACGGAAGAGACATGTGAATAAGTCAAACTTTTTATAAACTAGTCTATTATCCTCTAAGATCCTTAATGCTTACTTGATATACGGAAAAGAAAGAGGAAGGGGTTGAACAATAGTACTAAGTTTAATTTGAACATAAAAAACATGCATTTAATAAAAAATATCTTGAGAGAAAAAACAGTTTATTAGGTTGAGAAATCATATTCTGGGGACTCTCAATAAAGGTTGAAGATTAGTCATGTGTTCAGTCAAGTAATTTGAGTAAAATATGTCACAAAAACTGCTCTGTTTTTAAATAAATATGATATAAATGCCATATTTAAGTAAAATATTAATTTAATATATTTATACTTGACAAGAATTGAAAAGTTTGATTTTATGTTATGTCCTTTTTAAATTACTAAAACCTGCAGTGAATGATTTTTGGACACAGAATGAACTCTAATAGAAATACAGGTTTCTGCATTTTATAAAACATTTCATTTCTGTTGAAAATTTGCTCTTATGAACTAATTTATAAAATTTTGGAACATAAGTTTTTAATTTTGAAATTGAAATTTTGTTGTATAAACTATTTCAAGATTAACTGATGATTTGAATTGAATCAGTTTTGGGTTAAAAATTTTAACCCATACAACTTTAAAGAGATAATTTTTAATTAATTTAATTCAGATACTATTATAAATTATTTCTGGTAATGTGTTGACTTTATTGACCATTTAATTTAGTTCGGGTCTATTCTTTTATTTCGGGTTGTATTGACTTTGCTGACTTTATTTTGTTTTCGGGGTATTATTTTTTCAGTTCGGGGTCTTTAAAGTTTTAATTCGAATTTTCATACTTTTACTTCGGCTAAAAAAGATTAATTATAAATTTAATTCAGGGTTATTTTTTTTAATACGGGCGCCTTTTGGTGAAAAATTAATTAATATTATTTTCCCTAATTCATTTTTTAATTATTTAAAATTTAAATAATCATTTTTAATCGAGCAATTTGCATCTCTTATCCGGTTCTAAATTGCTAATCTCAATAACAGTTTATTATTGTTTATTCCTCTGAGCGAATAAGATTAGAACTGCCTCTTCAAATTCTAGAATGTTTTAGTGTGTTTTTGGTCGATTCTCTGTTTTTGATATTCTTGTTACCTTGTTTCCTTGTTTATTAAGGTATTGTTCAGTTTTTAAGAAGTTATTCATTTGTTTTTCATCATGTTTATTATTATATTTCAGTACTAACGATATGGGTTTGTTACAGATGGCTCTTAATTATAAATCAAAACATAATGTTGCAGCATTTCTAGATATGGGTCACACTGAAGTAGATGAAACTGGATGCTGATTTTGGGGTTTCTAATTTAATTCAATCTAAGATTTGCAATTTCTGAAAGCCTAGTCTTATACAGTGACATGCTACAAGAATTTTGGGAAAATGCAAGGTCTGAAGTGATAAATGGAGTGATAACTATCTCTTCAAATTTGCACAAAGAGGAAGTGATAGTAACTGAGGATGTTATAAGAAGAGTATTAGAATTAGATGATGCTGAAGGAATTGAGAAACTGGGATTGGATGAGATAAAAGTTGTTTGTCGACCAATTGGTTATGAAGGAGACTTCCATGAGAGTATGGTTAAGAAGGCAAGGGTTTATTTCAATTGGAGGTATCTGATCCATGTCCTTGTCTGCTGCATGTCTGGAAGATCGGGA
Source organism: Senecio squalidus (assembly GCA_910822075.1). Classification (NCBI taxonomy): domain Eukaryota; kingdom Viridiplantae; phylum Streptophyta; class Magnoliopsida; order Asterales; family Asteraceae; genus Senecio; species Senecio squalidus. Next base: position 46,098,304 of record CAJVGC010000582.1, on the reverse strand, counting down.
GGTTTTGATGAAATGAATCAAACTCTGGCATCTGCATTTGTGTGCTTAATTTCTCAAAGAAGATTCAATTTTTCTGGTTATATCATGGACAACATGCAAAGAATGAAAGAGGGGAGTGCAACAAGGTTATCGTTATATCCAAGGTTCATCCAAATTATTCTCCATTCAAAAATCCAGGGGTTGATGCTTATTGGCCCTATTTTAAAGGATGAGAATATGAATTGAAAATTATGAACAACTTGAAGAAATCATTCTCAAAATCTAAGGTGGTCTTTTATGGGCACTTCAAACCTTTTTTCTCTCACATGATTGAGAAAGCTAGAGTAGCAACCAATACTTTCTTAGAGCTACACGGAGAGATGGTAGAAAATGTTCAGCAACAACATGTTCACCAAGAGCAACAAGAAGGTCCGCAACAAGAAGGTCCTCAACAAGCAGATCAAGCTCATATATAAATTGAACATCTTGAGTCTCTAGTTATTCCCATTCCTTCACCTCCTCCTAGATCACCCATCCAACAAACAGATTCAGTGCCTAATCTGGCTTCTCCATCAGTTTCTTCTCCAGTTATTGTGGCTTCTCAAACAGTTTCTCAAATTGTTCCCACTCATGCTTATACTTCAAGAACAAGGGGAGTAGGAGGTAATTTGCTGAAGATTATAGAGCTTACAAAGAAGACAGAGGAGTTGGAAAAAATGGTCAAGAGACAAGCTACATTGATTAATCAATTAAGATGGAAGCAGGCAGTTAATGGGGTGATAATGAGCAGCTTGAGAGCTAAATGCAATATGTCTTCTCCTATGGATGATGCATCCAAAATAGGGGGAGATATTAATGTTGAAAGAATGTCTGTGGAGAGAGAGGCTGAAGTACAAGTTGAGAGTGAGTCTGGAATAAGGGGGAGTGAAAGTATAAATGTTAATGAGATCATGGATATTGACCTGTCAATAATTGGTAAAATAGTTAAAGATGCGTAGATGGAGGTTGTAAGCAGAAAAGGAAAAGAGAAGGTAGATGAAGAGAAGGCTGGTGAAACTGAATTAAATACGGGTGATAAAGAGAAGAGTTTGGGTGAAGAAAGAAAGAATTCTGGTAATGAAGAATTTATTTCGGGTGAAGCTGAAGAAGATTCGGGTGATGATGAAATGGAACAATCTGAGAAACCTGAAAGAATATTTAGAGTTGTGGATCAGCATGGAGAATCAGTTGACTAAGCAACATTTGAAAGGCATTTTGCAGGTATGTTTGAAGGCCTATTTGATGAATCGGCTGAAGAAACATTTTGTATTTTCATTAAGGAAAGAGAGCCACAGTTTGGACATACTCATGATATATGGAATGAAGAGCTGGGTGGTGAAAAAAATGAGAAGGTAATTATTGAAATAGATAGTGATGTAGAAGAGGAGGTGAATGACGATATTTCAGTTAAACAAGAAGAAGAAGTAGTGGTTGAAAAGGTTGCTGAAGAAGAAATAGTTGCTAGTGCAAGCACTGTTAAGATTGGAGGAAGATAGTAAAAAGCTTTGCTGTCAAATCATCAACTTTGGTTCCTTCCATAGTAGTAACCTTAAAGAAGAAAATGTTGGAATTTAAACAGAAGCTCTCAGCAAAACAATATAAGATTCACTTAAAGAGCTATCTAGTAACTGTTGGAGGAATGAATTCCAGGTCAGTTGGTCAAATGAAGGTGGAAACCCTTGAAAAGAACTGGCTGGATATTCAAACAAAGGTGATGATCAGAGATCTGAAAGCAAAAAGAGAAAAGAGAATTCAGGAGATAGTGCTAAAAAAGAAAAATGGAAAAGATTACTGATAATCCAACTGTTGAAGATTTGTCTGCTCATGATACTGATCAAACAGAAAGAGTAACTTTGAAGACTTTAGTGGAGAAAAAAGTCGAGATGTTCACTCCAAGACAAAAATAAAGCAAGTAGAGTTTGCTCAATACATGGAGAAACAATCATGGTTTTCTCAATCTTCTCAACAACAAGAACAAGTCTCAGCTCACTTTAACCATCTTCACAAAAAACGGAACATGCACCTGCTCAGACTTCTAAATCTCAATCATCCTCTCTACTTGAAGATTATTATTTAGATGATCCTGCAATAACTGCAATAATAGAAGAAATTTCTCAGTAGGTGGAGGAGATTGCATATGATGGAGGGATCTTGATCAATACGGTTTCCATGTTGATGTTGATGCTGATACTCATACTCAAGGAAAAGGAAGTGCTTCTGGATCTAGAGTCAAGGATGTATCTTAAGGTGAACTGAGGGAAGAGAGAGAAGAAATTATGAATCTGAATAAGGGCATCCTTCCACCTATTGTAGGCTGGAGATTTGATCATTATTCAGGTGCAATAGTCATCAAGAGAAAGAGCTTAAGTGGACCAATGACCAAGTCTTACAGAACTACAGAACAGCTAAGAGAAATCTCAGTGGAGGATGCTATGTAGTTGTGCAAATTAAAAATGGTCAATCATGGTAGTTATTTTCATGGATATGAATATGAGAATTTCATACATGAATGTGCTAAAACTGGATTTGTAAATTTTGGAAAGAAGTTCATGGCAAAAAGAAAAAGGATGACCATGCATATTGCACCAATGAAAGGAATCACGGTGGTTGAGCAAAGAGCAAAATTTTTAAGATGGTGGGCTGATTACTCTAGTGGTGAATGGGTTCTGGTTAGAGAGGATGGAGAGGAACAGAGGTTGTATGATATGGGTGATATCAGGGAGCTAACAAATGAAGACATCATTACATTGTCCAAACTTCCATTAGAAAAGACGATGCCTGGTGATACAGAGGGAAGGATGGCAGTGGAATGTGTTGCTATAGAGCTGGATAAAGTGGTCAAAGGAGAAAGGAAAGGAAGATATACTGAGATAACTTTGAAGATAGGAAGGGAGCTTAATCTTAGCAAGATGAGGATTTTGGAAGCATCATCCAAGGGGGAGATTTTTGGAGCAAACAAGAATGATGGTGAAGCTTCCAAAATATCCAAGTCATAGTTTTGTTTAGTGTAGTTTGAATTCGGGTGAACTGTATTCATCACCCGAATTGTTTAATAAAGTGTAAACTTCAGAAGGATTAAGTTCGGGTGAAGTAACCCGAACTAAATCTAACTAAGTAGTAATTTTATGTTTCACCCGAAATGGTTTTTAATAAACATTAGGGTGACATTAATGTAATAGTTAGTTAGATTAGGCCTATCAATAGAGGAAGGGAACATGCATCATACACAAGTTTGAGATAGAAAATATTTGTAACTGAATTTCCCGCCATCTAAGGCTTTCAATAAACTCTTTCGTTCTTCATTGATTTCGTGTTCTAAATCTATCAAATCATAGTTCAATTGCTATTCTATTCAGATTACTCGATTGATTATCCATCTGATTCGAATAGATTATTTTGAAAGATATAGTTAGGTGCATGCTTGAGTGGAAAAAAGAGTTGGATAGCGAAGGTTAATATTGAACAACTGTTATAGTTGCTCCAGTTTCATCTGGCAAAGTAAGTTGGATGCTAAGGTGATCCTTAAGATTGTAGTGCTTCGTGTAATACTTTGAAGAAAGTAATGAAGATACCGTGTAATTTGATTTCTAAGCAGATTTGATAAAACTGAGAAGAATTTGGTATGATTCGAAATAATTTATTCGCAAGATGCTATGATACGAATTTCTTCATTAAAAGATGCATAGGCTTGTGTGCTTGCCTATTGGATTTCAAATTTATTGTGATGGTCAAGCAATTCGATTTTGTTAGTTGGGAATTAAGTCCATTTTTTTTACAAAATAAAGTATCTTTCGTAATGAAGATGATTATCTGAAAGAAGAGTGATTTCTAAAAATTTGACTATATATTTACAAATGTGAAGAAAATCCTTAAAATTGAGCTAACTCATTGTAAACCTTTCCTTTATATACTAGACTAGCTGTAGAGTTTATTTGTAGATAGAGAGCTCAGATCAAGTGTGTATTATTTTCTTGATTTCTTCCATGTAAAAGTAGTTGTAGTTAAGCTAGATCCTACACTGTGTAACCTTAATTTTCAATACAACCAAACTTTAAACGTCATCGTGTTCATTATCCTTTTCGCTATGTTCAAACATGTTATAATCTAGACCTAACAAATATTAAAATTAGTTATGATTTGACTATAACTTACTGGATTAAAGAGAGATAGTTTTGATCTTTAAAAAGTAGTCTTTAATGACTATTTACCGTTTATCAAAAGTTATAAGATATAAATATAGCAAAAAGCATTATGTCGACATAATTTTGAACCATCTATTTTTGTCTAATAACTTAAATTTAACTTATCGATGTTTGGACCACACAAACATTTGATTAAAAACTTGGACAACACTTTCATCAAACACAATCGGACCACACATGAAGCTCGGCTCGCTGCTAGGATCTTGGTTGCTCGCTAGCCGACCGTCGAGGACTCAGAGTCCTAGATCACTCCCATCACCTCTTTCGTCAAGGACGGCACACTCCTAGACGATCAACAGTTGGAAAGAAAGATACGCATGAAAGCTCCAATGTATCTGCTAATCAATCGACGATACACTCTTTCGAAAGTCATTTTTCGGCCGGCACCTACGATGTGTTAACCCCACTCAAGCTCTTCAGCTAGTACAGTAAGTTCATGGTGGAATATGTGGCCTCCACTCTCGACCGCGAACAGTTGTCACCAAGATAATGAGAATGGGATATTACTGGCCTACCATGCACCAAGATGCGAAGAAGGAGATAGTGAAATGAGAGTCCTTCCAGATGCATGCTCCAATATCCAAGATGCCTAAGCAAGATCTTATCCCCGTTACCACTGTTTGGCCGTTCTACAAGTGGGGTATTGATATAGTCGGTCTATTGCCTCCGGGAGTAGGAAAAGTCAAATTTCTCATAGTCGCAGTAGACTATTTTACTAAGTGGGTGGTAGCCAAGCCAGTCACCACCATCACCAGCAAGAGGATGATCAACTTCGTATGGGAACATATTGTGTGCCGCTTTGGAGTTCCCCATGTAATGGTGAGTGACAATGGAAAACAGCTCGCAGATAATCCTTTTAAGTCTTGGTGTGAAGACATGGATATCAAACAATTTTTTGCCTCTGTAGCCCACCCCAAGCAAAGGGGCATGTAGAAATCATGAACAAGGCAATAGTCGACGGAATCAAAGCAAGGCTCGGCACCGGAGGAGCATCATGGGTGGATGACCTCACATGTATCCTATGGGCACACCGCACTACTCCGAGTACTGGCGAGACCCCTTTCAGTCTCGTATAAGGGACTGAGTCAGTCATCCGTGCAGAGCTCACCATCCCATCCCTCCGGGTCATGACCCTCAACCTTGCCCAAAATGAAGAAGCACTTAGAGAAAATTTGAACCTGCTCGAGGAGCGAAGAGAAATAGCCCACATCAGACAAACTGAAAGCAAAAGGAAAATATCTAGATACTATAACGCGCGCGAGCGCCCAACAGCCTTCAAGGTTGGTGACTTAGTATAGAGGAAGAACGAAGCAAGCAGAGCCGAGAAGGTAGGAAAACTAGGCCCCAAGTGGGAAGGTCCTTATCGGGTAAAGTAATCTAGCGAGCATGGCGCCTACAAGCTCTCTGACCTCGCTGGATTCCAGATTCCAAGGACTTGGAATGTGATGAACCTTAAAAAATGTTATGTTTGAAAAGTGTGTAGAGGATCAAGGATCCCATGTAGTGGTCAGATCTAGCTGTATCCCAACCATCTTTTTCAATAAAATCACTTTTGTTTCAAACACTTGTCTTTTAAATTACAATTTTAATATTAGGCCTAGTATGATACAAGATATCTTCTAGCTGAACTGCAAAATAAACACTTACTCTCCTTCTACTCCACTGGAGACAAGGAAAGCACTTCCTACGGAAGCGACCTCGCGAGTAATAAATAAACACAACATGTACAAAATTATAAAAATACACAACACAAATTTAAACATGGCACAGTCATGATATACGAAAAAGTTGCCACCGCAACATAAAAAATTCATACATAAGCAATATGGAAAAGTTTCCACCGCAACACATAAGTTCATACATAATCAAAGATAATGAAAATCCAATACATCGTACATGATCCAAAATCATGAGTACGAATAAAAAAAGTACGGATGCATATAACAAACTCAAAAAGACTAAGAAGTCTAGAAAACTAAGACATGTCCTCTAACATCCGTGCGATCCTGCTCATCAATACCACCAAGCAAGGTGGGCACAGACTCACCACACCACATGCTCATCTCTAACTCTAGAAGTCTTCACAATCCCCTGCTCTTCCTGAGTAGAAGCGGGCAGATGAGCCCTAAACTCTCCCTCCCTGATCAAAGCTAGTATATCCTCTACACTGCGGGCATGATCCTCTACAATGCGGTCAAAGATGGGATACTCATGAACCCTAAGAGCTCGATCTGCCTCTCTCAAAGCCTCCTATGCACCTGGATCATAATAAGGAAGAGATATCAAGGTTCCAGGAGGACAAGCTCTCAACAAAGCCTCACATGTATCATGCCTCCCGTAACAACGAGTCCTCATGTTTAAAACGCCAAAGGACCCAATCACCTCACGATGCTTGATCGTGGCCCTAAACATATCGGGATAGGCGACAAGTAAGTCACTCCGCGATTGAATAAAAGACTTAAGCTTTGAGCCAAATCTCATAATATCCTCATCCCTACGAGCAATATTTGCATCTCGCCTGGCCACCTCCGCATCCTTGAAGCAAACTGGGACCGGATCCCCTCCAACTCAGTGATGCGAGCGGCGCTCAACGACTCTAGCTCACCTATACGGACTAAGGCACTATCCCTCTCCTCAGTCAACCCCGCCAACCCAACCTCAGCAGCCTCAACCCTCCCCTCCAAATCGAGAACCTTCTGCTGAGAACGCCTCAATGAACCCTGTACATTGTGAATGATCCCATCCCTCTGAGAACAACGATCTAACAACTCTATAGCATTATCCTCCATGTTCCGAGTAGTCGCTGAATAATCAATGAAGCCATTGAACAAGCTCCCACGAGTCATCTCCATCATGTCGTTGAGGTGAAATCGCTCAACCGAAGCATAGTAGGCACGTGCCTTCTCGGACTCAAACCCTTCATCAAGCACGAACTACCCGGGGACGATCAGCCAAGTCACCAAACAGAGGAATACGAGCAATACCCCCAAGGGAACCTGGGCAATAAAATTGAATAACTTAAGAACAATAAGTATGTAGGTTCCGATCAGGTTAGAGAGAGAAAGTATTCTAGAGAGAGAAAGTATGATTTATCAATTAAGCACAATCTCTTAACATTACACACACCCCACACTCCTATTTATAGGAGTGTGGGGGATTTAAAAAGACTTCTCACATATTACAATTAAGCCCCTAATAACGACTACAAATACAAAGTTATGAATATTCTATTCCTAACAATTCCCCCTTATTTGTAGTTGTTCAAAATATGAAGTCTTTGTCTATAAGCATCTTCATTGTGGTTCTCTTGACCGTGTATATGCTTGATTTGATCTTCAACCGCAACTTTGGATTTCATCAGAGTAATTTGTTGTAATCTTTGATATTTTTGTATCTAAAGATAAGTTGCTTGAAGAATCTTTTTTTTTCTTTTGGAAGCTTGACCTTGATGTTGTATTGAACATGTCATTGATGGAGTATTCTCGAAGGTCTCTCTCTTTGAAGAAGTCTTAAGAACCCAATCATCCAAAAACACTTTTTGGCGAACCTTGGATGATAGTCTTAATGATCTCCTCCTCTGTCTTCGTGGTCTTCAAATTCAACTTTAGATTTCATCATAGTAGTGTTTAAATCTTTGTATCGCGGAAAGCACACTTCGAAAGTTGACTTGAAGAATCTTTCATTTCAAACGAATGTTTTATGTAGACTTGTAGTCTTTGATTTCATGATTCCGATGTGAACATAACATTCGGTCCTTTGACCGTTTGAACCATAAAGTGGAACGCTCCCCCTTATTTGAGTGCTCCCCTTAGTTGAGTAGTTTCACTTTATCGTTCAACTTGTATAAACTTGATTGGATTTCTTTGTTTAAAGCTTCTTTTGTTTGAGCAATCTTTCCAAATTCCTTGACGTTTTTATTCATCATTTAGCTCCCCCTCAACTCATTCTTGAAGTCAACTATCTGAAATTTGATGTGTTACTTCGTTGTAGCTTGATGATGAACATTCTTCTTTACTTCACGTTCTCCCCATTGGAAAACCATTTACACTCGGTTATCCCTTGGTACACGTTCTTCCCCCTCATGATGATTATGACTCGTTGTAATCATCCTGTAAACGTGTACCCAAATAGTATCCTCAAATAGTATCCATGAGCGTGAAAATGGGTAAGTAACTACGAGATCACTTAGATTGCTCGTTAACACATCAATCAAAATCACAAAGGAAGTCGATTGTGTGACCTACTGTCACACCCCGCTAAAAGCGGAAACACGTGGCGTTCCAGTTAATGATATCAAGAGTCAAGGATTACAACAATACAACAAAAAACAAAACATCGAATCATATTAATCATGCCTTAAAGTTATAAAATACAATACATAGTCGAAAGTGAACCAAATGTTAAATACAAATACAATACAAATGTCAATACGTAGATCATAAAGGAATTACATCAAGCAAAACGAATTCCAAATACATAAGTTATATGATCCCAAAATAAGCAAGGCATGATCTAATAAATCCTCAAACTCCTGAAAAAGCGTTAAAAACGACATCAACACATGTTGGTGAATTATTCGCAATATTTAAGTAAAAGTTGACCCAATAAAAGATTTAATAATCATAATAAGTTTCAAAAGCATATCTTGAATTATAACCATAGTGTGAGTATAGATACCAAAGATTTAAACATACACCGAACCTGACCACACCAAATTCCCTATCCTAAGGCGATGTTAAACCAAAGGCAACAAATAATCATACGGCCATAACATCCACTCATAGGGACGTCCTATCGAGCAATGAGGGCTAGGTCAAACCCATATAGATCTATATATACGTAACCGTGGGCAAAAGCTTAACAAGTGTATAAGGGGGGCTTACCAAAGCCTAAGGAACATCTTAATCTAAGGTGATACTAATACACTAGGCAACAATATATACATCATATAATAGTTTAAAATACGCTTTCCAGCCCAAAAATAGTAAAAGAATAGGGCTACAAATAACTCACAAGATAAGCTCGGCAAGATATCGGGTAAATAATCAATAGGGAGTTAATACTCCACCGCCTAAGTGCCCTAAAACAATACAACATAGTCTAAGTATCTCCAATAACACAGTACGGTTTAGCCTTGTCGGTTAAGTTTAATATTTAAGATTTTAATAAAATATTCCAATGATTTTCCAAGTCGTGTCGTGATGACGGATCCAGGTGACGATGTTCCGCGCCGATAAGGACGATAGGAAGATATCGATAAATTCACGTCATAATTGACTATTAGAAAGGAATAATATTCCGAGCCGAAGAATGACTACCAGGAATATCAGTTGAAAGGAATACTGTTACCAAAGTTTTATTGAGTTCGACCAAAGTCAATGTCAAAATGTTGACTTGGTCAAAGTCAAAGATGTTGACTTGGTCAGAGTCAAAGATGTTGACTTGGTCAAACTCAAAGTCAACAATTTGAAGGAAAGTCAAAGTTAAAGATGTCGATTTAGATAAGTCAAAAGTCAACAATTTTGAAGAGAAAGTCAAAGTCAACGATTTTAAAATGGAAGTCAACTTTGACAATTTAAGAGTAAAAGTCTTTTTAAATTTCAAAATAATGTAGTAAAATGATTTAGAACCGTTTCAAGTGATTTTGACGTAAAAAGTAAATAAAACGTTTGTTTTAAATAAATTTGATAACGTTTAAGATGGTGGTGGCGTCTTTGAGTCTAAAGACGTTAATTTGACGTAATATCATACTTTTATACATAATAGATTGTTTATACATGTGTTTAAGATTGGAAAAAGTCAAAATATTGGATTTTATGCTTCACTGCGGCGTTCTAGAGGGGTAGGACGCCGCTGTGACTTTTAAAAATTTCGGAAAAAAAACAAGATTTTGGGATCGCTGCGTCGTCCTGGCCAAGGGAACGACGCACAACCCTGTTTCAGTTTGAGAAATTTTGCCTTTTAGTCGAGAACAGGTTCTTTTGACGTTTTAGAGTAAAAGTGTAAATTGACCAAATGTTCGTTTAGGTTCAAATAGTATTTACCAAGTATCAATATATTTATGTGTGTAGTTTTTACATATTTTTATAGTAAATACGTTAAATTCGGTTTATTTCACATCTTAACATATTTTACACATTTTAAGTCCAAACTTTCAAGAATAAAAGGTGTTGGTCTAATATATTAACCTAACCAATTTTACAAGGCTCAACCGAAATAGATAAAATGAAATGAAGTAGCTAAGAGTTTATAACGATTTTACCGATTTCACCCGCAAGAAGAGTAGATACTAGAGACTTGCAAGAATTTGGATGGATAGACTTTGATGGTGGTGGTGAGGAGGTAACAAGCTCCATAACACAAAAATGTCCACCATTAGCAAAGGTTCTTAAAATGAAAGAAGGCTAAAGTGATTTTCGGAGAAGTTACTTACCTCAAACTAAAAGTGGAAGTTTCCTCCGAGACGGTAACCAACTTTCTAAGGCAAAGTGTGAGAACAAGAGAGCTTCCATTTCACACATGCACAAAAATGTGTTAGAAGTTTCCAAATGGAAAGAGATATAGAAGGAAATTTGTATAGTTTTCTTACCAAAATTTCCATAACGTTTTTCCAAGGAAAGTCACCGAAACTCCACCACTTCAAGGATACCAACGGGTGTAAAAGCTTGGTAAAACAAAGGAACAAAGTTATGAGTTAGACATCTTAAGCCAAATGGAGGGAAAGAGTAGAAAAAGGAAGGAATTTAGTGAAGAGTTACTTACCGAAATGTGTAGAATCAAAGGGTGTTTGCAAGAGATAATTTCTCTCACTTGATCACTTGGATTCTCACTTCATTAGTGGTGTATATTGGCCTTATTTCTCTGGAAATGGTTGAGAGAAAACAAGTGTTTAGGTGAAGTGAGAATGAAAGAAAAGTTTACAAAAGTATTTGATGTTTAAAATTGATAATTGGAAACATAGAGAATGTAAACCATTTAGAGATCCACAAACTTACCTATCACACCCAAATGGGGTAATTTGCAGAGATTCTCACGTGGTTAAAGTTGATAACATTTCAAGGAATTTGACCCAAAAGTCGATTTGGAAATTAGCCAAAAATAAGGGGTGTGCGTCGTTGTTGAGGTTACAACGGCGCAGCGTGCCCAATTTCCATTTAGGACGTCATCCTAAGTGGTTAGGACGGCACACTGTCCATTCTTAACAGTTTTCGTTAGATCTCCGTTAAAAGGACCAGATTAGTAACAGATTCCGTTAGTTCACCGTTAAAGGACTAACTTTGTAATGAAATAAGTTAGAGGACCAACTTTGTAATGAAATAAGTTAGAGGACTAACTTTGTAATGAAATTTCGAAATATGAATTTCTTAACCGACGAATATGGAGTAAACACACTACTTTTATAACGCGGGTATACTAACTAATACGCACTTAGATGATTCTAAAGCTTCCGTCTCGAGAGACAAAGTGATAAAAACACATAAACCCGACTCAAATGCATAAAACGTGGGTACAAATAAAGCGAAATGCAAGGGTCCAAATCATTGCGAATAAAAAGAGTAATTATCAATAAATGAAATATACCTTGAAAAGACGGATTGTCACAGCCTCCCCCAGTAAAAAGAATTTCGTCCTCGAAATGACTACTGATCACTGCTGCTAGTAAAAAGATGGGGATAGTTCTTCTGCATCTCGTCCTCCCGCTCCCAAGTAAACTCAAATCCAATATTTGAGTTCCAGCGGACCTTCACTATCGGAATCCGACTCCGCCGTAACCGTTTGACATCTCGGTCAACAATCTCCACCGGCTCCTCTATCACATGAAGCTGATCATCCAAACGTAGTTTCTCCAGCGGTACGATCAAAGTCTCGTCAGCAAGGCACTTCTTGAGATGCGATACGTGAAATACGTTGTGCACACCGCACAACTCAGGTGGCAACTCAAGAAGGTAAGCCACTGGACCAACACGAACCAATACTCTGAAGGGGCCTGTAAAACGTGGACTCAACTTGTTGCGCTTCTCGAATCGAAACACACCCTTCCACGGAGAAACTTTCAGTAACACCATATCCCCGACCTGGAACTCCAAAGGTCTCCGACGCAAATCCGCGTACTTCTTCTTACGGTCTCTAGCGGCTATCAGACGATCCTTGATCCTGAAGATTTTATCAGTGGTCTCCTGGATTAACTCGGGACCGGTAATCTGGCTATCTCCTACCTCAGCCCAACAAATTGGAGACCTACACTTTCTGCCGTAAAGAGCCTCAAATGGAGCGCAGTTGATGCTGGAGTGGTAACTATTATTATATGAGAACTCGACTAATGGTAAGTGTAGATCCCAACTCCCACCAAAATCTAACGCACACGCTCGAAGCATATCCTCCAATGTCTGAATAGTGCGCTCACTCTGACCATCTGTCTGAGGATGATAAGCCGTACTCATGTCTAATCTAGTACCCAAAGCTCGTTGTAACGACTGCCAAAATCTCGAAGTAAATCGTGCATCACGGTCTGAAATAACTGATACTGGAATGCCATGCCTGGCCACAATCTCGTCGATGTACAATCTAGATAACTTCTCTACTCGGTAATCTTCACGAATAGGAAGAAAGTGCGCTGATTTAGTCAACCGATCGACGATAACCCAGATAGTATCATAACCTCCTGTAGACCTAGGAAGTTTCGTAACAAAGTCCATCGTGATCCTCTCCCACTTCCACTGTGGGATCTCGGGCTGCTGAAGAAGGCCGGAAGGCTTCTGGTTCTGAGCCTTGACCTTCGAACATGTCAAACACTTGCCCACATACTCGGAAATTGCCCGCTTCATGCCAGGCCACCAGTAGAACTCCTTCAAGTCATGGTACATCTTATCCGCTCCAGGATGAACGGAATAATTGGACTTATGACCCTCATCCAAAATCAACTGCCTAAGACTAACGGGAACCCAAATACGATCCAAGAAATACAACACCCCGTCTTCCTTCGGCTCCAACTGTCGTGCCAGACTGAATAATCCCTCATCCTTGAGGCGATCCTCGGTGAGAGCCTCCTGCTGAGCCTGAATAATACGAGTCTTCAAACTCGACTGAATAGAAACCATCATAGCACGAATTCTCACCGACTTAACCGACTCCTTGCGACTCAACGCATCGGCTACAACATTCGCCTTACCTGGATGGTAGCGAATCTCACAATCATAATCGTTGAGCAACTCAACCCATCGACGTTGCCTCATAGTCAACATCTTTTGATCAAAGATGTGCTGTAACGACTTATGATCGGTGAATACGGTACACTTAGTACCGTAAAGATAGTGGCGCCAGATCTTCAAAGCAAAAACCACTGCGCCCAACTCTAGATCATGTGTCGTGTAATTCTGCTCATGAATCTTCAACTGACGAGAAGCATAGGCAATCACTTTCCCATTCTGCATCAATACACAACCGAGTCCCTTATGCGAAGCGTCGCAATACACTACAAAATTTTCGGTACCCTCGGGAAGACTCAATATAGGCGCATTACAGAACCGCTTCTTCACTAACTGAAAAGCTTCCTCCTACTCTTCACCCCAAACAAACTCCTCGCTCTTCTGGGTCAATTTTGTCATCGGCGAGGCTATCTTTGAGAAATTCTCGATGAAACGACGATAGTATCCCGCCAAACCCAAGAATGAACGGATCTCAGTGGGCGTCTTCGGAGCGACCCAATCTCTAACGGCTTCAATCTTGGCAGGATCAACGTGAATACCCTCCCCGCTAACCACGTGGCCAAGAAACTGAACCGCAGATAACCAAAACTCGCATTTCGAGAACTTAGCGTAGAGCTTCTCCTGTCTAAGCAAATCCAACACTAGTCTCGAATGTTCCTCGTGCTCTTCCCGTCTACGAGAATATATCAGAATGTCGTCGATGAAAACGATCACAAACTTGTCGAGGTAAGGACGACATATACGGTTCATCATGTCCATGAAAGCTGCAGGCGCATTCGTAAGACCGAAAGGCATAACCAAAAACTCGAAGTGGCCGTAACGCGTTCTGAAGGCGGTCTTCGGAATGTCCTCCTCCTGCACTCTCAACTGATGATATCCGGATCGTAAGTCAATCTTCGAAAAGAAACATGAACCCTGAAGCTGGTCGAACAAATCATCTATACGTGGCAAGGGATACTGATTCTTCACCGTCAGCTTGTTCAGCTCCCTGTAGTCGATACACAACCTCATAGATCCACCCTTCTTCTTCACGAAGAGTACCGGCCCCAAGGAGAGAAACTCGGTCTAACAAAGCCTTTATCCACCAACTCCTGAATCTGCTTCGATAGCTCTAACACCTCTGAAGGTGCTAACCGATAAGGAGCCTTCGCCACCGGCGCTGCTCCAGGAACCAAGTCTATACGAAACTCTACCTGCCTGCTAGGGGGTAAACCAGGTAAGTCCTCCGGAAATACATCGGGAAAGTCACGAACCACCGGCTTCTCCTCAATCTTCTCCGCGGAGTCTTTCTTCACGAGGTGTGCAAGAAAGAGTGTGCAATCCCGTTTGATGTACTCCCGAACCTTCATACACGAAACGATCTTAAGACGTTTCCCCGCCTTATTCCCCTGAACTAACAACGGTCCACCAACTCGTAACGGAATACGAATCATCTTCTCGAAACATATGATCTCTGCACGATGTGTCGCTAACCAATCCATACCGATAATAACGTCGAAGCTACCCAGCGTAATCGGAATTAAGTCGATAGGAAAAGAATGATCATCAAAGCTAACACTACAAGCACCAAGTAACTCAGTAGCATGCAAATACTCACCATCAGCTAGCTCTATCTCAAAGGCAGGCACTAATGGTCTAGATGTACAAGTAATCATGGTCCTAAACTCAGTAGATATAAAGCTTCTATCGGCACCAGAGTCAAATAAAATAAATGCAGGCTGATCACAAATAAGAAAAGTACCCGTGAAAACGCGAGGATCCTGTTGTGCCTCGTGGTCCCCAATAACAAAAGCTCTACCACGAGAACCTGAACCAGATGAAGTGCCAGTACCAGCTGAAGCTAACTTGGGACACTTGTCCCGGTGATGATCGGCAGAACCACACTCAAAACACTTACCCATCTGGGCACGGGAAAACCTATCAGTGTGTCCTAGCTTCTTACATTTCCCCCACTCCCAACATTTCACCTCTTGATCATGATGATTACCACACCGTCCACATTTCGGATACTTACTCTGAGCACCCGGGGTCACCGCAGCATAAGACTGTACAATATGAGGAGCATCGTGCCTCCTAGGCTTCTTCCTCGAGTCCCCATGACGGAATCCACCAGTCCGTTTCCCTCCGGATGTCTTCCTAGCTATCAAAAGGAGGTAATCTACCATCACGAACCGCGTTGTGGGTCAACGTGGTCGCGAGCTCTACAGCGCTCTGAAAAGTACATGGCTTCGAAGACATAACATTATCTCGATTCTCCTGAGATAATCCACGGACATAGCGACTAATCCTCTTAGATTCCGGACGAACCAAGTGAGGAACCAACTATGACAAAGCATAATATCGAGTGGTGTATCCCAAAATATCTGACCCAATCATCTCCAAACCCCACAACTCCTGCTCTAGTCTCTCAAGCTCCGCCTCACGCACATACTCCGTAATAATCAATTCCTTCAACTGTTCCCAAACCATCATATCGGTCTCCACACGACCTCGAACACTCACTATGGAATTCCACCAAGTCAGAGCAGTACTCTGAAACACAAACGTAGCATAACGGACCTTATCTTCCTCCGTGCAACCAACTGTGCTAAAAATAGACTCCAATTTCTCCATCCACTGAAGTGTCCCAATCGCGCCCTCAGTACCCCTGAACCCGGGAACCTTGCATCCCATGAAGGTTTTTAGCGAACATCCCCTCCGTGGAGTGTCTTCAATAATGATAGTACGACGAGTGGAGTTATCTGCTCCGCCCGATCCAGAACCTCCTGATCCACCACCAGTACCCTCGGGACCTCCACCAATAACAATAGGCTCAGGACCACCCTGATCTGATCCACCATTGCTTGTACCATCGCTGCTATGCACCGTACTCTCCCTGATCTGGGCAACAATAGTAGGCAACATCGCTGCTATTTGCTGGGCTACAAGCTGAGCCAAGTCTGGTGTCGTCTCTGGACCCGAATCATCAGTCCTCGTAACTGGAGTAGTCCTCGTGACTGGAGTAGTCCCGTGACTAGAGTGGTCCTCGTGTTCAGGTTCGCGTCTCTAGCTCTCGTACTCTGACGACCACGTCTCGCTGCCTGCCTCGTACCGGTAGTCTTTCTTAGGCGGCATCGTCCTAAAAGTAGAAACGTGTTAAGCAAAATAGGCGGCAAATTAAAGTTAGATGATAAAAGAAAAAGCGAGAAAAATAAACACGTAAAGCAAATAATACACACTTAGCAAATCAGAGAAAAATCGATTGTAAAGCCTCCGATCATAGTCCAAGTGATTTCCTTCATAAAATCACTCGGTTCGCTATAACCATTGGCTCTGATACCAATTTCTGTCACACCCCGCTCAAAGCGGAAACACGAGGCGTTCCATTTAATGATATCAAGAGTCAAGGATTACAACAATACAACCAAAAACAAAACATCGAATCATATTAATCATGCCTTAAAGTTATAAAATACAATACATAGTCGAAAGTGAACCAAATGTCAAATACAAATACAATACAAATGTCAATACGTGGATCATAAAGGAATTACATCAAGCAAAACGAATTCCAAATACATAAGTTATATGATCCCAAAATAAGCAAGGCATGATCTAATAAATCCTCAAACTCCTGAAAAAGCGTTAAAAACGACATCAACACATGTTGGTGAATTATTCGCAATATTTAAGTAAAAGTTGACCCAATAAAAGATTTAATAATCATAAAAAGTTTCAAAAGCATATCTTTAATTATAACCATAGAGTGAGTATGGATACCAAAGATTTAAACATACACTGAACCTGACCACACCAAATCCCCTATCCTAAGGCGATGTTAAACCAAAGGCAACAAATAATCATACGGCCATAACATCCACTCATAGGGACGTCCTATCGAGCAATGAGGGCTAGGTCAAACCCATATAGATCTATATATATGTAACTGTGGGCAAAAGCTTAACAAGTGTATAAGGGGGGCTTACCAAAGCCTAAGGAACATCTTAATCTAAGGTGATACTAATACACTAGGCAACAAGATATACATCATATAATAGTTTAAAATACGCTTTCCAGCCCAAAAATAGTAAAAGAATAGGGCTACGAATAACTCACAAGATAAGCTCGGCAAGATATCGGGTAAATAATCAATAGGGAGTTAATACTCCACCGCCTAAGTGCCCTAAAAAATACAACATAGTCTAAGTATCTCCAATAACACAGTACGGTTTAGCCTTGTCGGTTAAGTTTAATATTTAATATTTTAATAAAATATTCCAATGATTTTCCAAGTCGTGTCGTGATGACGGATCCAGGTGACGATGTTCCGCGCCGATAAGGACGATAGGAAGATATCGATAAATTCACGTCATAATTGACTATTAGAAAGGAATAATATTCTGAGCCGAAGAAGGACTACCAGGATTATCAGTTGAAAGGAATACTGTTACCAAAGTTTTATTGAGTTCGACCAAAGTCAATGTCAAAATGTTGACTTGGTCAAAGTCAAAGATGTTGACTTGGTCAAAGTCAAAGTCAACAATTTGAAGGAAAGTCAAAATTAAAGATGTTGATTTAGATAAGTCAAAAGTCAACAATTTTGAAGAGAAAGTCAAAGTCAACGATTTTAAAATGGAAGTCAACTTTGACAATTTAAGAGTAAAAGTCTTTTTAAATTTCAAAATATTGTAGTAAAATGATTTAGAACGGTTTCAAGTGATTTTTACGTAAAAAGGAAATAAAACGTTTATTTTAAATAAATTTGATAACGTTTAAGATGGCGGGGGCGTTTTTGAGTCCAAAGACGTTAATTTGACGTAATATCATACTTTTATACATAATAGATTGTTTATACATGTGTTTAAGATTGGAAAAAGTCAAAATATTGGATTTTATGCTTCACTGCGGCGTTCTAGAGGGGTAGGACACCGCTGTGACTTTTAAAAATTTCGGAAAAAAACAAGATTTTGGGATCGCTGCGTCGTCCTGGCCAAGGGAACGACGCACAACCCTGTTTCAGTTTGAGAAATTTCGCCTTTTAGTCGTGAACAGGTTCTTTTGACGTTTTAGAGTAAAAGTGTAAACTGACCAAATGTTATTTTAGGTTCAAATAGTATTTACCAAGTATCAATATATTTATGTGTGTAGTTTTTACATATTTATATAGTAAATACGTTAAATTCGGTTTATTTCACATCTTAACATATTTTACACATTTTAAGTCCAAACTTTCAAGAATAAAAGGTGTTGGTCTAATATATTAACCTAACCAATTTTACAAGGCTCAACCGAAATAGATAAAATGAAATGAAGTAGCTAAGAGTTTATAACGATTTTACCGATTTCACCCGCAAGAAGAGTAGATACTAGAGACTTGCAAGAATTTGGATGGATAGACTTTGATGGTGGTGGTGAGGAGGTAACAAGCTCCATAACACAAAAATGTCCACCATTAGCAAAGGTTCTTAAAATGAAAGAAGGCTAAAGTGATTTTCGGAGAAGTTACTTACCTCAAACTAAAAGTGGAAGTTTCCTCCGAGACGGTAACCAACTTTCTAAGGCAAAGTGTGAGAACAAGAGAGCTTCCATTTCACACATGCACAAAAATGTGTTAGAAGTTTCCAAATGGAAAGAGATATAGAAGGAAATTTGTATAGTTTTCTTACCAAAATTTCCATAACGTTTTTCCAAGGAAAGTCACCGAAACTCCACCACTTCAAGGATACCAACGGGTGTAAAAGCTTGGTAAAACAAAGGAACAAAGTTATGAGTTAGACATCTTAAGCCAAATGGAGGGAAAGAGTAGAAAAAGGAAGGAATTTAGTGAAGAGTTACTTACCGAAATGTGTAGAATCAAAGGGTGTTTGCAAGAGATAATTTCTCTAACTTGATCACTTGGATTCTCACTTAATTAGTGGTGTATATTGGCCTTATTTCTCTGGAAATGGTTGAGAGAAAACAAGTGTTTAGGTGAAGTGAGAATGAAAGAAAAGTTTACAAAAGTATTTAATGAAATTTCGAAATATGAATTTCTTAACCGACGAATATGGCGTAAACACACTACTTTTATAACGCGAGTATACTAACTAATAGGCACTTAGATGATTCTAAAGCTTCCGTCTCGAGAGACAAAGTGATAAAACACATAAACCCGACTCAAATGCATAAATCGTGAGTACAAATAAAGCAAAATGCAAGGGTCCAAATCTTTGCGAATTAAAAGAGTAATTATCAATAAATGAAATATACCTCGAAAAGACGGATTGTCACACCTACATTCAATGTTGGAAAAGCGTTAGCATTGATAGAATTTCCATTCGATCATTGTGAAATACCAAGATCGTTGGTACACTACAAATGTTCCGAGCTATATCACAAAGATATGCAATATGAAGATTTGTTCGTGTCCTAGACAATGTTTAAAGTTTTGGCGCTAGACTCAATAGTGCATGAAACGAAGTCGAGAAATGGAGTTGATTTTTTCTTGTTCAATATCAACATTCTCCGAGTGAGAATATGATAGAAATGTGTTAAGTCTCCGTGTATATTGAAACAAATTCTTGTGAAGAATTTGAGTGGCGATGAGGGATATGTGTATTGCATCAGTGGGTCCATGATGTCTTTTTCAATATCAAAAATCAACACATGAAATTCGATAGAAACTTGGCTACCCGACGATTTAATCGCCGAAGAAACGGTCTCCCATTCTTTTAACCGTACCACACACTCTTCACTTAACCTCTCATAATATTCAACTCCACCCTCATTTTGGAATTTTGAAAACGATGTTTTTGTTGATTGTGCACCTTTAACCTCCAATCCTATATTTAAATAACCCTCACATTCGAAGGTGATTCCTTGGGTAAGTCCCTCCGGCTTTGGTTGGACTATAGGAAAAAAAATATTTTTTGAAAATCGCTCAAGGTGCATCAACATTTTGCCAAATTCTTTTGAAAAACATTTCCAAAGTAACTTTGAAGGTTTGCAATATTGTCGGAAAGACGCTCTTCCTTCAACATATGCATGACAATATTTTTGAAAAGACGCTCCCCCTTCAACATATGCATGACAATATTTTTGAAAAGAAGCTCCCCCTTCAACATATGCATGACAAAAATTTTGGTTATGGGAAGTCTTTTTCGAAAATACATTCGAATACTGCATTTCGAAAGATTTAGTTGAAAATTTGTTTCGTTGAAGCTCATTTGAAAGATTTAGGAGGTAGTTCGAAAACTGATTTTATGAAATCCCCTTCAAAATTAGATTCTCCATGTTCGATCAAACAAGTGTTTTGAAAAAACTAGTTCAAATAAGAAAAACCTCTACTAAGTCCTCTCTAAAAGATGAAATAATTCTAGTCGAGATTCACTATCTGCTATTAAATCATCTTTTTCGATTAAATCTAGTTCTAGTGGAGGTAATCAAATTTTCTAGTTTAGAATTTTGAAAAGATTTGTCATTTCGAAAACACTTGTTAATTACGAATATAATATCAAACACATAGATAATACTTTGAATATATTAGTTCTAGTCGAGATTGAAAATCTGCTACTATTCACATTCATCATATTAAACTTGTATTTAGATAAATGAATTCGTAATTTTCCGATTTTAGAACGGGTTTCAATCTGAAATAATTGAAAGCCTAAACAAACTTAAAATATCATATAAGATAATAATACTCAAAAGTATTAGTTCTAGTTGAGATTAAAAAATCCGCTACTAAACACTTCCAAATATTACGTCTCTCAAGTGATAAACTAAATTTGTAATTTTGATACCTCGTGTAAGCACTCCATGAAGTTCGAGTCCGAAACTGAGTTATTCCGGAGTCATCTTGATGATCTACGGTTCTGCACAATCAAAACAAACTACTTTTGGTACCCATTTCATTTTGGGTCCTTTTTGGTTAGCTATGTGCAAAAAATATGAATTCCATTTGTAGGTTCCGATCAGGTTAGAGAGAAAAAGTATTCTAGAGAGAGAAAGTATGATTTATCAATTAAGCACAATCTCTTAACATTACACACACCCCACACTCTTATTTATATGAGTGTGGGTACTTTACAAAGACTTCTCACATATGAAAATTAAGCCCCTAACAACGACTACAAATACAAAGTTATGAATATTCTATTCCTAATAATTCCCCCTTATTTGTAGTTGTTCATAATATGAAGTCTTTGTCTTTAAGCATCTTCATTGTTGTTCTCTTGACCGTGTATATGCTTGATTTGATCTTCATTTTTTGTATCTAAATATAAGTTTCTTGAAGAATCTTTCTTTTCTTTTGGAAGCTTAACCTTGATGTTGTATTGAACATGTCATTGATGAAGTATTCTCGAAGGTCTCGCTCTTTGAAGAAGTCTTAAGAACCTAATCATCCAAAAACTCGTTTTGGCGAACCTTGGATGATAGTCTTAATGATCTCCTCCTCTGTCTTCGTGGTCTTCAAATTCAACTTTAGATTTCATCAGAGTAGTGTTTAAATCTTTGTATAGCGGAAAGCACACTTTGAAAGTTGACTTGAAGAATCTTTCATTTCAAACGAATGTTTTATGTAGACTTGTAGTATTTGATTTCATGATTCCGATGTGAACATAACATTCGTTCCCTTGACCGATTGAACGATAACGTGGAACGCTCCCCCTTATTTGAGTGCTCCCCCTTAGTTGAGTAGTTTCACTTTATCGTTCAACTTGTAGAAGCTTGATTGGATTTCTTTGTTTGAAGCTTCTTTTGTTTTAGAAATCGTTCCAAATTCCTTGACGTTTTGATTCATCATTTAGCTCCCCCTCAACTCAAACTTGAAATCAACTATCTGAAAGTTGATGTGTTACTTCGTTTTAGCTTAATGATGAACATTCTTCTTTACTTCACGTTCTTCCCATTGGAAAAACATTTACACATGTTTTTCCCTTTGGTACACGTTCTTCCCCCTCATGATGATTATGACTCGTTGTAATCATCATGTACACATGTACCCAAATAGTATCCTCAAATAGATTGCTCGTTAACACATCAATCAAAATCACAAAGGAAGTCGATTATGTGACCTACATTCAATGTTGGAAAAGCGTTAGCATTGGTAGGATTTCCATTCGATCATTGTGAAATACCAAGATCGTTGGTACCACTACGAATGTTCCGAGCTATATCACAAAGACATGCTATTTGAAAATTCATTCGTGTCCTAGAAAATGTTTAACATTTTTGCGCTAGACTCAATAGTGCATGAAATGAAGTCGAGAAATTGAGTTGGTTTTCTCTTGTTTCAATATCAACATTCTTCGAGTGAGAATATGATAGAAATGTGTTACTTCTCCGTGTATATTGAAACAAATTTTTGCGAAGAATTTGAGTGGCGATGAGGTATATGTGCATTGTATCACTGGGTCCATGATGTCTTTTTCAATATCGAAAATCAACACATGAAATTTGATAGAAACATGGCTACCCGACGATTTAATCGGCGAAGAAAAGGTCTCTCATTCTTTTAACCGTATCACACACTCCTCACTCAACCTCTCATAATATTCAACTCCACCCTTATTTTCGCATTTTGAAAATGATGTTTTTGTTGATTTTGCACCTTTAACCTCCAATCCTAGACCTAAATAACCCTCACATTCGAAGGTTATTCCTTGGGTAAGTCCCTCCGGCTCTGGTTGGACTATAGGAAATATATATCTTTTTGAAAATCGCTCAAGGTGCGTCAACATTTTACCAAATTCTTTTGAAAAACATTTCCAAAGTAACTTTGAAGGTTTGCAATATTGTCGAAAAGACGCTCCCCCTTCAACATATGCATGACAATATTTTTGAAAAGACGCTCCCCCTTCAACATATGCATGACAATATTTTTCGAAAAAACGCTCCCCCTTCAACATATGCATGACAAAAAATTTGTTTATGGGAAGTATTTTTCGAAAATACATTCGAATATTGCTTTTCGAAAGATTTATTTGAAAAATTGGTTCGTTGAAGCTCATTTGAAAGATTTAGGAGGTAGTTCGAAAATTGATTTTATTAAATCCCCCTCAAAATTAGATTCTCCATGTTCAATCAAACAAGTGTTTTGAAAAACTAGTTGAAAGAAGAAAAACCTCTACTAAGTCCTCTCTAAAAGATGAAATAATTCTAGTCGAGATTCACAATTCTCTATTAAATCATTTTTCTTCGATTGAATCTAGTTCTAGTCGAGTTAATCAAATTTTCTAGTTTAGAATCTTGAAAAGATTTGTCATTTCGAAAACACTTGTTAATTACGAAAATACTATCAACCACATAGATAATACTTTGAATATGTTAGTTCTAGTCGAGATTGAAAATCCGCTACTATTCACATTCATTATATTAAACTTGTATTTAGATAAATGAATTCGTAATTTTCCGGTTTTAGAACGGGTTTCAATCTGAAATATTTGAAAGCCTAAACAAAGTTAAAATAACATATAAGATAATAATACTCAAAAGTGATAGTTCTAGTCGAGATTAAAAAATCCGCTACTAAACACTGCCAAATATTACGTCTCTCAAGTAAGAAACTAAGTTTGTAATTTTGATACCTCGTGTAAGCACTCCATGAAGTTCGAGTCCGAAACTGAGTTATTCCAGAGTCATCTTGATGATCTGCGGTTCTTCACAATCAAAACAAACTGCTTTTGGTACCCATTTCATTTTGGGTCCTTTTTGGTTAGCTATGTGCAAAGAAGATGAATTCCATTTCTCCGGTAAACACACTTTTGAAGTAGTTGATATTGCAATAGGTGTGTTTGTTTTTGAGATTGGTGGAGATTTTGGAATCCATTTCCGTTTAAAAGTTGGTGAAGGGCTTCTTGGTACACAACCATTTGATTTGATTGAAGTTCGTTGTTTAAATTTAGGAACAAAACTATTCACTTTTTGCACAGAATATTTAAAGTGTGGTGGTGCAAATTCAAATAACTATGGTATTGAATAAGTGAACGGTTTTGTTTCCTTTTTGTTCATTGGAGGACAAAGTGCTTTCTTTTCAACATGTTTGGTTGAGACGATTTTGGAGTTTAAACTCAAAGGTTTCGAAGGTGTTGTAACATTTCCATTTGTTTGTGATTTTGGAGAATGCTTTTGATTCTTTTTCGGAAAAGAACTAGTACTCGGAGAAACCACTTTTGAAAATATTTTTGAAGATTTACCGTTGTAAACCTTCAATGGAACTTTAACTTCCTTTTTCGAATCGTTTTCTCGAGTTTTAGATCTCCGTTTCTCCTCATGTGAAATGCTTGGGGTTTTTGGTAAAACCGGACCATTCATTTTCCACATTGAATCAATCTTATGTGTTAAAGCTTCGATATCCTTTTCTTTTGAATGTAATGCATTTTGAAGAAATGATATCTTAGCAATAGATTGTTCATTCGAGGAGAAAGATTCCAATGAAGATTTGTCATTTGAAGTTGAAGATTTATCAAGGGCTGCGTTTTCAAAAGACGCAAGTTTCTCTAAAAGGTTACGTTTTTCATTCTCAAAGTAATTAGTTCGAGATTCCAACTCTTGCTCAAGTTCCGAAAATTGTTTTTTCTAAAATAAGAGTTGGAACCTATACTTTTTGAAAAACAACTTGTTTCATAACATCATCGGAATGAAGTTCATTTTCGGAATAACTTGGAAAGTAAACATCCGAAAGAGGAATTTTCCTAGTTTTGTAACTCTCATTTAACGATTTGTAATCAAAAGATAATTGCGTTTTATTAAAAAATGGTCTTTTTGCATCCTCTTGTTCTTCAAATTCTTTTTATGATCTAATGAAAGCCATGGTAAGATTTGCTTTTCCCAAAGATTTTGTGTCGTAAAGACCGGGAGCATGATACATAGCTTTCTTTAGATATTTTGGATTATCATGACCCAAACCTTCTTGTGGATTGGAAAATCGAAACTCTTTTGGTTTTTTTGGAAAAATGAGTTTATTCGTTTGTTCTCTCAAACAATTTGGCTTTGAATTTTCATTTTGATTTTCAACTTCAAGTGCTTGTGATTTCAAAGATTTAATTTCCGTTTGATAATCTTCAATTTGTTTTCTTAAAAGCATAAGATTATCGTTAGCACTTAGTCTCTCATTTCTTTGAGTATTTAACTCGTTGATTAACTTCATTCTTTCATTAAGTTCATTTGTAAGATTTTGAAGTTGAATCACGCTTTGATCATATTTCCCCTTCCAAGAAGTTGTTGACTCTTTAAACTCTTCGAGTTTGGAATTGGTAAGGTTTAAAGCTTGAGTTTGAGATGTCAAAACTTGAATTTCATTTGAAAGCTTAGAATTCTCATTTAAAAGATTAGCTTTTTCGTTTGAAAACCTTAAAACCAATTCGGTGTTAGTTTGCAACTTCTTTTCCAACTCAATGATCTTATTATCAAGGGTAGACCGAGATAAAGAATGTACCTCTGCAACGTTGTCCTGACGTGATGATGATAAGTTGGAATCCGATATCGTCGATAAAAATTCTCGTGCACGTGTAGCAACATTTCGCTTTCGATCCAATCTTTCATGACCGTTCCAATTATTAGGAGACAATCTTTTCCCCATGTCTTCACACAATTTCTCTAGCTCCTCTAGTTTTGTCCAAGCTTGGTCCGAAGGACAATAAAATGTAAGCCCCTCATCGTTGTCGATTGTGAGATCCACAATATTCCCGGTAAAATCTTTCTTCATAATGAAAATTTGGTGGGGATAATCCCTTAAAAGTTGAAGAAAAATTTCTCAATGTTGAAAATTTGACGGAAAATCCGGATAATCTTCACCCGTGGTATCTCACGCTTGTACAATCTTTTTCCCAAAACCCAGTGAACCAATCGAGTACAATAACACCGTTGAATTCGTTTTTCAATTTCAATTCCCGAAATATAAATCTCGTATTTTTACGATGCTTGAATCTCGTCAAAATTCGTAGCGTAAGCTTTCCCGGTATCCGAAAACTGCCGGGAAAAATAAAAATCGCTCTCTTTAAAAACGTTCTTATTTTTCGATTTTGTCTCTAACGTGAAAACGTGGAACCGCGAAACTTCAGTTTTTCTCGAGGTAAAAAGTACTTTAACTTATCGTGATCGTGATCGTTTTATACTCTTTGTAAAAGTTTCTGTTTGTATACTAGTTCGACTTCGTGTAGATTAACTGATGTATTCGAATGAACTAGGAATCTGTTCGTGTGGAACAATTCGTGTGTGTTCACTTTCTGTTCGACTAGTGTGTTCGACTAGTGTGTTCGAATAGGGAATTCGAATAGTGAGTTCGTGTAGGCTCAAGGTCTGTTCGAATGGAGTATTCGAATGAATGTGTTCGAATGTGTTGATTTTCAGTTCGTATGTTACCTTGGTTCACAATCTCAGTCTCAAGTTTCCAAGATAGTTATACCACTTAGCCTAGTCGAATTGCTAGTCTAACACACTTAGTCTAATGTATTACTTCGAAGCTTACACCTAGTCGTTTGTTTTGAGAATCCTAGTCGAGTAACACTTTGTTCGTGTAGGTTAGTTTGTTGTTCGTTCCCAACTTCGAAGATTAGACTTTACACGACTATGTGATTAGACTGAAAATACACCTTACACGAATGGACTTGCAATTCGTGTAAGTTGATATGTCTGTCGAATGGTGTACTAGTCTGACACACTTAAAATCCTAGTCTAATGGACTAGTCTAACCAGTTGAAATCCTAGTCTAATGGACTAGTCTAACCAGTTGAAATGCTAGTCTAATGGACTAGTCTAACCAGTTGAAATCCTAGTCTAATGGACTAGTCTAACCAGTTGAAATTATAGTCTAATAGACTAGTCTAACCAGTTGAAATCCTAGTCTAATGGACTAGTCTAACGTATTGAAATACAAGTCTAATGGACTAATTCGAATATGTGATTAGACTGAAGTTCACCTTACACGAATGGATATAAAATTCGTGTATGTTGTTATTCCAGTCTAATGGTCTATTTCGTGTTTGTTCCAGTCGAATGAACGGGTACTTTTGAGAGTATCCCGCTCTGATACCAATTGTAGGTTCCGATCAGGTTAGAGAGAGAGAAAGTATTCTAGAGAGAGAAAGTATTCTGGAGAGAGAAAGTATGATTTATCAATTAAGCACAATCTCTTAACATTACACACACCACACACTCCTATTTATAGGAGTGTGGGGGCTTTACAAAGACTTCTCACATATTACAATTAAGCCCCTAACAACGACTACAAATACAAAGTTATGAATATTCTATTCCTAACAAAGTAGACATATAAAAGAGAGAGAGAGAGAGAGAGAGAGAGAGAGAGAGAGAGAGAGAGAGAGAGAGAGAGAGAGAGAGAGAGAGAGAGAGAGAGAGAGAGAGAGAGAGAGAGAGAAAGCTAAACACAAAACGTGATGAGGTACCTCCAAACCATCCATCACAACACGCGGGGGACCAAAACCAGGGACTCCCCTCCCCATAACCGTCGAGGTCGTCACACCAGCCATGGACGAACTCATCCCCGCATGAGAACTTCCATGAGCTACACTAATACCAAATGGAGCCCTAGAAGTGCTAATTACCATTGTTGAAGACAAAGCTGCAACGCGAGTTGTGTGTTCAGAAGCGCACGGGGCAAACCCCATAGCCTCAAGCCTCTTCCCTCTCCCACACCCTGCAGGAGTACCAACTCCAAGACTCCTATAAATGTTGCTCCTGCTCTCCCTCAATTCGCCATGAGCAGAAGGTCTCTTCCCGCGACATGGAGAAGCCTCAACACTAACAATCAATCCAAGGGCTGCAAAAAGAATGGGAGAATGTAAAAACCTAAAACACGATGTTAAACATAATGTTAAAACACTCACCATCATCGTGAGGAGGGGAACCTTTTGGACCCCTTGAGATCATCATCTACGACCGTCTCAGCTGCGGCCTCACCGGCAGTATCACCAGCGGTGTCCTCCAACCCATCATCATCATCTGTAGAACTCTCATCAGCAGATTAAACGACACTTACAAAACATATAAAGAGATGTTAAATAACAAATGAAAAAAAAGGTGTAAGTAGGAATCCTCACTCTTACCATCTAGAAGAGGTGACATATGAACATCCTCCACACCATCACTGTTGGGAAAATCAACGATTTAACCCAAGTTAATAAATCTGTTTATTAAAGTCTTAGTTTCTGAGTCTGAGTGACTCTGAGTCTGAGTGACTGAAAGCGACTAAGGCATTATGGAGCTGACTACTCAGCTTCATAATGAAACGTATTGCTTTATATTAGGTATGTTTGTTAGATAAAATCTTATATCCTTTTAGAAGATATATTAGGATCCGTACTTATTAAGCTCACTATTATTGTGTATAAATAGTGAGCTTGAGCTTTGTAATCGTTGCACCTTTTGAATCAATATAACTGTGTGTTATTTTAGTTGCTTCGTTATTATATTTCCGCTATAATAAACTAAGAAACTGAGCAATTAATCGATTCATAACAATAACATCTAAATACTTATTTGTAATTGATTAGCTAGTGTTTGAGATCTTATTGAGACCTAACAACTGGTATCAGAGCAAATAGGATTTAAATTTTAATAAATTTACCAATCTTAAACGATCAATACTTAAAATCTCAAATACAATGTCATCATCTTCATCCAACACACCCGCTATGGCTGGAAAAGGTATTCCTATTTTCAGTGGTCACAATTTTGCTCACTGGAAACTTAAAGCTGAGTGGCACTTGTCCGGAATTCATGAAGAAATGATGAGGACTGTAACGGAAGGACCAATAATTCCAGGAAAGCACATTGATGAGGTCAAGGAAGGAGAAAAAGTTGTCCAACGTGCAAGGTGGGTTCAAACTCCTAAATCATAGTGGACAGATGTTGATAAGCTACTCTTCAATCTAGATCCAAGAGCAAGAAGCATTCTAGGTAATGTTGTTTCTGAACAAATATTCTCCAAGATTGTTGGATGCAGATCCGCCAAAGAAATATGGGATACTTTAATTGTATCTTATGAAGGAGTTCCAATTGTAAGAAAACAAAGGTTAGATAGTCTGATTAGGAATTATGAAAATTTCTATGCAAAAGACAAAGAAACCTTAGCTGACGTGCATACAAGGTTCCAAGTACTGTTGAATGAACTATCTGCTCTAGGAATGATGAAAGAAGATGATGAAATTTGCAAAAAGTTTGTTGACATCTTGCCCAACAAATTTGAATATGTTATTACATCTCTTGTGGTCAGTGAAAAATTGTCCACCTATAAGCTGCCTGGTCTCTTTGGATTGTTGCTGAACTTTGAAGAAGCTCAAGAGAGGAAAAAGATAAACATAACAAGGACCACAAGAGATCCAGAAGCTGCACTAGTTGCTACCAGCAAAAGGAATAAAGAAATTTATTCTAAAGCTGACTCATCTGAGTCTGAGTCACACTCAGACTCAGAATCAGATGATGAAACTGAGGTTCAAAAGCTGAAAAGTCAGCTTGCTCTGTTAACTATGAAGCTTGAACAGAAGACAGGCTACAAAGGAAAGAAACCTTTCGATCTGAAGAAGGTGAAATGCTTTAAATGCAATGAATATGGTCACATGGTTTTTGACTGTAAAGTAAAGAATGCTCAGACTGAACACATGGACGAGGTTGCTGAGAGGGCCCAAAGATACCGAAAGAAGTATCTTAAATACAAGAAAGGCAATAGTTCAAGTACACAAAACCCTCAAATTGAGCAAAAGGCATTCTTTGCTAAAGAATGGCTAGATGAGGAACTGTCTTCTGATGAGGATGAGGAAGTGGTGGATACACATTTAATGGCGTTCACAGAAGAAGTGACTGAAGCTGAGAAATCTGCATCTCAGTTCGAGAAGGATCTGAAGGAAGCTGAGAGACTGAGCTGTAACTCAGACTGGAACAAATCAAAGTTTTACAAGGTACATAATTTCGACACTTATACAAATGAACAAAAACTTCAAATGTTTGAGTATATCTTTATTGATTCGACCACCACTTTAGAAGAACAATCTGAATTCAAACAAAAGATTAAAGATCTTGAAAATACTTTGAAAATTAAAGATGATAAAATAATTGAACTGGAAAGTTATAAAGTTCTTTTAAATGCTCAGATTGAAGCTTATAGTGATCTTGCAAAAGAAAATTATAAATTTAGAGAAGAAACTGAGCATTATAAAAGAATTTGTAAGTCATGGTGCATAACATCCTTAAAAAATGAAGATTGTTTGAGCAGACAGGTACCCAAACAAGTTCAAGCTGTGTTGGGTGAGGACTTCAGTCTGAAGAAGCATATGACTAAAGAAGAAGAAGAAGAAGCTGAAAAAGCTGAAAGAGAAAAAATTGTTTTAAACCAGAAATTCTTCCAAACACTTTCACTTACCTGAAAGGAGAAAAAAAAATGATGTCAAATGCTTTTGTCAAACCTGTAATTTCCCAAGTTTTTAATAAAAGTGATTCTTCATCTTCCTCTCAGTCTGAATATGTTAATTTATATGAAACTGATACAAATGTGCATGCTGAAAAAGATTATGTGCATTTACAAAATGTCGTGCCAAAGGTTGTGAGTAAACCTAAGATTCAGCGCCAACTCAGTTCCAAAATTCCTAATAAATATCATGAAACAAAAACAATTGATAAATTGGGAAATCAATTGTTGGAACTGACTAACAACGTAAAAACTTTTGTCCGAAATAAATCACCTAATTACATCAGGCCCAAGACTCCTCCTAAGAGAATTTGTTACAATTGTGGTGAAAAAGGACATGAAGCTGTGTTTTGTAAACAACTGACCCAGTCAAGACCACATAAAAAAGTTTTTCAAAAGTCAGTCTCACCAAAACATTGGTCAGCTCCATCCATACATAAGTCACTTTCACCAAAGTCTAGGTCAGTTTCATCAAAATCAGCTTCACCTCAAAAGCAAAGAAACACATCTCAATCAAAGACAACGTCTGTGAAACCGACTAAGACTAAGTCAGTCTCATCTCGAGTCAGTCTCAAAGATACTCCATGTAAATACTGTGGTGTCATAGGTCATTATTCTGTTAACTACATGAAGGAAATAAATAAATGGAACTACACCAGCTCCAAAACTGACTACAAGACTGAACCTGAACTTAAATCTGCTTCAGTTCATGGATCCACTCTAAAGTGGGTACCCAAAAGGAACTAATATTCTTTATTTCATGTGCAGGACTCCACAAAATGGTATCTAGATAGTGGAGCTTCAAGGCACATGACTGGAATGAAGTCTTTTCTACAAGACTACAAATAAGAAGATGGGCCTCAAGTGAGATATGGTGACAACGGGGTATCAATGACACGAGGATATGGAAAGATTCATGTTGGAGCTGTCACTTTCAAGAGAGTTGCATATGTAGAAGGCTTACAACATAACTTACTAAGTGTAAGTCAAACCACTGATGAAGATCATGAAGTCAGATTCAGAAAGCAAGCTGGAATAATCTACAGTGCCAAGGGAAAACCATTACTACTTGCCCAGAGAGAAAGGGATGTCTTTTGTCTGGATCTGAGTACTGCCAATGATGAGGCTGAGACGTGTTTGTTCACAGAAACAAAAGAAGAACTTAATTGGCTATGGCATCGAAGGTTATCTCATTTAAAGTAAATTGGTTAGAGGTCTTCCTGAACTGACCTATACCAAAGATAAAGTTTGTTCAGCCTGTGTGCTTGGAAAGCAAACTAAGACTAAATTCTCATCCAAAATGTTGCATTCAATTGATGAACCTTTATTCATGCTACATATGGATTTGTTTGGACCAATTAGGATTCAGAGTCAAGGAGGAAAGAAATACACCCTTGTAATTGTAGATGAATTTACTCGATTCACTTGGGTTATATTCTTAAGGGCTAAAAGTGATGCAGCTGAGGAAATCATCAGTCTGATCAAAAGAGAACAGCGACAGAAAAACACTCTTGTTCGCCAGATGAGAAGTGACCATGGAACTGAGTTCAAAAACTCAGTCTTGATAGACTTTTGTGATCAATTAGGAATAGTCCAAAACTTTGCCTCAGTTCGAACACCTCAACAAAACGGAGTAGCAGAAAGAAGAAATAGAACATTAATTGAAGCTGCCAGAACAATGTTGTGTTATGGGAACATGAAGATAAAATTTTGGGCTGAAGCTGTGAACACTGCCTGCTTTACCCATAATAGATCCATAATAGTGAAGAGACATGGAAAAACAGCATATGAATTGTATCATAACAAGGTTCCTTCCATTCATTATTTCCATATCTTTGGCAGTAGATGCTATATTCTAAACCAAAGGGACTTGTTGTGTAAAATGTCCCCTAAAGCTGATGAACGATTGTTCGTTGGATACTCATGCATCCCAAAAGCATTCATAGTCTACAATGAAAGAAGAAAGGTTGTGGAAGAAAGCTTTAATGTTACTTTTGATGACACTACTCAGTCTGATAAAGATGAATCATCATCACAGACTGACATAGCCACTATCAATCAGCTTTGTGACGAATTACTTGTAACCACATTTGAAGCTGACTCTCAGGATGAAGATCATAATGATACAAACGCTCATCAACATCAAGAATCTGACATTGAACCTGATGAATCATCATTCCAGAGTGTCCCCGATGTTGAAAATACTGAGTCTACTGAAACTGATGAGACTCAGACTAACACTCCTCAGTCTGACCAAACTCAGCTCCAAACTACTCAGCCTGACGACACTCAGACTCAAGTAGATGCAGTTT
>CAJVGC010000582.1:46023159-46065083 GCA_910822075.1 Senecio squalidus | reverse complement strand
AAACTTCAAATGTTTGAGTATATCTTTATTGATTTGACCACCACTTTAGAAGAACAATCTGAATTCAAACAAAAGATTAAAGATCTTGAAAATACTTTGAAAATTAAAGATGATAAAATAATTGAACTGGAAAGTTATAAAGTTCTTTTAAATGCTCAGATTGAAGCTTATAGTGATCTTGCAAAAGAAAATTATAAATTTAGAGAAGAAACTGAGCATTATAAAAGAATTTGTAAGTCATGGTGCATAATCATCCTTAAAAAATGAAGATTGTTTGAGCAGACAGGTACCCAAACAAGTTCAAGCTGTGTTGGGTGAGGACTTCAGTCTGAAGAAGCATATGACTAAAGAAGAAGAAGAAGAAGCTGAAAAAGCTGAAAGAGTTTTAAACCAGAAATTCTTCCAAACACTTTCACTTACCTGAAAGGAGAAAAAAAAATGATGTCAAATGCTTTTGTCAAACCTGTAATTTCCCAAGTTTTTAATAAAAGTGATTCTTCATCTTCTTCTCAGTCTGAATATGTTAATTTATCTGAAACTGATACAAATGTGCATGCTGAAAAAGATTATGTGCATTTACAAAATGTCGTGCCCAAGGTTGTGAGTAAACCTAAGATTCAGCGCCAAGTCAGTTCCAAAATTCCTAATAAAAATCATGAAACAAAAACAATTGATAAATTGGGAAATCAATTGTTGGAACTGACTAACATCGTAAAAACTTTAGTCCGAAATAAATCACCTAATCACATCAGGCCCAAGACTCCTCCTAAGAGAATTTGTTACAATTGTGGTGAAAAAGGACACGAGGCTGTGTTTTGTAAACAACTGACCCAGTCAAGACCACAGAAAACGTTTTTCAAAAGTCAGTCTCACCAAAACATTGGTCAGCTCCATCCATACATAAGTCAGTTTCACCAAAGTCTAGGTCAGTTTCATCAAAGTCAGCTTCACCTCAAAAGCAAAGAAACACATCTCAATCAAAGACAACGTCTGTGAAACCTGCTGAGACTAAGTCAGTCTCATCTCGAGTCAGTCTCAAAGATACTCCATGTAAATACTGTGGTGTCATAGGTCATTATTCTGTTAACTGCATGTATGAAATTAACAAATGGAACTATACTCGCTCCAAAACTGACTGCAAGACAAACCCTACACTTAAATCTACTGAAGTTCATGGATCCACTCTAAAGTGGGTACCCAAAAGGAACTAATATTCTTTATTTCATGTGCAGGACTCTACAAAATGGTATCTAGATAGTGGAGCTTCAAGGCACATGACTGGAATGAAGTCTTTTCTACAAGACTATAAATAAGAAGATGGGCCTCAAGTGAGATATGGTGACAACGGGGTATCAATGACACGAGGATATGGAAAGATTCATGTTGGAGCTGTCACTTTCAAGAGAGTTGCATATGTAGAAGGCTTACAACATAACTTACTAAGTGTAAGTCAAACCACTGATGAAGATCATGAAGTCAGATTCAGAAAGCAAGCTGGAATAATCTACAGTGCCAAGGGAAAACCATTACTACTTGCCCAGAGAGAAAGGGATGTCTTTTGTCTGGATCTGAGTACTGCCAATGATGAGGCTGAGACGTGTTTGTTCACAGAAACAAAAGAAGAACTTAATTGGCTATGGCATCGAAGGTTATCTCATTTAAAGTAAATTGGTTAGAGGTCTTCCTGAACTGACCTATACCAAAGATAAAGTTTGTTCAGCCTGTGTGCTTGGAAAGCAAACTAAGACTAAATTCTCATCCAAAATGTTGCATTCAATTGATGAACCTTTATTCATGCTACATATGGATTTGTTTGGACCAATTTGGATTGAGAGTCAAGGAGGAAAGAAATACACCCTTGTAATTGTAGATGAATTTACTCGATTCACTTGGGTTATATTCTTAAGGGCTAAAAGTGATGCAGCTGAGGAAATCATCAGTCTGATCAAAAGAGAACAGCGACAGAAAAACACTCTTGTTCGCCAGATGAGAAGTGACCATGGAACTGAGTTCAAAAACTCAGTCTTGATAGACTTTTGTGATCAATTAGGAATAGTCCAAAACTTTGCCTCAGTTCGAACACCTCAACAAAACGGAGTAGCAGAAAGAAGAAATAGAACATTAATTGAAGCTGCCAGAACAATGTTGTGTTATGGACACATGAAGATAAAATTTTGGGCTGAAGCTGTGAACACTGCCTGCTTCACCCAGAATAGATCTATCATAGTGAAGAGACATGGAAAAACAGCATATGAATTGTATCATAACAAGGTTCCTTCCATTCATTATTTCCATATCTTTGGCAGTAGATGCTATATTCTAAACCAAAGGGACTTGTTGTGTAAAATGTCCCCTAAAGCTGATGAACGATTGTTCGTTGGATACTCATGCATCCCAAAAGCATTCATAGTCTACAATGAAAGAAGAAAGGTTGTGGAAGAAAGCTTTAATGTTACTTTTGATGACACTACTCAGTCTGATAAAGATGAATCATCATCACAGACTGACATAGCCACTATCAATCAGCTTTGTGACGAATTACTTGTAACCACATTTGAAGCTGACTCTCAGGATGAAGATCATAATGATACAAACGCTCATCAACATCAAGAATCTGACATTGAACCTGATGAATCATCATTCGAGAGTGTCCCCGATGTTAAAAATACTGAGTCTACTGAAACTGATGAGACTCAGACTAACACTTCTCAGTCTGACCAAACTCAGCTCCAAACTACTCAGCCTGACGACACTCAGACTGATGATACTCAGACTCAAGTAGATGCAGTTTCCCACAATGAGATAGGAAACATCAAGACTGTCAAGGGACATCCCATCTCATCAGTTATTGGTTCACTAACTGAAGGTGTCAAAACGAGACGAAAGACTGCCACAGCTAATTTCTGTTTCTATACAAATTTCTTGAGTCTGATGGAACCAAAGAAGGTTGAAGAAGCTTTATTAGATGAGGACTGGGTTGATGGTATGCAAGAGGAACTTGAAGAATTCATAAGGAACAATGTTTGGACGAAGGTCCCACGTCCCCTATTCAAGACTATTATTGGACTTAAATGGATCTTTAGAAATAAATATGACAAAGATGGGGTGGTGATAAGGAATAAAGCTCGAATGGTGGATCAAGGATACAAGCAGGAAGAAGACATTTATTATGATGAAACATTTTCTCCAGTGGCCAGAATTGAAGCAATTCGCCTATTCTTAGCATATGCAGCGTTTAAAGCCTTCTTGGTGTATCAAATGGATGTGAAAAGTGCATTTATGAATGGTGATCTACAGGAGGAAGTCTATGTTAAGCAGCCTCCAGGTTTTGTTGATCCTAACTTTCCTGATCATGTTTTTAAATTAAACAAAGCATTATATGGTCTCAAACAAGCTCCTAGAGCTTGGTATGATACTCTATCTGACTTTCTACTCAAAAACAATTTTAAAAGAGGCTCAATTGATAAAACATTGTTTATCAAAAAGGAAAATGGACATGTGATTTTGGTACAAATATATGTCGATGACATCATATTTGGATCAACAAATGAAAAGTTGTTGTACTTGGTTTTCAAAACTCATGTGTAGTGAATATAGGATGAGTATGATGGGTGAACTCACGTTCTTTCTTGGTCTACAAGTAGAACAAAAGAAAGATGGAATCTTCATAAATCAAAGTAAATATGTTCATGATTTAGTAAAGAAATTTGGTTTTGAAACATGTTATGAAATGAAAACACCAATGAGTACTTCTGATAAGTTGCATAAAGACTCATCTGGCAAGTCAGTTTGTCAAGCTACTTATAGAGTAATGATTGGCTCTTTACTTTATTTAACTGCCAGTAGACCTGATATCATATTCTCTACATGTCTATGTGCACGTTATCAAGCTGACCCAAAGGAATCCCATCTTAAAGCTGTCAAAATAATTTTCAGATATCTTAAGGGTACACCAAATCTTGGTCTATGGTACCCTAAATATTCTAGTTTTGAATTAATTGGCTACACAGATGCAGATTATGCAGGGTGTAGATTGGACAGGAAAAGTACATCAGGAGGATGTCAGCTTCTAGGAGGAAAACTAGTCAGCTGGTCAAGTAAAAAGCAAAATTATGTGGCAACTTCCACAGCTGAAGCTGAGTACGTGGCTGCAGGGAGCTGTTGTGCACAATTACTATGGATGCAACACCAATTGGCTGATCTTGAAATCAAGATTCAAAATACTCCAATCATGTGTGACAACAACAGTGCAATTCAAATCACTGAGAATCCAGTCTTCCACTCCAGGACAAAGCATATCGAAATCAGACATCATTTCATTCGAGACTGTGTGGAGAAAGGCAAAGTCAGACTGGAGTTTGTAGCTACTTATGATCAACTGGCAGACATTTTCACAAAACCTCAGAGTGAGGACATGTTTTTCTATCTGTTTGGGGAACTGGGCATGTTAAATCCTTAATCTGTCAAAATCATAAATTTCAAGCTGACCTTTTTGTCAGCTTGTGATTTTTCAATCTGAGTTGTCAGTCAGCTCCAGATTCTTCAGTCTGACCATTTGCTCAGACTGAATGTAAGTTTCGTAAATATCTTTTAAATTTTTTTTCTTAAAATGTAGAGTTTTCTTTATTTTTTTTATTTTTTTAGTTAGTTGTAAAGTTTTTTTTTCTACCTCAAGGGTCAAAATTTTCAATAAGCTTAAATTACATAGACTAAATGGAACGTTTTATAACTTAGTTACTTAAATTTCGCTCTCTTAGTTTAAATTCAACTTAATTTCAAATTTTAACCTAATTATCATCTTCTCTAATCTTCTGCTTGCTTTCTTATCAATGGCGAATGCAAACATGATCCTTCACGTTACTGCTCGAATGATTCCTCGTGCAGATTTTCAAAACAGGGTCCAAATCAAGGACAATAACAGGGTGGAAACTGCCGATATTCCCACCAATCGCCAAAACAGGGGATTTGAACAACTGGTTCAATATATGAAGGCGCATCCATTATATGGCGCTTATTTTTGTGACACGGTGATGTACCCACCGGTGCTGTGTGAATGGTGGTATACCTGCACCGCCAATGAGGAAAAAACTGCCCTCACTGGCACGTATAATGATGGAAGACAGACGATCATCATCACTGAGGAGACTATACGTGCAGCCCTATTGCTTCCCACGATTGATGAAGCAGGTGAAGGGGGATTCCAGGCCAAACTAACTAAACAGCAAGCTCGAGCTGAGGCCTTCCCTTTGATTGGTCAGCCTGAAATCCAAGGCGTGATTGAATTCAAACTCTTTACTGCCAAATGCAAATTCTTATTTTCTAGTATCACAAGGTGTTTGGGGGGTAAATCTGGCAGTTTGAATCAAATGAATGAATTTGAAACTCATCTGTTTCATTCTATGGTAACGGGTAGAAGAATCTCTTATTCACAACTATATTTTGAAGAGATTCTATCCCTTGCCTTGAAAACAAAACGACCGAATGATGTTCCCTTCATTCGTGTTCTTTCACTCAGTTTTGAGGAGGCTCTGGGAAAAGCAGTATATGAGCAGCTTGAACAAACTTTTTATGTGTGCTCTCTTCCCAAGCTGACTCCAAAGATTTTCACTTACATCAATATTACTGAGGCTGAGCCAGGGTTAACCCCAGTTATGCTTCAGTGGATTGATAATCCATTCATCGATCATGACCTCACTGAGTCTGACAATTCAGACTCAGATGATCAACCCGAAGGAATTGACGAACAAATAGAGGCAATCATTCCTGCTGCAGATGCTGAGGTGGACATGGGTGGGGCAGGGCGCGATGAGGCTGACCCAGGTATGGATATAAATCTTTCTCTTTCTCAGTCTGAGAGTATCCCCTCTCCGTCTGAGCAGTCCACTCCTCAACTTGATGTCTTAGCTACTCAAGCGACCAATCTGATGAACTCACCCAGTTCATTTGAAAAAGCACTCACATCAAGCCCTACTAAAAATCAGGCACTAATGGATTCCCTTTTCCATGAGGCTGAGAGTTCTAAACTCCCCTCCAGTGCTATAGATCAGACCAGTCGCCCTCTGCTAGAGCAAGAGCTGGATCTGACTACAATGACTACCCAAAGGCCCCCTAGAGTAGTCAACTTGGAGAAACACGCTGTTGCTGCCACACCGACACATGTGGTAAGCATTGAAGACGATATTCCACTCCTGAATATCCCTGTACCTAGTATGGGACCACCCCCCTCAGTTTCAAAGCCATTTTCTAAGGCTATTTTCACTACCTTTATGTTAGTCCACGATAAGGTACCACCAAATCTCTCACACTCTTCTGCACAAGTCGTCAATGCCTCACTTACCAAACTGAGTGAGGTACAGACTTCATCTTCTATGGCTAAGGATCATTCTCCTAAACACCAAGGAGGGAGTGAAGTTGTACCACCTGTTTCAATCCCTATTGTTACTACTCTCCCTCAGTCTGAGGTTGCTTTGACTGTACATGTGCTGTTACAAGCCATTAAGGACATGTCAACTCAGTTTGATGCCAAGCTAAGTGCAATGCAGACTGAGTTACAAGCTATGAAATGTCAAAACACTGAGGAGATGGAGGAATTAAAGGGTATGGTGTTGAAGCTGACTTCTGAGATCAGCATGATGAGAAAGGGGAAACAAGTAGCTGAGGTATCACAAGGGATGCTCAAACTCAGAGGGAGAAAACAGTTATACCAACTGATGAGTCTGACCTCCCCAAGCAAGATTTGAAAAGAAAGAGGGATGAAGGGGAGAAGAAATACTACAAGACTACCAGATTCAATCTGAAAACTGGTCAGTCTGAAGTCTTCAATGAGACTGATTACACTGACTTATCAAGTAGTGAATCTGAGAAAGAAGATAAGAAGGGAAATGGCAAAGTTGGAGCTGACAGTGATACTGACCCACCAACTGAGGAGGAAATTGAAATGGAAGAGCCGCCTACTATACAGACTGAGCTAGAAATTGAAATCAAGAAAAGACAAGATGAAGCTGAGAAACTGGCTAAGCTTCAAAGGTATGCTCATAATTCTTGAATGATAGTTGACAAATACGAGTATGTCAGAGGGTTATACATGGAGAAATTTGAAGATAATCCACAAGACCAGTCAATGAAAGCAGCTGAAACACTTGACGCTGAGATGAAAGAAGAAGAAGAGTTAGCCATTAATGAAGAACATCAGAGGATAGAAGCTGACAGATTGATGTCCAAACAGGTGTTAAGAGAGGAAGCCAGGCTTGACTATATTGAGTCAAACTTTGCAATAAGGAGACACAAGAATAAAATCCAAAACTTAGACTGTGCTGATACTGGTGGATCTGACCTCATGCTAACATGCTATCACAAAGAGGGATCTTTCAGAGTTGGGGTACACAGAATGCACACCTTGGGTTTAGAGGAATGGAAAGAAATAGCCAGTCTGAGTTCAATGATAACAAACATTGCCAACAGGCTTGAAGTAAAAAGAGAAGCAGTGTCAAATGTAAATGTGGCTCATGTGCTAAAGCTGATCTCAGATGAAGACTATAGAGCATTTTGTACAGTAAATAGAGTGAGAGCTGGAGCTAAATCCCTTGGTCTGGAAACAAGCTATATGCACCCTGTTCCCAAAGGGGGCATATTTCAAGACAGATCTTATGTGAATACTGAAAATCATGAGGGCTTGTGTTATGTTGACTGTGGGGGAGAGGAATGCTTCCAAGCCAAAGACAGACTGAATATGGCCTCCATCTATCATTGCATTGCTCTGCTAAGTGAATGTGAGTCTGATCAATGCATCCCCTTCCGAATGAAGCTGATCAGTTGGTTATTTAACAACCTGAGAAGAATTGAAGAAATGGGGACTTTAATGGACAAGGTTGAACTGATCAAGAAAGAGTATCAAATGTTGTTTCACAGATCTGATGCTGAAATGGAAAAGCTGCTTGATTGGAAAACTGAGAGGCTGAAATGGGCAAAGGAAGTGAAGAAGCCTACTCCATGGGAGGTGCCTTTGAAGAAGAAAAGATCTGTCAAGAAGAGGAAGTGATGTGTTTCACGTGTCTTTTTGTCACAAACAGTTTTATATAAACAATTTTAGTTTGTGTTTATTTTTGGTGCATGAATTGTAAAAGACTTTAATCCAAACAGATAGGGGGAGATTGTTGGGAAAATCAACGATTTCACCCAAGTTAATAAATCTTTTTATTAAAGTCTTAGTTTCTGAGTCTGAGTGACTCTGAGTCTGAGTGACTGAAAGAGACTAAGGCATTATGGAGCTGACTACTCAGCTTCATAATGAAACGTATTGCTTTATATTAGGTATGTTTGTTAGATAAAATCTTCTATCCTTTTAGAAGATATACTAGGATTCGTACTTATCAAGCTCACTATTATTGTTTATAAATAGTGAGCTTGAGCTTTGTAATCGTTGCACCTTTTGAATCAATATAACTGTGTGTTATTTTAGTTGCTTCGTTATTATATTTCCGCTATAATAAACTAAGAAACTGAGCAATTAATCGATTCGTAACAATTAACATCTAAATACTTATTTGTAATTGATTAGCTAGTGTTTGCGATCTTATTGAGACCTAACAATCACTCGCAGGCACATCCTCCACAGCAGGAGGAGGCACACCCCAACGTCTCTGACCTGGTTGACAACACCATAGTGGGCTAAAGCCTCCTCACGAGGTAAGGAAGCCACCCTCATGGAACCAACCTCCAGAGTCGTCAATGCATCAAGAAAACTCATGACTACAAACCAAAATGAGTGAGTCAAAACAAAATGTTTCTATCGAGTACATAAAATAATAAAAGGAACAAGTCATACGTCTATATGTAGCTCTCCTATATATAACCGGGAACGAACTACCATTTTTATACCTCTGCTTAACCCGAAACAAGAATAAAACACTCTCCGGAAAACACTTAAACTGAATATGAACACTCTCAATACGGGTAAGAAACTGATCAACATCAGGAGAAACCTGGGTAGGCGCCTTGTT
Organism: Senecio squalidus; assembly: GCA_910822075.1. Taxonomy (NCBI): domain Eukaryota; kingdom Viridiplantae; phylum Streptophyta; class Magnoliopsida; order Asterales; family Asteraceae; genus Senecio; species Senecio squalidus. The sequence continues at coordinate 46,056,084 of CAJVGC010000582.1, read as the reverse complement.
GGGCAGTTGTCACACCCCGCTCAAAGCGGAAACACGAGGTGTTCCAGTTACGATATCAAGAGTCAAGAATTACAACATTACAACCAATAAACAAAACATCGAAATAATATTAATCATGCCAAAGGTTTACAAAGTACATTACAAAGTCAAAAGCGATACAACGCCAAGTACAAATACAATTCAAATGTCATAAAACGGATCATAAAGGAGTTACATCCAACATAGCGAAATCCAAATACACAAAATAAATGATCCGAAACAAGCATGTCATGATCAATGAAATCCTCAAACTCCTGAAAGCGTTAAAAACGACATCAACAACATGTTGGTGAATTATTCGCAATTTAAAGTAAAAGTTGAGCCAACGGAAAGATTTAATAAAAATGGTAAGTTTCAAATAACATATCATGCTTTACAACCATAGTGCGACGTACATTTCCTAGACTAGTCATACACTGAACTTACCGCACCAATAATCCCCTTTCCTAAGGCGTATCAACCAAAGGCAACAAATAATCAATACGGCCATAACATCCACTCATAGGGATATCCTATCGAGCAATGAGGGTCTGCTCCAACCCATACAGATCTATATATATATATATATATATATATATATATATATATATATATATATATATATATATATATATATGCAACCACAGGCATCAGAGCTTAACAAGTGTATAAGGGGGGCCTACCGAGGCCTAATGATACCTAATCTAAAGCAACCTTGATGCACTAGGTAAACAAGATATACAGTAACGTCTAGCATACATGCAGACAATTTAAAATACGCTTTTCAGCCCAAAAATAGTAAAGACATAGGGCTACGAATAACTTACAATGAAAGCTCAACCAAGTATCGGGTACACAATCACGGAGCTAAGACTCCACCGTCTAAGTTCCCTAAAACAATGAATAACATAGTCTAAGTATCTATGTAAGTCTAGTCCGGTTTAGCCTTGTATGTTAAGGTCAAGTTTATTAAAATGTAACACATTCCAATGATTATTAAGCCGAGTCAAGATGACGGATTTAGGAGACGATGTTCCGCGCCAAAAAGGACGATGGGAAGATGCCGATATTTCACGTCGTAATTGACAATTGGAAAGGAATGATATTCCGAGTCGAAAATGACTAACAGGAATATCGGTTGGAAGGAATTCTGTTACCAAAGTTTTATCGAGATCGATCAAGGCAACGTCAAAGATGTTGACTTGGTCAAAGTCAAAGATGTTGACTTGATCAAAGTCAAGGTCAACAATTTGAAGGAAAGTCAAAATCAACTTGAAAGACAACCTTGACATTTTGAGAGTTTAAAGTCTTTACTTTTCAAGATAATAGAGTAAAATAAATTTTTAAAATGATTTATAAAAGTTTGTCGTAAAAACATTATTCGATGATCTTAGATTACGATCGCGTTTTGTAACAAAGGTTTATATAGCGAAAAGTAGTTAAGACGTTCGTTTTAAATAAGTATTATGACATTTATGATAGAGTTGACGTGTTTGAGTCCAAAAACGTTGTTTTAGCATAATATGTTACTTTTATATATATTAGTTTACTTATACAAGTGTTTAGGGTTGTTTAAAGTCATAAGATGTTATCGAAAGCTTCGTTGCGACGCTCTACGGAACCAAGAATTTGCGGCTTGTTAAAATGCAAAAACTAAAAATATGACGAGCAAAGTCCGGTGCGTCGCCCTAGGTATAGGGGGCGACGCCTGGTCATTTTTCCAGCTTTATGAAAATTGTCGTTTGTTGAAATCCGGTTTATACGAAGTTTTAAGGTCAAATGTAAACTGTTAAGAAGTTATATTATGTTCCAATTACATTTACCAAGCTTTATATATATATATATATATATATATATATATATATATATATATATATATATATATATATATATATATATATATATATATATATATATATATATATATATATATATATATATATATGTATATATATATATATATATATATATATATATATATATATATATATATATATATATATATATATATATATATATATATAATAAGTTAAGTTTGGTTAAATTTACATCTTAACATATTTTAGTCCGAAATCCAAGAGTATTCAAAGTGTTGGTCTAATAGTTTATCATAACCATTTTTCAAGGCTAAATCCGAAATAATAAGAATAGATATGAAAAAGAGGAATTAGGGAAAATAACGATTTTTACCGTTAACACCCGCAAGAAATATACACTCTCTAAACCATCGAGAATCAAGAACCCGGAACAAAAGACTTCGGTGGTTGGGTGGTGAGGAAATATCTGGCTCCAAAACACAATACATCCACCATTAATAAAAGTTATTTAACATGCAAGAAAATAAGGAGATTTTCGGAGAGATTTACTTACCACAAATTTAAAGTAAAGGCACGAATCGAGAAATCTATTCGGATCTTCCAAGGTGAAAGGTAAAAATGGAAACAAAGAGCTTGTAAGACAAGTGAATATAATTGATATTAGAATCTCTACCAAAATGGGAGAAAAATGGAAGAAAAAGTGAGGAATTTTACAAGAAAACTTACCAAAGGTTAGAGAAACCAAAAGGAATTGATAGAAATGACTTTGCCTTTGATAAAATCTCTTCAATATTGTGTTTTAATCTCTTCAATATTTCTAGAAATGGATTGGTTTTGAGAGAGAATTGTTAGGGATTTTGCATGAGATGAAATGAAATGAGGAAAAAGTGTGTGAATGTGTGTGTTTTGGTAAAATGAAAGTTGATGTATCAAATGAGTGTTGTTGGTGACTACAAATGACCCCAAATGACTCATATCTGGACTAAGAAAGTGTTTGACACATTTGGGACAGGTGTCACTCTCTTAATACATGCAAAGGTGAGTCATAAACTAAAAAAAAATTTGTCCAGGAGGGGAGGGCGTCGCCCCTAAAGATTAGGGCGGCGCACCGGCCCAGTTTTCTGGATTTTCCGTTTTTCGTTTGCGTTATCATTACGTACATGCGTTCGTTTAGAGTTTACGATTGTTATGCAATGAACTTAGGCAAGTTCATTATATGTTTTCTTGGTATAAGGATTCATTTAATGATTCGATTTCGATTCCGATGTCGAGACACGCACGATTACGGTATAAGTATAAACAAGAGCAATAACACGTTATCTCGAAGATGAAGATTACATTAACCGGCGATTTTGGCGTAAACACCCTAACTTAATATCACGAGAATACTAACTATTCGAAACTTATGTAAATATAAAGCTTACGTCTCAAGGGACGAATCAATAAAACACATAAAACCCGATTCATAACAATAAATCGTGAGTAATTACAAAGCGAAATACAAGGGTCAAAACAATTGCGAATAAAAGTACAATAATACGGTAACATAAGTACCTAAAAATGACAGGTCGTCACAGCAGCCGACCAAACCACCCACCTAAAGTATCATATCATGGCGGAATAAAATCGGCACGCACGAAAAAGTAATAAGCGCTCATGTCTTTAATCCTATTCTGAAAAAGCGTAAAAAGCTCACTAAATCTAACCCTCATCTTCACGGTAAACCAATTACCAGTCTATTGAAGAAAGCACACCAACCTAAACACATCTAGAGAAGGCTCCAATCCAAGAGCCCTCTGCAACATCTCAAAAGTAACTATCTTGAAAACACCAAGCGGATGCAACTGCGCAAATCCAATACCACAATAATATAACACCGGCAGAAAGAAGGGAGTAGGCTCAAACCGCAAACCGCCACTATAAATGTACTCGACATAACAAGCTATAAATCGAGGAGGAGGGCCATTGGCCCGATCGTCTGCCCCATGCAAGAGAACCATATCCTCTGTCAATCTTAGGTCATCGTCAACAATCAACTTCGAACCATCCTCATCCAAACACGAGGGCACATCCTCTACTCCTATCACCTCCCTACCTCCACCCTCATCCATAAAGCCTAGCAAGAGGTAATAATAATAAAATGACTAAGACTTATGTCTAGATACAAGCTTTTTGGCAAAAAAGACTTGAAAATTACCTAGAGCAAAAAGAAGTGTGGAAAAAACCCCTTAAGATTACCTAAAGGAAAGGGAGCATGGCTAGCTAACTTAAAAGAGTTTAGAAAAACTCCTAAGTTTTTCTAAAAAATGTGACACCGAAACTATGAACAGATTAAACCCATATCGAGTGGCAAACGGGGAATCCATACACAAAACCTAAGTGTTTGGTAACTATGGCAAAGGCTAGCCTAATACACAAGTTGCATACAAAACAACCTAAGGAAAACTTACTTGGGGGACACACATGGCACGGTGAACAAAAAAAAAAGAAAAAAGAATGAAGCTTACTCGATCTAAAGCCAAACACCTCTCCTACTCGGTCTACACACCGAACAACAAACAAATAACTCCTAGCCGAACCACTCCTAGCCGATCACCTCCAAATCTCCTAGCCGAATCCCACCCAACCAAGTCCTCTCAACCGAGAGCTAAACCACTCGAACAACCCTATACATAATCAAAAAGACAACATAGTCAACTCACCTCTCTTCTAGAAAAAACAAATAAACATCACATGGTTACATAATCAAAACCAAATTAAAAACAAAATAAAAAAAGGTAACTCGAAAGAGAGAAAAAAAAAAAGAACACTTACTCTTTAGAAAGAAAAAAAAAAAGAAGATTGATGAAATGGGATCTTGAAAAAACCAAAAGAGATGGAAAAAATGAAGTGATCTTGAAAATAAGAGAGATATAGATTTTAAAGAAGAAGAAAAAAGAGTTGTTACAATAAAACAAAATAAAGTTGTTGGTGATTTGAAAATTCAAAACTCATAAATATTTTTGAAATTTTAGATTTTTTAAATTTGGGGGCTATTGAGGTTGGGACCACCAACCTTGGAGCACACAAACATTTGACTAACAACTTGGGACCATACTTTCATAAAAAAACAACCGGACCACACATGAAGCTCGGTTTGCTGCTAGGATATTGGGTGCTAGCTAGCCGGCACAATGAGCTCGCTGCTCTACACGTCCGAACACATGCACGAGCACAGTAGCTCGGTTCTCGGATACAATGGGAGCTCGACACATTTACTCGGACACACTCACATTTACTCGATAAAGGTTTGAGCTCGCTTTTTACTACATGGTCCGGACACAAAGAGCCCCATGCACGAGCAAACACAGGCCTAACGCCTAGTCTAGAGCTCGCTGCTCGCCGGCTCACCTTTGCCCCGTGACCGAGCAAAACAGCCCAGTTCCCTGGTTGCTTCTCGCTGTCCACCTGGCCCCGTTCCGTGACCGAGAAAACAGGCCCAACTTAAGTGTTGAGCTTGATGCCCGACACCACTTATTCGGATAAGGCCTTGGTGTCCGACACACGCGACTCGACACTTGCTACTTCACCACTCACCAAATTAGCCCCATGCACGAGCAAACATGACCCATGCATGGCTGCTCGCTACTAGTATCTTCGTAGTATGCTACGCGTGGCTCGTTTGTTTTCTTATATACCAGTAAGGCTCCATGACAGGCTCTCAACTCGACACACTTGAGTCCGTGATCGAACAGAGAATGAGTAGCCGACACCATTTCCTTTTCTGGGTCGTAAACCAGGACCTAATTCACGTCCTATAAATACCTGACCATTTGTCATATTCGCCAAGTCCTAGATTCTCACATCTTACACACGAACTAGAGTTTTCCCACTATCTTACGTCACCCCTGCTAAGCAATACGTCACCTTAGGCTTGTCTAGAGCTTGTTAGGTTTGCAACTGCACTCTGCAGGAGACCGTATTGATTAGCCAACACATCCAAACCCTTGAGCTCGTCAATCGTTGCTTAAACATCGGCGTCATATGTGAGACCATTTTAGATCAACGATCGGGTATTAAAAAGTAAAAACAAAAAGAAAATAAATATTCAAACTGGTGGTCATAAAATAAAAAAAATATAGCTGTTTAAAAAAAAAAAAAATTGACCGTTTAAGGACTATTTTTTGAAAAATTAAGTTTTTTTGTTTTTGTTTTATGATCGTTAGAAATAAAAAAAAAAAAAAAAAAAACAAACCACAACAGCTCGTTAGCCACGTAACGAAGCCGAACATAAAAATACAATTAGAACACGCGGAGTGATAACGAGCCACAACCTCGTTGAGGTGTAAGAACGACACCCTAAAGAATATGAATAGAGGAAAATACAATAAAGACATAATTTGAATTATCTATCTTAATCTAATAACTTGAATTTAAATCAGAACATACTTGTATAATAAGTAATAAAAATAAATTATTTTACAACCTTCTAATTATTTAAAAAAATTGAATTACACCGTTACAAATATCTATCCAAACCATCCACTGTTCTAGTAGCCAATCAAAATCTATTTAGCTAAGAAAAAAAACAGAAACCAAAAGAGCAGCAATTCTATGGCCTTATCTAGTCCATCTACTGGCATCACCACCCAACAGAATCTCCTCCCTCAACTCTACCACCCTCACTCCTCCTTCTCCACCATCAGTTTTCCGACCAAACCCACTAACCAGTTTTCACTGAAATGGAGAACCAATGTTTCTTTCTTTCAATCTTTTTTAACCAAAACCAAAGATGCTAAACCCATTAAACAAGAGCTTCTTGACGCCATTGCTCCTCTTGACCGTGGCGCCGAAGCTTCCCTTGACGATCAACAAATAATTGAACAGGTTTTCAAAATATGATCATTATATATAATGGGCTAAATCATAAATGTGCTCATATATTGTGACTAGTGTTGTATTTCTTTATAGCTTGGCCTTAAATTGTTTGATTTAGATAGTTCGAAAACTTGAAGCAGCAAATCCGACAAAGGAACCGCTCAAGTCTCCTTTACTAAATGGAAAATGGGAACTTGTATACACCACCTCACAATCGATTCTACAAACTAAGGTTACTATATATACTTCTTTATCTTTACTCTAACTTAATTACATGAGTTGGAGTGACTTATAATGTTTTTATCTCAACAGAGACCCAAGTTTCTTAGGTCACGTGTAAACTACCAGGCGATTAATGCAGACACGCTTAGAGCTCAAAATATGGAATCATTTCCGACCTTTAACCAGGTATCGTGCTGATGTTTAATGTGTTTAGTTATATGGAAATACAAATAGATTAGGTGCACGGCCGGATCTATAAGTGGTTTACGGTATGCAAATGAATATCTTAGAATTTTTTTAAGGGGGAAAAAGTAGTCCGTATTTGTTATGGTAATACAAATACAAATCATAATAGTAGTGCTAGTGCATATCCTATTTAAAAACACTGAATCTACCACGGTCTGGAACAGAGTAAAGATCCCTTTCAGATCAAGTATTATAGTTTGCTGTCCTAAAATTCTCCATTACGCTTATGTGTTTGGTTATTGTTATCTGTCTCTAGGTAACTGCGGATTTAACACCAGTGAATGCCAAAAAAGTGGCAGTGAAATTCGATTATTTCAAGATTTTAGGATTGGTAAGATTTTTATTCATCAGATCACTATGTTCTATGTCATGTTATCGTTTATAATGAAAATCCATGCACATTTAGAGGTGGCAAAATGAATGGGTTAGCCGGTTAGGTAATAGGTAAAAGACGGTCAACTTTTAAGATGGTTGACGTTGGGTAGGAGATAAAATGCAAGTTTAAATTTTATGTGTTGGAGATTAAATGCAATAAATCAACACATATGTAGATAAATACGTCGACCCTGCCACCTCTAATAATTGAAAAAAGAAAATGAATAAGTTTTATGCCCGTAAAATGTAACACCGCTTTACATTCATGTTGTTGTAGATACCTGTTAAAGCGCCCGATACAGCAAGAGGTTCGCTTGAAATAACTTACTTGGACGAAGAATTGAGGTGAAATTTCATCCTAATACAACTTTTAATACATTTTAAAACTTGTTTTTTGTTCAGATGATTACATGATTTCATCTCAATTTGCAACAATTTTTTTTTTTCATTTTTAACATGATTTGTAGGGTCTCAAGAGGCGATAAGGGAAACTTGTTTGTCTTGAGGATGATCGATCCTTCTTACCGAGTCCCTGTATGATGCAAGTGAAAACCATGTCAGGAAAATGGTTGTATGAAAAGATATACGAGTTTTTGATAATTTGTTAAATTTAAAAAACTTTCCCCGGAGATTGTATGATTCTTGTAGCTGAGCTTGATATATTCAACCAGTTGAATTATCCAATACCGCCTACAACAGTTTGTAATAGCATCTTAGAAACTTATATATGTTCTCCTGCTATACTCCGCCCACTGGAAACTGATACAATATGAATAAATAAATTTAGAAACTCCTGTATTTAGCCTGAATAGTTTATTTTGTATTTCCACTATGTAATTCTATAAATACATGAAATGCAAGAGGAAAACATATTGAAAAATCACGGTATAAGGATCATTGATCCTCTTCTTCATCTCTATAATCACAGAACCCTAATATGTGACCTGATTAATCTTGCTACTGCTAATGTCCATTCGCTGCTGGCCATCTATGTTACTCTCATATCTATTAATCTACTGAAAATATATAAAAAAAAACTCCCTGGTAATACTGCTTCAAACATATGTTGTTTTCGTCCTGTTTGCGATACTTATTAAACAAATGAACTTCCCCCTGACCGAACCTATATTAGAGCACTTTAACCTTGACTTCATATTTCCAAATACAATTCATCATTTGCTTCATATGAGTACCTATAACCGCTCATGGTAGTTGCAAAACCTGCTCCTGTTTCTAGAGGGACTATCCTTTTTAAATGTTTTGAAACGAAAGTTACGAATATAACCACATCTTGTTTTTTAAAATGTAAATAATTCTTCAGGTGCAAAGAAACTCGAAAAGGAAGTAACATGTGAAAAGGGAAAATTTAGTTTAAGTACACTAATAATTATTCCAACAAACCACTCCACCAGCCAGTCAGAATCAAGGGTTATAAATCTCACTAAAACTAAGTAACAAAACACACATAAACCGCTAATCCTACCGCTTTCAATGGGCACTCTACACCATCATTTCCTTGTCTCCACGGTAACTTTTCCTGCCAAACCGACCACCTTCTGTCACCATGTTCCACTAAAATGGAGAACCATCACCAATGTTTCGTTCTTCTCAGCTTTCGCGAACAAGTCCAAGGATGCCAAATCCATCAAAGAGGAACTTCTTGATGCCATTGCCCCTCTTAATTGTGGTGCTCAAGCTTCCCCGGAAGATCAGCAAACAATTGAGCAGGTTTTGCTTCGATAATAGAAAACTTAGTGTTTCTAAACATTTATACTGTCGGGTGCACATCACCCATGTCCCACATCGATAAAAGTAGGAACTAAATGCTAATATATTAGGCAATGGGCTACTCATTCGTCTTATGATGTTTCTTATAGTATTAAGTCAAAGACAAACATGGTACTTTCAACACCAAATATTGGTTTGACAACTTTTACCTGGTAAGAACAATTCGATAAACCAGATAAACAACGGGTAAACAGAGATGTTTTTCCATGTTCAGGGGCTACTCTTTGAAGGAAGAGGTTTTACCATGTTCAGGTTATCCGGAGAGGTCTAGTCTTTTACTAAGATGTATGCGGCCTAACCGCGTATCCCCATGACCGTTTCTGACCCTTTTCCCTAGCCACCCAAGATGCTTACCTAGGTAGGTTGCCCGAGACCTCAATGAGGATAGCAGGACACCTTACCACTAGGACATCTCTACGAATGCACCTAGAAATTGAAGTGTCAAACTGGTAGAGCAAATTGAAAGAGGTCCAAGTATAAACCTACTATATTGATTTGATTTTTCCGATCAAGTTTTGAAACTATAGTTTGTATAATGATCTTTAATACATTAATTATAACTAAAAGAAAAGAGATACTAGCATGCCAACCTTGTTTGACCCGCTACCCAACCTGTTTGTCCCACCCATTGTGCCATCTCCAAAGAAATTGAGATATTTTTCATTTGCACACACCATTATTATAAGTTACTAAAGAATAGTAAATGATAGATTATTCATAATTGAAACTGGTTATATACTTCCACACAATTTTGTCGGAGGTCTTTCTGGATGTAGTCTCTCTACCCTCGGGTAGAGATATGACTGTCCACCTCCCTCATACCTTGCCCGGACGGGATTAGGTATCGTTATTGTTGTTCTTGGTGTATATAATTGAAAATATTAATGATTATATTTGTATTATAGTTCTTTCTAGCTTAGATCTAATATGTTTCATTTAGATAGTTCAAAAACTTGAAGCAGAAAATCCCACAAATGAGCCGTTGAAGTCTACCTTACTAAGCGGAAAATGGGAACTCATATACACTACTTCAAAATCCACTCTAAAGACTAAGGTTACATTATGTGGTTCTTAATCCTTTCCATTATTAGATATAAAATCGGGTTTTTTTCTTTCTATTTTAAGCTGTTATTTAACATATTAATGTATCTTTCTCAACAGAGACCCAAGTTCCTCAGGTCACGTGTAAACCATCAAGCAATTAATACAGATACACTTAGAGCTCAAAATATGGAATCATTTCCTACCTTTAACCAGGTATCTTGTTAATGTCTAATGTGTTCCGCTATATAGAAAGGCTAATGGATTTGTATGCTAACTAACTAGTTTTGGTAATTTTTATCTATCTTTAGGCAATAGGGAACCTGATTCCATTAAACGCTAGAAAGGTGGTGGTCATATTTGAATATTTTAAGATTTTAGGATTGGTAAGATTTTTCTTCATCGAGTCAGTATGTCACCTTGTTATCTAACTTGAAATCCACGCTCAGTTGATGTTAGAGGGGGCACAAAAGCAGGGTCGCGTCATCACGGGTTGGGTTATAGTAATTTTTAACACATGTTGGGTCAAGCTGTCAACATTTTCCCTTCCTCTAGAGTCTTATAAATAATTAATATATCAAATAAGATTATAAAGATTAATCGTATATTGTTAAAATGATCAATCATGTTTTACAAAAACTGATTTATGTGATTTTAAACATTAGATTAACTTTTCGTTCACGTGGTTGTAGATATATGTTAAAGCACCCGTTACAGCAAGAGGTTCACTTGAAATAACTTACTTGGATGAAGAATTGAGGTGAAATTTCACAATACAACTTTATTATACCTTTTAAAACTTGATTTTGGTTCAAATGACTACATGAGTTCATCTCAATTTGCTACGAACAAGTTTTCACATTTTTAACATGATTTGCAGGATCTCAAGAGGCGATAAGGGAAACTTGTTCATATTGACGATGATCGATCCCTCCTATAGAGTACCCGTCTGATGCAAAGGCAAAACCATGGCAAGAGGATGTACAATACCACCTCAAAATAATTGAAATACAATGGCCAAACCTTGCTATATGTTATATTTAATAACAAGGATCAAACAAATAATGTATAATTTTGGAACACAAAGAAATTACCGCTTACAAGATCAAATGCCATATTTTAAGCATATATTTTCAGTAGAATTTACAGAGATCAATTTGACTTTGTATGGAAAAAGTCAAACTGCATAGCTGACCTTCTAGACATAGTCAAACTATACTAAATCGCGGTATCGAAAAATGATGCAAGAAAACTAAACAGGGACTCTATAGGTTGGATCATCCATTCTCAATATAAACAAATTTCCTTCATTGCCTCTTGATATCCTGCAAACATGAAATCGAGGCATTAAAGCAATCCTGATGTAAAATGTAGTATATATTTCTACACAGTTATTTTTCCAATTTCTGCAACCTAAGATGTGTTAATTCAAAAATATTTTGAGAATAATTGATTTTTTAAACATTGTACTAGGATTATCACTGCAAACAAACAATCGTTTTAGCAAAAATGATAAAATAAACTATGATTATAAAATATCGGATTTGGATTAAAAAAAGGCGTCAAGAATGGTGGTTCTTTTTGTATTTTCATTTAAAATTTTTGTCATCACTTGTTCTTGAAAATAACAGTAAGTTCTAAAAAATGATGGTTAGTTTACAAAAAACAAAAATATAAGTCACTCATTTTAACATCAAAAACAAAGGTTATGGGTAGGGAAGCCGGGTAAGTTTTGATGAAAAGTCTTGTGTTTAATGAAAGGTTTCATGTTGTGATCAATTTTTTATTGGAAAGTAAATAAATTTAGATCGGACTTGTGACTGAAAAGGTGATCAATTTGAAACTCAATCATGGACAAGACTACTCTGGCGGCACCCATGTAAGTGGGAAACAGACTCGGAATCTGTTTTAAGAGAATCATGTTTAACACAAGCATTCTGTTTTTCTGTTTCTCTACTAATTCTGTTGTTTCTTGTTTATTAATATTATTGTAGTTTTCATTTAGAAGAAAATGGAAATTATACCTTAACTCTTCATCTAAGTAGGTTATTTCCAGTTGACCACGACCACTTCCACGAGCTCTAATAGGTATCTGCAAATCAATACGAATAGCCAATGGCATATCGAGGAAAAAAATGGCTCTCAAAGATTTTGTTCATTTAATTTGTTTCCACCAATTGTCTATTTTAAGCACCCCGTATTCATTTCTTTTCATATCAAGCAGACATAATACATAGTTATATCATTATTTCTTCAGGACCCACAGAACGAAAAACGAATAATAAACAAAAAATTCATCAGTTACCAGACCAAGCAGTTTAAAAGCATCAAACTTGACTGCCACCCTTTTTGCATTCAGAGGAACTATATTAGCTGTAGCCTGTAGAAAACGTACCAGTTGAGTGTCAAACTTAAGTATAAGATGGCATCAAAAGACAAAGTATGAAGCCGGGAATAAAGAAACACCTGATTAAAGAAGGGCCAAGTTTCCATATTTTGTGCTCTAAGGGTATCCGCATTGATTGCCTGGTAAATCTTTCCATTTGGTCGTAAGATTTTCGGCCTCTGCTTAAGTAAGAGAAACGATTGTTAATAAGTATTTTAGATGGAATACTAACAAACATGTCACCTTTGTTTGCAGGATTGATTGGGATGTTGTGTATAGAAGCTCCCATTTTCCGTTTATCAAGTCGGATGTCAGTGGCTCCTTCACCTTATTCAAGGCTTCGAGTTTACGTGCAATCTGAATAACAGTCAGGCAATTATTTCCAAATAGAAGAAGCAAATGATTACAAAATGTAAACCTGATCAAGTCGCTCCTTTTGTTAGCTCCTGCTTAAGGCTCTTAACATCTTCAGTTTTCGTCGAAAAAAACTGAAAGAAAGAAACCTGGGAAGGTCTCCATAATCTAGTGTTCTTCTGAGTTTCATGGCTCAACGGAGGAATTGAATTGTGTGTAATGAGTAGGAGTGGCAAGATGGACGGGTCGGGTCGGGTTGAATAATGGGTCAAAACGGGTTAGGGTTAGAACGGGTTAGGGTCAAAAAGGGTCATAATATGAAAAGGGTCAAATGGGTCACGGGTCAAACGGGTCACGTAGGGTCGGGTCGGGTTGACCCTTTTTTTCTTCGAATATGCACACTCCCAATAATACACTTACACATTACATCATAAATAATTCAATTCATTTTCATTATCAAACTCATCAATTAACAATCATCCGATTCATATAGAAACTTGTTTATAACAAATTATTATCTTTCGTCTTAATTTAAATGTGAGACTTTGAAAGCGTTAACTATATCTATTTTTTGATAGGAAAATATAAAAGTGTGAGTACTAAAAACAGAAAGTAAGAAAAGATTGAAAGTCAAATTAATTTGACCTCAAATAACAAAATGAATTCTATTAGCCACTGGAATCTATATAACACACTGCCATTAAAGTAAAATCAATCGCGTGTATTATACGCTCTTCTTCCGGTCCACATTCTCCGGCCACTTTTCGCCGTCGTCGATTTCAGGTTTCACACTATTTTCATGTTGAATTCTTTGCAGTTAGTGAATCGGATGATTGTTAATTGATGAGTTTGATAATGAAAATGAATTGAATAATTTTTTGACCCGTTCGACCCGAGCTAGATTTTGATAAATTTTTTTAATGACCCGCTCGACCCTTTGGTCACTTCAGGTGATGCCCATATCAACCCAAACTAAGATAAAATTGACCCAAACTGACCCTTTATTTGTAATTTGGGTCAAGTTTGCCACCTCTAGTAATGAGTGATGAAATGAAAACGGAATTGTGAATTGAATGGTGAAGAAAAGGGGGGAAGTTTGGTGTTAATGGTAGAGGGGTTACAATCTGATAACCCATTTCATATGGCCACACACTTCGCGGCACTTTTAACTTTCACGTATCATTAATTCATTATTATTGTTGTATTGTATTTTTCTGAGGTTGTTAACATTCAGATTACACATACCATTGTTTTTAGAGAGAATGTCACAATTCGTCCTTGTGGTTGGTCTGTTTTTCACGAATCGCTTTTTTATTTTCTTTTAACATTAATCATCCTTTAGATATGTTTTTTATCACCGGAGGTCCTTTTTACACGTAAAAAGATTAAAATACCCTCTCTTTTTAATGTTTTCTTATTTTTCTTATATTTTAAATTAATATATTCAAGATCTTCATCAGTATATCCCAGATTTTCTTCATCACTATCATATCCCCTCTTTTGACTTAAAGCTTACCTTCCAATCCCATATTTTCTTCATCACTATCTATGAATTCATTCTTCCAACCAAAGCAATAAAGCTTCCATTTACATCCAATCATCAATGGCTTCCCTATCAAACAAAAAAAACAAACACAAACACAAACACACATACATAGATCCAGACACAGATTCACAAACACAAACACACAAACAGCAGCAGCAATGGATCATCTTCCGCCACCACCCTACCTCTCCGCCACCGCTGCCACCACCCTACCTCTCCGCCACCGTTGCCGCCACCGTTGCCGCCACCGCTACCACCACCCTACCTCTCCGCCACCGCTGCCACCACCAGTCTCACACTGCGCCACCACAAGTAATTTGGGTTTAGATTTGGAGTTTTTTGTTTTAAATTTAGGTTTTAATTATGGTGGTAGAATAAAGGAATTTGGGTTTTAATTGGGTTCCATTTAGATCTCGATTTGTAAATAATTTAGGTTTAGATTTGGGGTTTTTTATTTTAAATTTTGGGTTGTAATTATGGTGGTAGAATGAAGGAATGAGAAAAAAAATAGGGTTTGTAAATGATTGTAAGATAATAATGATTGGAGAAGAAGATCGATAACAAAAAATAGAGAAAAAAGAAAGAGAGAATGTCACAAGATAAGAAAATAGTGATGATATGGATGAAGATCTGGGATTCTGGGAATATATTAATTTAAAAGATTAAAAAATAAGAAAATATAAAAAGAGAGGGTATTTTAGTCTTTTTAAGTGAAAAAAGATCGTCGGTGATAAAAAGACATATCTAAAGGATGGTTAATGCTAAAAAAAAAGTCGAAATGACGATTCGTGAAAAACAGACCAACCACAAGGACGATTTATGACATTCTCTCTTGTTTTTATGTATATAAGATTGGAATTGTATGATCGAATCGAGATTTTAAGATTTCGC
This sequence comes from Senecio squalidus, assembly GCA_910822075.1. NCBI lineage: Eukaryota > Viridiplantae > Streptophyta > Magnoliopsida > Asterales > Asteraceae > Senecio > Senecio squalidus. The sequence goes on along the minus strand of CAJVGC010000582.1, from coordinate 46,040,543 downwards.
TAATAAGATTAAAAAAAACAAAAAGGTAAGATGAGATCGACTAGCGATCATACGATAATACAACCGACTATGAAAATTTTTCTTATATCCTAAATTTTTTTAAAAGTAAGCCTTAAATTGTTGTTTTTTAAAGAAATTTTGAACCCTAAATTAATTTGTAAATTTGCAAATTACTACAGTAATCGTTACATTTTACGATGACGGGCTTTTCTTTAGATTATATAGAGGGCACTAAATAAACAATCAATGACACCTTGGAGAAGAACCGTGACGACGATAGCTACAACTTTCATTTTTAAGTATTAGCTGGAATTTAGTATTTACTACGTAAAGCTTTTGACCTTTACGACGTAAAGGCGGTCAAAAAATATAAATTCGACTTTTTAGGGTTTTGACATTTCATTTCATAACCCTAGCCCCCATAGCTGCTGATTTCGAGTGGGGCACGACCATGAGCCTGTAGATGACGATCAGAGGTGTTTGTTGATGATTAGAAGGTTATCTAATCACGTGTATCCGCTTCATTATTCGATTACCCGATTTTCCGATTGTGTTGATGATTCGTGTAAGGTTTTTGACGATGCGCGATTTTGTAACGAATTACGATGATATGTTTTGCAAAATTGGTATAAGATCGTAGATATATATATATATATATATATATATATATATATATATATATATATATATATATATATATATATATATATATATATATATATATATATATATATATATATATATATATATATATGTATATATATATATAGAGAGAGAGAGTCTGATTCCCTCGTTCCCTATAAATTAAGACGTACTCTACATAATCACATAGAAGTTGGAGATAAACGATGTTTTTTGCAAGTACGTCGGGTGTATGGTTTTGGTGATTCGTTTGATCGAGTGTTTTGTCCGAAAGGTTTTTGATTGTGATTGATCGGAGCTGTTTTATGATCATTTTGAGATCGTTGTGTGCGCTTATTTTTAGTAATTCGTTCGTTTGTTAATTGCTTTTGAATAATAAGGTGAGTACATACGTATTTAAAACCGAACGCATGACAAAAACGAGATTTTTGGATAACGAGTATTGATTGTTATAGATTGATTATTTGATGTTGTTCTGATTGATGTTTAGCCCTAGATAATGTAGGTAAGTGGTTTGGGGATTTATATGCTTGTTTAATATAATGTTTGAAATTGTGATAACTGTTGTTTCTCATAAATGCATGAATTAAATATTTGTATGCTTGGACGATTAGACTTGGATTAATTAGGTTGATAACGGTCTAGATAAATTGCATGATTTAACCAACTAAGATGATGATAATGTAGGTTAGTCGTGATTTAGACAATTACATGACCTAACCATAACGATGAGTGGCCGACCTCTAGATAAAGGAATGAAATAATGTCCAAAGTGGAAGAATGCAAAACTACTTTTACAATTGTAATCTCGATTTTGGACGAATGCATGTTAAAGGTTGTAGGGGCTACTGTCCTCCGTGGATTTTTAACTACGAGTGAAAAACTATTGAAAATTATAGTTATGTCCTGACTTTAAATTTATAATAGCCCTACTCATTAACTCACTCCTTAAGAAACTAATTATTATTTTATTAGTTTCAATATTTTAAAATTTTCATTCTTCTAAATTCATATATATATATATATATATATATATATATATATATATATATATATATATATATATATATATATATATATATATAGAGAGAGAGAGAGAGAGAGGTGGGTTCATTTAGGAACCATCAATTATTTAGGAACCATTAGGAACCATTTTTAGGCAAGGTGGCAATTTTGTAATTAAGTCAAATCCCCAAATTGGAAATCAATTAAAACCCACTTTAAAATACTAATTAACTTTAAATTAACATATCTAGAGTATAACTAGGTTTTAGGAAAAACTAGATACACCATTAAAACAAGCATTTAATTATCTTTCCAACGAGCACCCACTTAATATATTTTTGACGACTTTTTTTTTTTTTTTTTTTTTTTTGTGAGTTTCGGTATATACACTAGTGTATATACTAAATATTCACCAGTGTATATACTAATTCACCAAAAACACATCTAAACCATATACACTATACACTAGTGTATACACTATATTCACTAATGTATACGAATCTTTATATTAATTTCCTTTTAATTGTGAATACGCAATATACAAAAGTGAATATACAATATATATATACACAAGTGAATATACAATATACACCAGTGAATACGCAATATACACAAGTGAATATACAATATACACCAGTGAATACCATGTATTCAATAGAGAATACATCTTATACATTAGTGAATATAGTGTATACACTAGTGTATATTGTATAAATACACTAGTGTATAACTATACATTAGTGAATATAGTGTATACACTAGTGTATAAATACACTACTGTAGTGTATAAATACACTAGTGTATAACTATACATTAGTGAATATAGTGTATACACTAGTGTATAGTATATATGGTTCAGATGTGTTTTTTGTGAATTAGTATATACACTGGTGAATATTTGGTATATACACTAGTGTATATACCGAAACTCACTGTAAAAAAAAAAAAAAAAAAAGTCGTCAAAATTATATCAAGTGGGTGCTCGTTGGAAAGATAATTAAATGCTTGTTCTAATGGTGTATTTAGTTTTTCCTAAAACCTAGTTATACTCTAGATATGTTAATTTAAAGTTAATTAGGATTTTAAAGTGGTTTTAATTGATTTCCAATTTGGCTCTCAATTTTGACTTAATTACAAATACAAAATTGCCACCTTGCCTAAAAATGGTTCCTAATGGTTCCTAAATAATTACATGGTTCTTAAATGAAACCAACTCTATATATATATATATATATATATATATATATATATATATATATATATATATATATATACATATATATATATATATATATATATATATATATATATATATATATATATATATATATATATATATATATATATATATATATATATATATATATATATAGGGAGTGATTGATGCAACAACTAATATTTTTACGAGAACTTATTCTGGACCACTCATTTATTCTTTTAATATTATTTATTTATAACTCAAAAAAGTAAAATAGTAAATTTATAATTTCTTTATTTTGATATATTCTTTCTTTCTCTCTCATGTTTTATATTTTATTTTTTATTCCAGATTTTTGCAACAAACTTTTAATTATTTTCTAGTAAATTTTGTTCAATATCGCAATTGTTTATTGGAGACGTAAATAATGAGTTCGTTGATTAGTTGTATTTTGTGTTCTAATATATGACATATGTATGAACAATAGTTTCTCTTTTGTTAATAAAGCTCCATAATATAATTCGTTCACTTGCGAACATATATTTTTCTTTATACACATCATGACAAATAGAACTAAATACAAAATTATATGCCACAATGTGAGCATCTTGTATTAAAAAATCTACGTTTAGTCAAAAAACCCTTATTTTTGTCTTGTTCATATGATCACACACATATGTTTACAAATGAACAAAGTTTGATATCATATGCGCATAACGATGATGTTTAAACTGTAATGATATATAGTCGAATCCAAATTAACACGAATGACTAAGGATTAATCAAAAAGGCAGTAAACTTCGGATGTTCACATTATACCAGACAATGTTCATTATCTTCATTGATACTCGTTAATGACTTGAAAATTCTTGCACTAACATATCTTCATCATATTTGTGCATTAGTCTTCATAATATTATTTCCATATCTTCATTAAAAAATTCAAAACCCGAACACAATAAACACACAAATTATCTGAACAATCATCATTTATATGGCGTGTTCACATTTAAACATGTATGTGTTCTTCAATGAACAATTTTTAGAAACTTTAAACATATAACACAACAAAATCAAATACTGAAGTTTAAGAAAAGAAAATATTATGAAATTATATAAACAATTCCAAATAAAAGTCCTTTGATGTTCTTCATCATCATCGTCATTTATCTTTATCATCATCTTTATATAAGCAATGTTCTTAAATGAACAATTTTTATTCGAATACCTTCAAATAAAAAACAGCTAGTAAAAGTTTCCTTTTTCATAATTATTTGATGTTCTTCATTATCATCGTCATTTGTCTTTATCGTCATATTTATATCACCACTTGTATATTTTAATGCTATCCTAAAACATACAAAATCTTAATATTAATACACTAATTTAAACAAACACATTGATAAACGCGAGGATACTTACATATATGTAATATAATGAATTAATCAAGTTTTGAATTGTTTTTTATTTTGAGAGGCACTCCATCATATATACAAACCTCATGAAACATAAAGAAAAACCTTGACAAAAAAAAAAACCTAAACAAGAAAATCCACTCCCAAACATCATCCATCCATACACTAACAGATTTAAAATGATTTTACACCATTTGCAACTGTACAGTGTCCACAAATTATAAAAAAATTGGCCCAACAATCTCTTAAAGAATCATAGAATACATGATCTTAGAAAAATAGAATAAGAATGGAAGTATCAAAACTTAATTTGTAAAAGACAATATTATTAATGGTGATAGAACTCATATATATATGTATTAGTGGAAATCAATTTTCCAAAAACAATAATAGTAAATAAATTATGTCATGCATGATACCTTCTTAAAATCCCAATGAATTATTATAAGTCCAAACCAAAATCACGAGACACATAAAACTAAATGCACATAAAGACTTACGTTGTTGATATTTTTCTTCTCCCATCGTGAAGGTAATCATCCTTTAAACCGGTCATGATTTACCAATGAAATATAAGAAAGAATGAGAGGCGACAACAACAAAATTAGGGGTTTTCAATGGTAGACTCTTTTGTTAGTGAAAACGAAGGGTATAGATAAGGAGTGAGAGGGAGGGGGTCGTAAACTTTTAACCCTAATATTACGCCTCATTTCTTTAATGGATTGGTAGTTTTAACTTTGGGGTGATGTTAAAATGACTAATCTGTCATTTTTATGTTTATTAATCCTCCTTAATCTTCATTTTAATTACGATTATGGCCCAAAAAGATCTCATACATTGATCAGATAATCTAACGGTCCAGAATATAGTTTTCGCAGTTCTCACAAAAATATTGGTTCTCGCATTAACCATTCACTATATATATATATTGGAGTTCAAAAAGGATCCATAATTCTCTAGAGATCCAGGGATCCCTTCCTAACCACCCATTTTTCCTTATATCTTTGTTCTTTTTTTTTTCTTTTTTTCTAAATTTTTTTACTTTTTTCTTTTACCTTTTTATTTACTTTTTATTTTTTCATTTTTTTTCTTCCAAAAATCACATTTGATTTTCAACCTTATTTTTTTTAAAATCACATTTTTTCAATCTGCAAATCTTTTATGGGTAAAAGCACGTTTGATGTTAAAAAATTATTGATTATTTTTTACCAAAATCGCATGTGTTTTTCAACCTAAAAACTATTTTGCTTATAAAATCACATGTAATTTTCGAGAAACAAAATTTTCAGGTGTGACTTTAAAATTTATAAATTTTGGTTTTTGAAAATTACATGTGATACGTGTGATATCAAAATTTATAAATTTTGGTTTTTGAATATCACATTTGATTTTCGACAAAAAAAAAAATTCACGTGTAATATTAAAATTTATAAATTTTGGTTTTTGAAAATCACATCTGATTTCTATTTTTTACAAAAAAATCACATGTGATTTTGAAAAAAAAATAAAAAAATAAAGTAAAACATAGCAAAAAAAAAAAAAAGAAACCCGAATTAAAAAATGAAAAAGAAAAAATATAAAGGGAAAAATGTATGTATAGAAAGTGAATCCCTGGATCTCTAGAGAATTGAAGATCTTTTTTGAACCTCACCCTCTCTCTCTCTCTCTCTCTCTATATATATATATATATATATATATATATATATATATATATATATATATATATATATATATATATATATATATATATATATATATATATAGGGTGAGGTTCAAATGGGAACCTCAATTTTCTAGAGATCGAAGGATCCACTCTTTAGCCACACAAATTCACTTAGGGGTCAAAACCACAAAGGTTTCCTAGTCATTCATTTTTCCCTTTATATTTTTTTTTTTTTCATTTTTTTTTTTTCGTTTTTTAATTCGGGTTTTTTTTTTTGCTATGTTTTACTTAACTTTTTTTTTTTTTTTCCAAATCACATGTGATTTTTTTGTAAAAAATTGAAATCAAATGTGATTTTCAAAAACCAAAATTTATAAATTTTAAAATCACACGTGAATTTTTTTTTTTTGTCGAAAATCACATGTGTTTTTCAAAAACCAAACTTTATAAATTTTAAAGTCACACTTGAAAAATTTGTTTCTCGAAAATCACATGTGATTTTATAAGCAAAATAGTTTGTAAGTTAAAAATCACATGTGATTTTGGTAAAAAAATAATCAATATATATATATATATATATGGGAGGGTTCAAATGGGATCTCTTTTTTTGCTAGAGATCCAGGGATCACCTTTTTAGCCACAAAAATTCATTAATAGATCAAAAACACGGAGGGGCATTTTAGTCATATTCAGAAAATATTTAAAAGTTACACGCGCTTAAAGTAAAGAGAAAATATTAAGAATTAGACGCTCAAAACTCGATCAATTTTTAAAACCCTAAAACAAAAATCTCTCCATTGTAATCCGAATTTTAACAATCAATTGAAGGTTTGACAATCGATTCTTAGATCCGATTTTTTTTTTAACAATCGATTGAAGGATATTTTAACAATCGATTCTTAGATCCGATTTTTTTTTTTAATTGTAGATAATGACGCTAATTTCAGAAGAAACTATTGAAGAAAGAGGGGATTCAACAACCAACAATAATTTGGAAAATAATGACAATGAAAACAATATCAATAACCAGACATTGGAAAGTAAGTAATCACGTGTGATTTTATTAGTTTAATGCCTTAGTATGTGATTACTAAGGGGCTGTTTGATATCACCACGGACTAAGGACCCGGACTCAGACCACGGACTCGGTCCGTGGTCTGTGCGTTTGATAAGGCAGAGCTATCACGGACTCGGTCCGTATCACGGACCAATATCAAAGACTCAGTCCGCAATCAAAAACCGCAGACTACATTTTATCAAAAAAAAAAACCAAGCCGCTGCCCCTACAAGCTGCAGTCTCCACCACCGTTGCTCCTCCACCGCCGCCCCTCCACCACCGCCGCTCCTCCTCCACCGCCACTGCTCCTCCACTGCTGATGCTCCTCCTCCAAAAACAATGTGAATATATATATATCTATATCTATATATGTACTATGTGAATTAAGCAGTAGTATGAAGAAGAGTGCAAGAGGGTGGGATTATTGGTTTTGGTGCACTTGCTAAATTTAATAGGGTATTGTACTATTTTAAAATTTTAAAATAGTGGTAACCGGCTTGTACTATATTTGGTGAAAGTATCATACTTGGGTCAGTGCTTTTTGATAATTACAAAACAAAATTATTTTTTGGTTAAAATTAAATTAAGGTAAAAGAAAGTAAAATTTTGATTACATATTTTTTTAGAAGGCAACATATATAAATAAATGGATATAGCAAAATGCTATTAAATACGACGACATAATATTATAGTTCTAATTAAAACGATCATAAACCATCACGGCAACAACACTAAACAATAGTTATGATTAAAATGATCATAAGACATTTGGACTTATGTTTAATTTAGATTTTGTACGACATTCAATATAAAAATAAACAGAAGGGTAAAATAGTCATTTCTCCCAGTCAGCATAGTCAGTCCGAGGCATAATCAAACACAACAAGCTCAGTCTGCACCTAACTCAGTCTGAGCTCCAACTCAGTCTGTGCTCCAACTCAGTCTGCACTAACTCAGTCTGCAGCTATCAAACAACCCCTAAACATGTTTAAACATATATGTTTAGTAATCACCTGTGATTGTATTAATTTAGTTTAGTATGTTGATGTAAATTTAGTTTAGTATGTTTAAACATATATGTTTAGTAATTACTGGTGATTGTATTAATTTAGTTTAGTATGTTGATGTAAATTTAGTTTAGTATGTTTAAACATATATGTTTAGTAATCACCGGTGATTACATATAATTTTGTTTAATAAAGTGACCGTTATGTATGTTATCTGTTGTTGTATTTCTTTGAACAAAAAAACACTTGATGGGTGTTTGAGCGATATTTTAATCGGTTGTAGAAACTACACATGGTTTAGAAAGGTTTAACGTTGTTGTTAACAGTTGTACCAACTAAAAGTTGTTTAGGTTCTTCAGTGACTTGGGTACAAGTAGAAATCATCGGTGATTTTATTAATAATGTCACCAAAATGTTTAGTAATCACCGGTGATTTTATTAATAATGTGCCTTAGATTGTTCATGTAAAATACCACCAAATGTTTAGTAATCACCGGTGATTTTATTAATAATATGGATTAGTATGTTGATGTAAAATTACCTGTGACTTTACAGGTTCACACTACAGCACTCCAACAGCATATTCAAATGATAACAACAACATACAGACTCCTGGTGGTTCTCGATATTGGATAAGACTACAAAAATCTCGATATTGGATAAGACAATAGATACAGTATTTTCTCACTTGTCCAATCCCTACACATGTATATAGGATAAGACTACAAAAATTTGAAAAAGATTCCTGCATTTATAGCTTTTGCTTTATTATGTAGACTACACATATAGCATTTGTAATTTTGTAGTCAACAAATTATAAAGGAAAATCACATGTGATTTAGTGCCTTAATACCTTAATACATTTAAGGTTTTTAAATTTTGTAGTCAACAAAGTATAAAGGAAAATCACATGTGATTTAGTGCCTTAATACCTTAATTTGTCAATTACTGCCTTAGTACATTTGGTGCCTTTGTATGTAGATGTAAAATGTCACCAAATGTTTAGTAATCACCGGTGATTTTATTAAATAATGTGCCTTAAGAATGTTGATGTAAAATGCCACCAAATGTTTAGTAATCACCGGTGATTTTATTAATAATGTGCCTTAGAATGGTGATTTTATTAATAATCACCGGTGATTCTATAGTTTTTACATATAATTTTGTTTAATGCATTCTATATTTTGGCTTTTATTGCAAGTGGTTGGAGAATATATACTTGGTTGTGACAACCCGCGAAAATCCAGGTTCACACCGACTAAATTCTTTTAACACCATTACTCAACTTGTATATGTTTTGATTTATTTACGACCGGTAGGTCAACCTATACATAAATGATACTGGTTAACCACGTCAAAAACATATACGGATACCGGGATTAGGTATACGGGATCAAATATTCACATAAAATAAACATTTTTACAACAATAATTCTAGTCCAATATTTCATGCATAAAATCATGATTTATGCATCAACTTTGCATGTATGGAACTTTGCATGCATATATATATATATATATATATATATATATATATATATATATATATATATATATATATATATATATATATATATATATATATATATATATATATATATATATATATATATATATATATATATATATATATATATATATATATATATATATATATATATATATATATATATCAAATACACAACTTACACAAAACACCCTAAGCATACAAGGACTTCACTTAGGACCCTAGAGTTTGCAAAAATGACAATTTAAATAATCACCTACAAGTTGTTTGTTTCTTGCTTGACTAGTTAAATGAGTTGGTGGTGTCACATGGGTTTAGTCACTTACACACTTGACCATTTCACTATTGAACTCAATAGACCATACCTCCCATGTGCTAGCACTCATGACTCCACTCTCTCCTTTGGCTATAAATACTAGACCCCTTCCATCCATTTCACTTGCTCATTCACCAACAAGTGAAAAACTCTTCTCCCTCCCTCCTTGCTCTTTAAATTTTGGCCAAGAGAAGAACCAAGAAGAAATCACCAACACACATTCCATACATCAAAAACCTAGTTCTAAGATTTGATCATAAGGAAGAAACATCAAGTCTTGCATTCATATACTCTTAGGTATGTCCTAAAAACTCTCTTCATGCAACATATTTACATACTCATTTGTCATAAAACTTATGCATTTCATACAACAACTTAGCATAAACAAAGAAAAGTTAAGTTATTTTGTTAACCGGAAACTAACACCGACTTGTAGACACTTTTTAACCATCTTAACCAAATGTTTTGGATAAACCATTTTAAAAAAAAGATACTTCTATGTTTTATGAAGATTTAGACTTAAAAATCATAATTTTTGGATATGTTTAAGTATTTTAAAAGTATTTTACGCAACAACATACGTTTCAGCTACATAAACTGTCTACACGGACTGTTTTTGGGAAATCTGGGAAAACGAACACTAAAACATAATAGGAGACCTCAGCTATGTTAAAGTTAACTCAAAAACAAACGTTTCAATATAAGATTCGTTAAAAACGGATAAATATCGAGCAAGATATACCATTTTGAAGTTTGACCTAATTCCTTGACCCCCAAACTGCATACCAGCGGACCTTTTATTAAAACTGGGAAAAATGGTTTTGAATTATGACATGAGACCTGTGGCATTTGAAAGATAAATCAAATGTCTACATTTCCATAAAAAGAACACTAAAAACGGATAAACGACCAAGGAGTTATGATATTTTCAAGTTAGCATGTACTTTGAGAAAACCTTAAAACCTACTGTTAGTATTTCTGTTATAAATATCAGTAGACTTTCAATCTGGTTTCAAGGCCTAAACCATTTGAAAGGTACTTCAAACGTGGTCGTTTCTATATAAGATTCATTAAAATCGGATAAGAAACGGGCGAGATATGCTACTTTAAAGTTGGGTAAAACTTAAAGATACTTGCTGAGTTTTTTATAAACTTTTATAAAAACTAACTTTTAAAACCAACTCGATAATAATAGCGATAACACAATACTAGGGAGCTTTGTATGCAATGATTCCATCTCGATATTTCGTAGTGCCGAGCTTGTTGGATTTACGATTTAAAGTGTCCTAGCTCCGCATGCGATTATAGAATGGTCTTGTATATAATGGCCCGAACGGTGTTAGTTTATTATTATTAAACCCGAACCTTAACCCTACCTTATTCATACATATACATACTTTTTTCATGTGCATTGGACTAGAATATAAAAACCTAAATTCCAAAACTTAATAGGTCAAAGTTAGACCTACCTGATTCTCGGATTTGAGACTCCTACGTGTTGGCTTACACACACTGCCTCATTACTTTTAGCTGGCTTGCTAAGGTGAGTTCATAGCCCCGCTTTTTACTTGTTTTTATAACATACTTGGGGTGAGATTACATGCTCTTTTACTTATGGACACAAGTACTTAAAACCTTTACTAGTTGCCTAAGTTACCACTAAGCCAAAGGAAATTCCCCTATCATGAATCGTTAGTTAAGGACTTAAGCGCGATTGTATTGGATAGATCTATTAGGGTTTGACAACCCTCACCCAACGGCTAAACGATGTAACCCACGTCTACCACAACTAACTCGTGGACTCGAGTAGGGTGCTTTACTTTTGAAACTATATATGTTATTGGCTATAACATAGGAACACTTATGGGGTAAGGAACTTTGTTACGCTTCGATGTCATGAGCTTAGGTGCAACTGTAAGACTTTACTTAAACGAAAATCTTGTGGTCCACTCTATTACTAAACTAAACCTATGAATTCACCAACTTTATGTTGACTTTAGCATGTATGTCTCAGGTGCTTAGTCGAAAGGGCTTTCGACGGACGGATTTTGGGATATGACAGAGTCGCATATTTCAAACTCACGCTTTTGGGAGATTTCCCTTGCATTACTTATTTTACTTTAAGTTATGTAACGAAAATCTTTATTTTGTGAACTCTGGTAATATTTTCTTAATCATGTAAAACTCTGAATTTTTAATATCAATGAATGTATGTTTCTTTTTAAAAACGACTCATATAGAGGTCGTTCGTCTATATATCATTGCTATCTGGGACCCATGAAGTCAACACCTCGAGTCTCGGGAATACGAGATTTGGGGGTGTGACAGATTGGTATCAGAGCTCTGGTTATAGCGAACCAGGTTGCATTAGTGAATATCCTGGTCTATAACTGAGCTTTAGAACTTACTGCTTCCGCACTACTTACTTATATTTTACATAGAAATGCTTACACTTTTGGACCTTGTCACAGTATGTCGACTCCCTACTACGTTATACTTTCTGATTCTGAGGATGACTATCCTCCACATACACCTACTGCTCCAGATGCCGACTCGAGCGTCGATATGGACATCTCATCTACCTTAGGATCCCCAGTTATACCATACGACGGATACGATGGCTTCGAGAGCGAGCATACCACCACCATTATCTACCTATCCGACACGGATTCGGACGAAGAGATGTATACCCACACGTCCGTGCTAGGCACGCCTTCTACGCAGTATGACGGATTCATCCCGGAGGACGAACCTTCCGTTCTTACTCCTATTGCCGAGCCTACTATCCATGACACTCCTACTCTCCGAGCTGACTCGGGATACACTCCTACTCCCGAGGGATTTGTCTACCCTGAGACGGAGGAAGAGGAGGAGGAGGAGGAGGATCCCTCGGAGGATTACTCCGACACCGCCTCTTCCGATACTTTCACTACACCTCCTGCCACTATCCCAGCCATGGAGTCCCACCGCTACATTCATGCTCACATCTCCGGGGGAGGAGGAGCCCGCACTCGTTTGACCGCACGGAAGTCAGTTCCCATCCTTCCTACCGCACCTCACATATACCACCCTCACGTCGTTGCAAGACGTACTCCACCTACTCCCGACAGTACTGTCGTCAGAAGGGACTACCATGATGTGGCCGTAGTTACTACTACACCTACCACCACACCCATTCCTACTACTACTACTACTCCCATCATCACTCCCATACCCACCACCACCACTACACCTCAGCAGGACCACGACTACCAATATCAGGATTGGATACGTTCTACCCTCCAAACTTGGAGGCAGGCGGAGAGAGTACCCAGTACCTATGAGATAGGGGAGTCATCTACTGCCCCCGGTCCAGTCCCGATTTCTTCCATTCTGGTAGCGAGACTAGCGCGCTTAGAGAGAGAGCAGAGGATGCTTGAGCAGGATTTCGGGAGTTATAACTCTTGGAACACTGCTAACATCAGACAGAGCTTCGACATGGTTCGACATGACGCATCCTTAGCGGAGCGGGCAGCAGAGGCTACACATGCGCGTGTCATGCATACACGTGGCGACTTAGCCACTCTGACATCTCGTCTTGAGTCATCAGAGAGGCGCATTGCCGAGTTAGAGGAGATGGTTCGGCGACTGAGTGGTGCATCTACCAGCACGAGACCTGGTCATCCACCTAGATAGGATAGTAGCATTTTAAACCTTCCATGACAGGTTGTGTCTGGGTTATTTTCTTTTGTACTTGAACTAAAATGGGTGTTCTATAAACCCATTCTTTTGTTGTATTTCCTTCGAAATCAATGTATTCAAGTTATATAAATGAAATATTGGTTTAATCTACTTATTCTATTGTATGACTTGTGTTTGGTATGATTGCATATTTATTACTGCTTATATGTCGTGTATGTGTGGTTGATGCTATGTTTGGTTTTTATTATTTGTTTTGAAGAATTATGGCGCCAAAGAAAAACAAAAGGACCACCAGGAACTCACAAAACCCAAACCCTGATGACACGGAAGCTATCATAGCTCAGCGAGTAGCAGACGCAATTGCTGCTTATGTAGCTAACCACGCAAGCACCAATGGTGGGGCGGGAACCAGCAATACAGCTGGAGGAGACGAGAACGCCCACCGTGGATGTTCTTACAAGGAATTCATGAACTGCAAACCCCAGTACTTCAATGGTACAGAGGGAGCTGTCGGACTTCTCCGATGGTTTGAGAAGCTAGAATCCGTATTCCGCATTTGTAACTGCAATGAAGCCAATAAGGTCAAGTATGCTACTTGCACCCTCCAAAACAATTCTCTAACATGGTGGAATGCCTACGCTCAAACTGTAGGGATTGATGCGACATATTTATTGCCATGGGAGGACCTGAAGCAAATGATGAAGGAGGAATACTGCCCCAGAAATGAGATCCAAAAATTGGAATCCGAATTTTGGAATTTGTCAGTAAAGGGAGATGACATAACTGGTTATACCACCCGTTTCCAGGAGCTATCCCTACTGTGCCCAGGAATGGTAACCCCGGAATACAAAAAAGTTGAAAGGTACATCTGGGGATTACCACCCCAAATTCAGGGAAATGTTACCTCCTCCGAGCCGGCAAACAGCCAGGGAGCCATCCGCATGGCGCATAGCTTGATGGACCAGTTTGTCCGTCGAGGTTCATCTGAAAAGAAATCTTATGATAACAAACGGAAGTGGGAGGATACTTCCGGGAAAAGCTACAATCAACAACCCACCAAGAAGCCTGAAACAACAAAGGCTTACACGGCTGCCCCTGGTAACTATCAGGGAAACAAACTACTTTGCAACCGATGCAAGCTCCATCATACCGGCCAGTGTACTGTGGTCTGCAAAAACTGTAACAAGACGGGCCACCAAACCAAAGATTGTAGGAAAGCTGCCCCTGTAGCTAATGTGAAGGTTCCTAACGTCTGCTTTAAATGTGGAGAACCGGGACACTTCAAAAAGGACTGCCCACAACTAGCAAACCAAAACAACAATGGCAGAGCTCAGGGCAGGGCGTTTGTGATTAGAGCCGGAGAAGAACAACCAGGCCCGAACGTCGTGACGGGTACGTTTCTCCTCAATAATCAATACGCCACTGTTTTATTTGATACTGGTGCTGATAGGAGCTTTGTATCTACAAAATTTAAAACTTTGATCAATAATGCCCCAACTACCTTAGAAGCTAAGTACACAATAGAATTAGCAAACGGGAAATTGGTAACAACAATAGTATCATTCGAGGTTGTACCTTAACCTTAGCTGACCACCCATTCAATATCGACCTAATACCTATTCAACTCGGAAGTTTCGACATAGTAATAGGAATGGATTGGCTATCTCTAAATCACGCCGAAATCATATGTAACGAGAAGATTGTCCGTATTCTCCGCACCGACGGGAAAACTCTCTTGATCAAGGGAGATGGGAGCCGATCAAAGTTAAGCATCATATCCAACTTAAAAACGCTGAAGTACTTACAGAAGGGATGTGACGCCTATTTGGCTTACCATGACGGAGACGAGACGAAGGAGACACAACTAAACGACGTACCGATTGTTCGACGAATTTCCCGAAGTCTTCCCAGAAGACATTACCCGGACTTCCACCTCCAAGACAAGTCCAATTTCACATCGACTTAGTGCCAGGAGCCGCACCAGTGGCTGAGCACCATATCGACTCGCTCCATCGCGGAAATGGAAGAACTATCCAACCAACTCCAAGAGTTACTAGATCGAGGATCATTCGTCCAAGTTCCTCAACTTGGGGAGCACCAGTTCTTTTTGTCAAAAAAGAAGGATGGATCCTTCAGGATGTGTATCGACTACAAGAACTGAACAAGCTAACCGTTAAGAATCGTTTATCCACTTCCAAGGATGACGATCTTTTCGATCAGCTTCAAGGATCAAGTATCTACTCTAAAATTGAACCTAACCGGTCAGGTATCATCAACTTAAGTACGAGAAAAAGATGTTCAGAAAACCGCATTTTAGAACTCGCTATGGTCACTACGAATCCAGGTCTTTCGGTTTGACCAACGCACCAGCGGTATTCATGGATCTTATGAATCGGGTGTGTAAACCGTACTGGATAAGTTGTGATCGTATTCATTGACGACATCTGATATATTCGAAAAGTAAGATAAGAACATGAGGACTTTGAGGTTAATCCTTGAATTACTATAAAAGGAGGAACTATACGCAAAATTTTCTAAGTGTGAATTTTGGATCGAGAAGGTTCAATTCCTTGGCCACGTTATCGACAGTCAAGGCATCCACGTAGACCCAGCAAAAATTGAATCTATTAAGGATTGGCTGTCCCTAGAACCGCAACAGAAATACGCCAATTCTTAGTCTTGCCGGCTATTACCGCGCTTCACGAAAATTTTCCTCAAAATAGCTACAGCCTTGACGAGGTTGTACGCAGAAAACTGAGAAGTCTTCTTGGGGGTGAAGAACAAGACTCAGCATTCCACTATTGAAGCAGAAGCTTTGTAGTGCACCGATTCTATCATTGCCTGAGAGGAACAAAGATTTTGTGGTATATTGCGACGCATCACACAAAGGATTAGGTTGTGTGTTAATGCAAAGGGAAAAGGTTATCGCCTACCCCTCACGACAGCTCAAAACTCAAGAAGAAAACTACACAACACATGACTTAGAGTTAGGACCTGTAGTGTTCGCACTCAAGATCTGAGACACTATTTATACGGCACTAAGTGTACATTGTTCACAGATCACAGAGTCTGCAACACATTCTGGATCAAAAAAGAATTGAACATGATGGCAGCGTCGTTGGATCGAACTACTTAGTTGATTACGATTGTGACATCCGTTACCGATCCTGGAAAAGCCAACGTAGTGGACAGACGCTCTAAGCCGAAAGGAGCGAGCTAAACCATTATCGAGTTCGAGCTTTGGTTATGGACGATTCAATCGAATCTACCCACAACAAATCCGCGATGCTCAAATCGAAGCCTTAAAGACGAAAACATAAAGAACGAAAACCTGCGAGGTATGGACTCATTCAAAACCAAAAGCAATGGAACCAAATGTTTTGAGGACAGAAGTTGGTTACCCCGCTTTGGAGGATTAAGAGAGTTAATCATGAAAGAATCACACAACTCCAAGTACTCCATACATCCCGGATCGGACAAAATGTACCAAGACCTCAAGATGCTGTACTGGTGGCCAAATATGAAATCGGAGATCGCTACTTTTGTGAGCAAATGTTTAACATGCTCAAAAGTAAAGGTTGAATACCAAAAACCTTCTGGATTATTAATACAACCCGAGATACCTCAATGGAAATGGGAAGGAATAGCAATGGACTTCATCACAAAGCTACCCAAAACCCCGGACGGTTACGACACTATCTGGGTAATAGTTGATCGTCTAACAAAGTCCGCGCATTTTCTACCCATCAAAGAGACAACAAATGGAAAAATTAACACGGTTATACCTTAAGGAAGTCGTCTCTAGGCATGGGGTTCCTGTTTCGATCATATCTGATAGAGATAGTCGTTTCACATCTAGATTCTGGCAATCATTGCAAAAGGAGCTAGGAATC